>JAMPIV010000771.1:0-600000 GCA_024509875.1 Oreohelix idahoensis
AAAAAGAGGAGAGAAAGGGGGGGGGGGGGGGGGGTTTTGGAGGGGGTTGGGGGGTTTTGTGGTTTATAGTTTGTTTTTTTTTATTTTTTTTGTTGTGGGTCTCTCTCTCTCTCTCTGCTGTGTTTTGGCCTTTGTTACTTCATTCCCAAGCTGCTGTAGTTCTTCAATCCCATACTGTTTATAATCACTCATTACCTCTTGAGAAATGTAAGTCAAAATTAAAATGAGTTGCATCAATTGTTCTATGCATCTATTTAATATGCATATTCAAACTCTGCATAACTATTAGCAATTCAAGATACAATGCAGTCGCACTTAATGCAATGTGATGCTGTACTGAAATTCTGTCCATTCAACAGGCCCGAGTCTGTTCTTCTATTTGAGTTTTCACCATTCTTCTTCACTTTGTAACTATATGTCTTTGCCATGTTTCTTCTCATTTGATTATATCGTGTTTAGTCTTTTTCTGTAGGGTTTTAATTGCATTATTTTTAATGACGGTAGGTTTATTTTATACTCGCACCAGTTTTACTTCTTCCGATTTTTCGTGATCATGGAGATTTTTCATTGTTTACGAAAATCGTTATTTCATCGTGCGCCGGTATGACGCAAGTCAGAAACGCACGCGGCCGTCACGTAACGTGATGCAATTTTAGGACACGCGATCTGCGCGTGGTTTCAAATCTGATTGGTGCAGGTCGCAGTTATTTAATTTTTCTAGCGTTTCCATTGGTCCGAGGGATAGCTTTAGAAAGACGTAGGAGGAAATCCGCGGGGGTTTTGCATTGTATATAAACAGTCGTAGAACTGTGGGCTAGTCTCTAGCTGAAGAAATAATTGCCTGCCGTGCATCTACGCATTATCGTCTCCACTGCGGGGAAGAAAAGCGGTAATTGGTATGTAATATTTAATTGAGTCGTACTTATTAGGGGGGTTCTTTAATAAGCCTTAGCCTGAGTAAGTATAGGTTCTTTGGGGACATTAACTTAAAGTTAAAAACGGTAGCGCCATCCATTATTATCTTTGAAGACTGATGTAAATTTAAAAGTGTGCTTAATTCTTTCTAGGATTTTTGGCAGTAGATAGGAGCGAGTGTAGTTATGAGAGACATGGGTGCTCATAGTTGTAGAGTGTTGTGTGCTACCACCATTTATTCCTGTGTATTTACCAATGTAACTTTATTGGGCATTCAAGTGTGTATATGTTAATTTTATTATGCCTTAAATGTGAGAAATGCAGTTGGAGGGTACAGATTTATGTTATCAGTGAATTATACTGCTTAGAGGAGTAAATTATTCCTATAGCGAGAGGTTTAATTTAAATTGGGGCTTAAGTCGGGAACCTCAATGTGTAATGGGAAAAGGAGACCAAGGAATTTCGGACAAAGGATTTCCCCAGTTGAAATGTTTGGACACGTGGTTAGCCATGTGTAACAAATAGATAAGAGGCAGACAGGTCGGGAGTTTGTGTTTACTTACCTGGCAGATTTAAGTTGAAGAGAAGAGGGCAGTAGAAGGAGGGGGATAGAGAGACACGTGGGTAGAAATATTTTATGTATTGTTGTGCAGAACAAGAGAAGGGGAGTAGGAGTGAGATTGAAGTGACACGTGGATAAATATTATTTTATAGATTGTTAAGCATAGAGGTGAAGGAGTGAGTGAGGGAGTTGTAAAGATTATGGGAGCTATATGTGTTAGAGATGCGTTATGTTGGAGTTAGTGTACATTAGACGCATTTCTTTTTTTTTCAGCGGGTCATGGCAACAGTGGGGGAGCGTAATTTGCCATTTCAAATTACCCATGGCAAAGTAAATATCTCTGGGCTCAGAGGACTCGAGATATCGCCAGAAGCGAAAGAAAATAACCTAAGGTCTCTTGCAGGGAAGTACCAATCTTCAGCGAGACCTAAACAGTTCTCTTGCAGGGAAGGCCCCATGCTTCCGTGGGAACGGGGTTTATTTATCATAAAGCCCAGAGCTCATCGCTATTATACGTCTCCACCAACGGAAAGTGGCCGGGAGACTGGTGTAATTGTATACAGCCAGAAATCAATGCTGTGTTTTTCCTCTAAATCCGGAGCGGGTTAAAAGTGGAAAGTTCTAGAAGCTATTCAGCAGCAGAGAAGTTTTCTACAGTTAATCAAGTTCTTCATACTTGATACCCAAAATCATCATCATCGCAGTAGTCAGGAGCAGGTGAAAGGGTTACCATACCTGGGTCCTGAAAGTAACGAGAGAAGAGCGTAACGGAGACGACGCATCAGCAGAAGTCGAGTCTTAGAGAGACACTGAGACCACGAGAGAGAGAGAGGAGGGAGAAAATAGACAGGACCAGTAGGGTCTTTTTATTATCCATTTGACGGATAGACACTGAGCCATCGTTGTAAGCCAAGTAGATTATTGTCGCATTCCAGTGGTTTTAGTTAGCGGCGCATATCGCCTAACAAGTTGGAAGCTGTGTAGAAGTTCATTTAGGAAGAGTCAACAGGACTGAGACAGCAGAAATCTTATTTGTATTAGAGAGTGGAGGCTAAACTGAGGCCCCACCAATTAGATTGTGTTTAACTCACTCATCATTTTTTTCTTTTCCCCAGCAGGGTGACAGAAAGAGCGAATGTGATTGGGGTTTTCCTAGTGTCTATCAATTTAATTGTTACTTTGCTTTTTCAGGCCTGTGCGACAGTGCACGCTATTTATTTGATTGATGTTTGATGAAATTTAATGATTTTTTTGTGTATATATATATATATATATATATATATATATATATATATATATATATATATATATATATATATATATATATATATATATATATATATATATATACTGTACACTGGATCAGCTTCTACTCTATACTATACCCATATGTTGTCTGTATAGTGATGTCTGTGGTCGTTACTTACACCTTATCTCCTTGTGTTTAAAGGTAGTCAGAGGGGGGTGAGATTATAGCAATTCTGAAGTCACGAAGCGGCAAGGGAAGAGTCAATTCAGGTTCCCGCCCTTGAGCCAATAGTCTCATCTGTCCACAGGCAGTCATTTTCATCTAAATTCTATCTTCTCAGACTTTCTCAAACTAGGGTCTTGCTTTCACTCAGGCAAACTCTATAAACTTAAATCCACTTCGTGACATGCAAATATGAAATAGTGCAATATAAAACAAATTAATCAAGTTCAATTTATGAGCAAAATCTGAAACAAGTGATTCCCTACTTTACATTTACTACTATTAAAATACTAGTGAGGTTATGTGAGTGATTATGTGAGGTTTTCAGAAACACATTTCTCGCATAAAATATGATCGCACTGTATAATGACTCCAATGAAGGAACACGAAATGAAACAAGAGAAACAACCATACCTATTTTAGGAGTTGTCTGGACTGTCCTTTTTCTAGGTGGCACGGCCTCTGTTCATTTAGTTGAAATAAAAAATATTTTTTGTTAATGACTTAAACATACCCTCTGAATATGAATAAATGGTGAAATAGGTAAAAACAGTCATCAGTAATAAGACAGATGAAAGATGGACATCCAGTGATGGAGGTATAAGCAGAAACATCAGTGATGATACAAGTGAAATAGAGGTGATGATGTAGGTAACAACAAAATGCCACAGATGGAATAATGGCATCAGTGGTGCCATGGCTGGATTAACAGTGTCAGGGATGTCATATACAAAATAACAGCATTTGATAACATATATAGTGTAGCAGTGTTAGCGATGTCATTGGTTCAATAACAGCGTTAGTGATGTCATAGGTTGAATAACAACATCAGTGGTTTCACAGATGGAATTAAAAGACATCAATAGATAAAATAATAGCATTATTGATGGACTAGAAGCATCCATGATGCCACATAGCAGAAATATCAGTATGTCATAGATAGAATAACAGCAACAGGGATGTCATAGACGAAAAAGAAACAGTAATGTTTAATGGAATATAACTATAATTGATTTGTGGATGGGATGTCAGTTGTTATTGTTGATTAACTAGGGCTGATGAGCTCGAAGCTCTTTAGCAGTCAATGCCAAGCTGAAGAACCTGCATGTGTTCTGTAGCTGTTGAGTGGTGCTGTATAGTGTTTGTGATTGTTGGGGAGCCTGGCAATAGCTGTCGTCTCTCTGTGGAGAGTTCTGGGCAAGTGAGCTGCACATGCTGAACTGTCTCATACGGATAGGTACAGTTGCGGCAATTAGGCTCATGTGTGGGGTTTAATTTGTTTAAGTACTAGTTGAGTCTGGTGTGTTCTGTTCTTAGTTGGAAGATTGTGCTTTGCTCCTTACGTCATAGGTTATTAATGTTGTCATTTATGTTGGGATGGCCCATTTCTTTATACAAGGCACATCCAGTAGACCTTTTTGCCCATCGGTTCAGCCATTCCTCTTTGAAGTTGTTTTGGAGTATTCGTTTAGCTGTCTGCATGTTTGCTGCAGTGTTTGTTTGAACCATGCTTGCCCTAGTTTTGCTAGTCTGTCTGCTTTATCATTGCCTGGTATGTCTGTGTGCCCTGGTATCCACTGGAGATTTCCTTTGTCTGCTCCCCAACTAGTGCTTGCAAAATGTTTAACTAGGTTCAGGCGTCTACTGGCCTTATCTTTCATTTTGTGCATGAAGGTATTGAGGAGTAACTGTCTGTCAAGCTCCACTCCTAAGTAAGCTGGATTTTCTTCTCTGGACAGTAGTTGTCCATTAAGTTTTAGTTGGTACACCTTCTTGCTTTCCTTGATGCTCCTAGTGAAAATTGTGTATACAGTTTTCTGGGTGTTTATTTTTAGCTTCCAGAGCCTGCAAAACACTGCTATTGTGGCTAGGGCTCTGTTTAGTTTTGCTTGCGCCAGTTTTTTGTATTTTTCTCTACTGTTCAAATGAGCAGGTCATCTGCATACAGTGTTTTTGATACCTTCAAGAAGGGAGGAAAGTCATTTATGAAGATAAGGAAGAGGGTGCAACTTAGTGCTGACCCTTGCTGCAATCTCTCCTCTATTGTTTTCTGGGATGATTTAGTGCCTTCTACTGTTATTTGTATTGTTCTGTTACCTAGGAAGGCTTTAATCCAGATACATTTTTCCATGTATGCCCATTTTTGTCATTTTGGCAAAGAGCCCCTGTCTCCATACTGTGTCATATGCTTGTTGCAGATCAACGAATACAGCTGTTGTGTGCTTACCCTCTTGGAATGCATCTAAGGTTTTTTTGCACAAAATGAAAGATTTGGTCATCTGTTCTGCAACCTTTTCTGAAGCCTGCCTGACTATCATTGATGACTTTATTACTTTCCAGCCACCAATAGAGCTTGTGATTAACCATCTTCTCTGCAAGTTTTCCAATTGCTGAGGTCAGTGAGACTGGTCTGTAGCTTCCAGGTTCTTCAGCTGGCTCGTTTTTCTTTAGAATTGGTTTGATATTTGCAGTCAGCCAAGCTTAAGGGAGTGTGCTTTCTTTCCATGTTCTGTTAATGAAGTTTAAGAGTACTAACTTTGCAACTGGGCCTAGGTTTAGTATCATTTCATTGATAATTTTGTCTAGTTCTGGAGCTTTCTTGGTCTTTAATTTTTGTAGTGTGCTATTCATTTCGTGGATGGTGTACTCAGTTTCAAATAGTGCAATGCTTGCTTTAGCAGCTCTCTGTTCTGTTTTTGTTATGTTGTTAATTGTTTTGTCTAGCTGTTTTCAGTGATTTGTTTTGCTGACATTTGCAAAGTATTTGTTAAACGTTTCTGCCTTTTTCTTGTTGTTTGTTAAGATGTTTCCTCCAGTTCTTAGTGGTTTTAGGTTGCTCTTCTTTCCTTTTCCATCAAGATAGTGCAGGAGCTTCCATGCATTGTGCCCTTCATTCTTTAAGTCCAGGCTTTCATATGTTTTGTCCATGCTTCTTTCTTTGCTTTCTTAATGCGATATCTTACCTGTGCTGTGAGTTTGTTATAAATTATTGTGTTGGCTCTGGTGGTTTCTTTTTCCACCTTTCTTCTGGCTTGTCTGCGCTCTTTAACAATCTTTTCTAGATCTGGAGTCCAGAAATGGCTGAAATGTTTGTGGCTGCCTTTTGGTATTGTTATGTTCGCTATTTCAAGTATAGTCTTTGTGATATTGTTGTATGTATTCTCTACTGTATCTAATATGTCAATGCTGCTGAATCTGCTTTCTGAAAGTGTTGCTTATGTTGTCCAGTTAGCCTTTTTGTAATTCCAGTAGGTCTTTCTCTTTTGTCTGGATTTATTCTGTCTGTCTATACTAATTAGTATTGGCCTGTGGTTACACTTCCAATATCTTCCAGGACTGTGTAAGTGCAAGTGTCTACAATGTCAGCCGATACCATGGTAAGATCAGGTCTGCTGGCCATGCCTGAAGCTCTGTGCAAAAGAGTGTGTTCTGACCTTGTGTTCTGTTGTATGATCAGGTTGGACGTGTTGCAGATTTCTTCTACTTCCCTGCCTCTTTTGTTGTATGTTTTATATCCCCATGGTGGTAAATGGGCGTTGAAGTCTCCAGCTATTATAGTTCTCTGATATGTGGTGTACTGGATTTTGATGTTTCTTGCAGATGCTGGGGGGCAGTAAACATTACAGATGGTGTATTTGTTTCCTCTGAATCAGCAGTGAACATTATAGATTGTGTATTTGTTTCCTCTGAATCAGCAGTGAACTTGCTGCATGTCTATGTCACCACTGCTGGGGATGTTTCGTACATCTGCTTGAATGTCATTTCTTATGAGTGTCATAAGTCCTTGACATTTCTGGCACGTGCAGCGATACTGGGTGTATCCAGGGATGTTTAGAGTTTTTCTGGGTGGAATGATTTCCTGGAGTACTGCTATATGGATCTTGTTGTCATTTAATGTTTTGAGCAGTTCTTCCTTCTTGTTATGTATGCCTGCAATGTTGATTTGTAATATGTTTATGTTCCCAGTAGTAGACTTTTCACAAGCAGCCTGGGGTGTCACTGCTCTGCGCAGACCTTGTTTACCGAGGCGACGTCCGAGCTCATATGGTGAAAATATGGTTGTACTTGGCAAAATAGACCTAGGTCTTTCCTGTGGCTTTTCTGCCATTCCACAACATAATGAGTTGGGAGTTCTGAGCTCCAGTCTCTTTCCCAGGCATTTTATCCTGGCTTGGCATGCATCCAGAGGGCCCCACATTTGGTTTTAAGTTAGCAGTTGGGGGATAGGTGGGGTGTCATACTGTGCATTCTCCGTCATCCAGGGGGGCTCTCCAAATATGCAGAGCTTACACAAGGCTGTGCTCTGGTTCTGGGCTCTCCCAAGGAATCCTCATGTCCTGCACAGAGCCACTTCCCAGCATCCGTCACCTGCCATCTATCAATTGTAGAATCCTCTTGCATGCAGCCATCCAGTCAAGAGCCAGTATTAAGTCTGGTGCTCATGTGATTCCCCCAAGCTTAGTGTACAATGCTGGGTTCTCAACATGCTGCACCACAGGAGGAATTGTGATGCTGGGCCAATTGGATGCAGCTTTAGGGTCCTGGGTAGGCTACTAGACTAGTAGACTGACCCTAGGATTCGCCCGAGAGCATGGTGAAATCCTATGCATCACCTTGGTTGTAATGCTGGCTGGCTGTGGGTTTCCTGCACACCCCAGAAAGGAGCCAGATATGCACTGTTTTAGCACTTGGGAGGGTAAGAGGAGTGTTTCTGCATCTCTCTGAGATATGTAGCCAAGGAAGGGTTCACACTGCTCAATCCCCACCACCAAGTCACCTGCTGGTTATGCCGAGTTCTCTTGGGCTCTAGGCATGTGACCAAAAGTTCAAGGATCATCACGTCCTGAGAATTTGTGCCTTTACGGTGGGGTCCATTCATCAGAGTGCAGCACCTACTAGTTCCCATTCCCCCAAGTCTGTTCAGTATAGCTCTGGCTCCCTTCCAACTACGAATGGGTGTGGATGGTGTTAGTGCACCAGGTTTATTATCGAGGTTTGCTCCTCTAGATCCGTTGTGTTCAGCCTGGGGATTCACACCCGTGACCAGGGCCACCTCGAGGAGGGTGTGGCTCTTCACCACGCACAACGATCTTTGGGTTTGAGAGGTTATGCTAGACCAAAGAGGCTGACACCACAGAGGATGCTCATTTAATGTAAAATAGTTCACTAGGCGTAGGGTGAAGCAAGGGGAGGGATCCATATGGAGGAAACCCCACTACCCACAACACAGACACATCATACCCCCTGTCTGTGATACAGACTTGACTCCGATGGGATGTCAGAGATCAGTACAAACGTCTTACTGTCACTGGAAGAATTTTGATTAACATAAACAGAGTAGAAGAAATGTTAGGAAGTCCAAATTCAGTATCTATGCCTGTATCTATCTTTTCTGAGATACCAAACAATCAGTGCGGGAATGAAAGAAGCGTATGTGCATTAATACTTGAAATAAAAATGTAATACCTTCAGGTGGTTCCTGTGATTTTATCTCCTCTGATACTTTATTTGCTAGGGCCAAAACTGCTTCCTCTGACAGAACAACATTTAAAAAAAAATAACAGTTATACTATATATCAGCTAAATCTACAATACAAATTAAATATTAACCATGTTGGCACTTGGTGAAAAACTAGTGATTACGGTTTTCGTTTTAATACAAACTAGGACTGCTATAATTCTGATCGCACAAAGTAATCTGCTTCCAGCATATCATTCATTCAAGTTGATATTTTCTGCATAAGTTTCACATTCGTGCACTGCAGGATTACATAACAGACCAGATATTTTCTGCATCAGCTTCAGATTCATACACGGCAATTTTACAAAACAAACCAGATATTTCTACATTAGCCTCACATTCATACGTGACAGGAATACCAAATAAACCAGATATATCTGTTTTAATTGACAGAATGACTGCAAGGAGAGCAATGTGCAAGACAAGACAAGAACTTACTTGTTGGCAATGTTTTGAACATAACCACAATATCAGCTACATTGTGTCCAGCCACAATTGTGCCCTTCTTGAATGAGCCCACCTGACGAACTTCCTCAAGTGTCTAGGAGAAAGACAGCAAAGAAAAAAGTATGATTACTACTGCTAGCAAACAAATGCAAAGATATGAAACAATGTCGCTGACAAACTGACACATTTTCAAATTGGGACAGTGTTACCAAATGGAGGTTTTCCAAAATAAAGTAATCGTTCCATTATACCAGGAATTGTATCCAGACATTTAAGCATTCAGTTTGTAATAAGTTGTACCCTAAAAACTTGACAAATCTATGCCTGTGGCAGGATGTAACAAGACTTCTATTCTCGGCAGTGCAAAATAAAACATTGTATCACTGAGTATGGACAAATGACACAGATGTGCTTTTCAAACTGTCTTCTTCTTCCTTCTTCCTCGTTCGCCCTGAAAAGGACGGTGGTTGTGTTGTGTCTGTTTGCGCCTAAGCTGTGATATCTGCACCTTTCGGTCGACACATCCGACTTCTGCACGGCATTTTTTATGGACCGGGTTTGCCTTCCCATTTTGATCCGCACTCGCTCAGCCAGACTGCACTGCTGCAGACTGTTTCCAGGACCACCACGTGGAGGTGGAGTGCGGTCTTGACCAGCTCTGATTCGCTGGTCCTGACGCAGGCAGTCAAGCTATGAGTCGCTGACTGCATTCACTATTGCTGCATCTTGGGGTCCCTTCAAACTGTCTGATGTCATAGTATGTATGTACAGTCATATGTAGTGCCCTGAGAAGTCAAAGAAAAAATACGCCTACTGTTTACTCAGGTAAGAGAAATAGTGGGAGACCAACAAACATATGATAAAAATGAATTAGATATAGACAAGAATGGGATAAAGAAGACCTAATCAATGAATGGCATTGGACAGGTGGGCTTGGTTTGTACTTGATGAAAGACCTAATCAATGGATGGCATTGGACAGGTGGGCTTGGTTTGTACTTGATGAAAGACCTAATCAATGGATGGCATTGGACAGGCGGGGCTTGGTTTGTACTTGATGAAAGACCTAATCAATGGATGGCATTGGACAGGTGGGCTTGATTTGTACTTGATGAAAGACCTAATCAATGGATGGCATTGGACAGGCGGGGGTTGGTTTGTACTTGATGAAAGCATCTGCTCCATATGGAGATGTAAGGTAATGAATGAATGAATAATATATACTCAGATATGGTTAATGTGATCTGAAATGCTTCCAGTCCTTGTTTTTAACCTTTAGCACGCTGCATAAAAATTCAGAAAACTTGCCCAACACCTGCATTCTTTTTCCCAACGCCCCATTTTTATAGTGGGTGACTTGTAAATTCTATAGTTTTTTTGTTTTTTGGTCAATTGCTCTAATTTTTAGATTGTATAGAAATGAATGAATGATGAATCTGATGATATAAAATTTGTTTGTGTACATGTTAGATGTGATAGGAAGAGAGGAAAGGAAAGATGAAAAAAACGAAAAAAATTGAAAAAAAAAAATTTTTTTAATTTTAAAATTTAAAAAAAAATTTAAAAAATGACCAACGAACAAAGAGTCCATATCCCTTGCATCTCAATGAAAGTCATTTGACCAATAGAGCAATACAAATCAAATGACGATCTTTTCGTTACACCCATCATCAGTAGCAAAGCAACAAACTCCCTAGCCAGCCGTGACATTCGGCCGTAATCCTATTTTTTTCCGATATTCCTAATCCTAACCCCAAAAATTATACATACTTGAAAGGCCATTTTTCTTTCGTTTCCATCTCAGCCATCAAACATATTCTGAGAACCGATTTCAGCGCTTATAAAGACAAAAATTTCATCCCCACCGCATGGCGTCAGAATCCAATAAAATTAGAGCGAAATGGCCGCGTGTCTGATGCCGATTCATTTCGATTTAAAAAATTTACAAAAAATAAACGCGGATACACCCATCACTTTTTTAAGATCGGAAACGGAAGCTAACTCTCTTGCAAATAAAATTACAACTTAACATCCGGGGTTGAAAATCACGTGTACACAAGTCCTCATGCTAGAAACGGTGACAGCCGCAAGGCGACTAATCTCGCCTCCAGCTGGCAGAACATAGGTTGCGTTCGGCGAGATGTCTCGCCGGCAGTGTGCTAAAGGTTAGATAAACAATTTAAAATATACAGGACTCTTCAATATAATGGACCAAGTCCACACACAAAAATTACCACACAATGGAAATTAAAAAACTTACAGCTGCTTCAAAACCTGCAGGTGCTATTACAAGATTGTCCAGGATTCCTTGAACTTTGGTAACTAGGGCAAGAATTGATGCCTGCTCTGCTGAGGTAGGGGTTAAGTCTGTGTGCCTCTTCAACAACGCCTGGTAATAATTAGACAAAAGCTACAATCAGAAGTGTGTAGCTGTTGTGACATACTCTAAAGCTTGATGTCAGTTGGGGGTTAGCCTTCCTAATATACTGTAGTTTGTTTGCGTTTTTTTCTTCAAAGTGGTAGGCTCAAAATGTTGTCTGCTCAGAGAATTGAAACAATTGAGGAAAAAAAATACTGTAGAAGGTTGTCAATGTAATATTCCTTTATAAAATTGGAAGGCCAACACCCAACACTCATAAACAGAATATCTTAAGAGCGGTTATGGATGTGCAGAGACACACCACAACAAGAAATTATGAACATAATATCCTAATACATTATTATTTATAACCACTACAGTTAAATGATAATATAAAACAATAACATTGTTATAATTGTAATAACATTGTTAATAAAGAATGATATACTATAATGAGTAAGGTCATACAAAGACACAGCATAACAGCAATAATTATTAACACTGTTCAAAATCAATCACTCATTCCATATAGAATATTGACAAAGTGTCACTTGCCACCAGTTTCCACTCTTGGAAGGGCTGTTCTCTTAATCTCCACACATAATAATCTGGGTGACCTAGCTTCCTCTCCCTCTGCTCTTTTCCAGGTTCTTTCTGGCCTCCACACTTCCCTTCGATTCCAGCAAGGGGCGTGTCTGGTTAAACTAGCTGTTCACTTCCTAGGAGTGTGTTCCATCTATCTTGCACTTTCTCTTCCAATCTCCATCAACACTGACTGCTGTCTGCTTCCACCCCACACATCCATGTTCACTACTACAACTACATCCAAACATTAAGGACGCAACAAACACATCCATTAGCATATGTCTGGAGTTCAGATCCGATACTCCAGGTGACACGCCACAGGGAAGGATCACCCTACATCTGTGCTGAAAAACTGAACTTTATTTCTCAAAGAAAGAGCTACATAGCTGCACACTGGCCAGAGATAGGTTGAAGGCAAGCTGGCTTTATTTATTCTGGCACTGACATACAAGTCCTTCTGTGTTAGTGCCATTTCCCAACAGGTAAAGCTGTGCACTGTATCAATCACCTGACCACTGATCTTTATCAGATCTGTTTGACTGTTACTTATCTTCATCCATCAATCTCTAACCTTGGTTTATAAACATATGGTAATATGCCATTTGTTTTAAACAAATTACACATGCCCAAGCCTAGGCTAGACTTATTCAAGAAAAGTTTAGCTTTTTCTGCTGCTCATCTGTGGAATAATCTTCCACATGACCTAAAAGACACGCTTAATCCATATTCATTCAATCCCAGACTTTTCAAATACATTATGAGTGCAGATTATATGCCACCCTAATTTAGTTATGTACTTAAATAATTATATAACATCATATGTAGGTTTTAAAGATAATTGCACCCTGTTTAGTATTAATTACGATAAGGTACTGTAATTGTCATCATCAATACCCTTTAAGCTCCTCGAGGAGCATAGGCCTTCAACAAACACATGCCAAGTTTTCCTGTCCCATGCCATCCGCTCAAGTTCTGTCCATGTTTTCCTCATCATTTTCAGCTCTGTATCCAGCTCTCTTCTTCATGTGTTTTTTGGTCTACCTCGGCCTCTCTTTCCCTGTGGATTCCAGAACAAGGACTGCCTTGTAATGCTATCAACAGGTTTCCTCATGTGTGTCCTATCCATCATAGTTTGTTGAAGTTTTTGTGGTAAAACGTTTTTTTACGGGATGGGGTAACCAGCCCCATGCCCAACCATCCTTAGTCGCTGTTTATGACATGCATGGTAGGGTGCAGTGTTACTATTCTTTGCTCCCCTTTCGAGCTCAGGTAACACACTGTAAATCTGTGTAACTGTTATTGTACTGTTACAATGTTGGGATTTTATTTTATTGTATTTTATTTTGTTATTTTTTTTTATTTAAATAATATTTAAGATACATGTGAGAATAAATTGATTCAGTATGGAAGATGAGAGAAAGGAAGGGCAGAATGTTAGACGGGCCTGCGTGCCCAATTCTAAACCCTTTGAAAATAAAGTGTGTTTGTTCGTTCGTTCGTTCTCCTTGCCCAAATGTAAGAAATCTGTAGTCTCTCTTGAATATGACCAAACTTCTTGATTTGAAAGTTTTGTGCTGGCTGGGTATTGCCATTTCTTTATTTGATTGGGGAGACACCACAGGTAAGGGTGTGTTCCTTGAACTACAGACAGGCAGTAAATTTTGGTTAAAAGCCATAAACCTCCAACAAGAATACAACAATTTTCTTCCGTTCCCACTCTAAATCTTTCAATGATTCTGAGATTTTATTCTATTCATAAATATTTCTATAATCTCATGTGTCTAGCCATTCCTAAAAGGATGGATTTCTGTTTTAGAATTTGGCCTTGCTAAATTCATTGTTACTTTTGTCCACCTTTTCTATTATCCCCATGGCCCCAGTTATAACTCTTTGATTCAGTAGCAACGCCGACAGCGCTGCTCTATTTCAACACAGCTGCCAGCACTGCTCTGTGTTTGTCACTAATAAATCTAGAAATGCAGCCACCTAATCCAGTCCATGTTTTAAAAACTGTTAAGTGTTTTTCCATTAGTGTAAAGCTACTATTTTAGTTATGTTTGATGGTGCCCATGTGTTTTGATGTTATTATCACATTTTTTTAATGAATCATGCATTTGCTTGTGTGCATTTTTTTTAACTTTTGTTATTGCTGGAGAAATACTGCAAGCCAAAGGCATGTTTACTGCTTGTTTCAAACCACCACTTTTGGAGAGTAAAGCCCAATTATTGCCTGAAACAGAGTTACAAAAAATAACACTTACATCTGTTAATGCTTTCTCATCAGGGGCTGGTTTTGCACGAGGAAAGGCATTCTCACACTGGAATAATTAATAACAGGAGAACTATTATTATTGATAATGTTGCTGTCAATTTACCAGTAGTTAACTCGAACACATAGCAGTCATGGAAAATGAGGCAGGACCCTATCATACTATTTTAATAAAAACTAACAAGGATGCTGTTTGATTTATCAGAAAGTGTAGGTCACGCAGACTGACCCACATCAAAGACAAGATTACCAATGTGGATCGTGAAGGAACTAGTCAGATAAAAACCAGCGGAATAAAAGGTCAGCATAAGACACTGGCGCTGAACAGGGCACACACTGACTGATTAACCTAGCTAATATCATTACAGGGTAGTTTCAAAAATCCCATAAGTAAAAGAAATACAGGGTGACCTTAAACAGCACACAGAGAAGGGATACAAAGACAAGCATAAGGAGGATACAGAAGATAGGTTCTTAACAGATGGCAGAGGACAAGAGCTTAACTGAAGGTCTATGCTCCGCAGGGACCTGAAAAGTAAAGAGAGAAGAAACCACTCTTACACTTTCATCTCCTGCTTTGTAATACATCCAAACATAACGTGTTCATGTATGGCTTCCGGACAGTTTCCTTGTAAACATACTGATCTTTAGTTCCAGTTATTTCATATATCAGCAGTGGCCACAGTAGCCATGGAAAGTTAGGTAGGATAGTGGAGTGGTAATGCTATCTCTAAATATACCTAGTAGAGTTTTTGTTGTTGATCACAACCGGCATCACTGCATTCCAGGCAAACTCATAGGTGGCCAGTCTCCCTCAGTAAATGTTGAATGGAATGAATGCTAATTGTTCCTGTAGCACACTGGTTGCATACATGTCGGATGCATCCTCTCATATGGTCATCCCTGCTAGTCTTACGTTTGATGCCAAATTCCAGCAATCTTAGCCTTGATGATTCATTGACTGCATGGTCGTTCTCTAACAGGTGATCATTAATTATCCTTCGAATCTCTCCCTCATCCATATCCAATGTCCACACTATGGGTGCTCTCAAAGCTTGTCAGTCAGCTCTCTCACTGCTGCTTATCCCTGTATGACCACAACAGTAGATTCATACCAGTTCCTGAAGATTCTAGGCTTCTATCAATGATTTCCATTTTGGACTTTTCGAAGCATGGACTAAAGAGAGTTTGACACAATAACTGTCATGGTTATTGAAGTTTCAGACAGTCATCTAAGTGCTGCATCAGCTGCCTCTTTCTCTATTCTCATGCTAGAGGTTGTTGTCATGTAAGCTCGATCTGCCCTTAACTCTACCTGAGAAACCCCATCCTGATTTCTCACCATGAGGGTACAGACACATCAGTGTACATAATGGTACTATCAAGTCTGAATGATCATTTACCAGCTGATTAGTTTCCAGCTCTGTTTTCCCACTCTCCCAAGCTCTACACCCCCTGCCAAGACTGATAATGACTTGCTGGTAGTTTGTCCAGTTCTCACCTGACTTACTCCACACTTCCCCCTTGAATATATTTTCAACTGTGGTCATCTACCCAATCACTGCCACTGCCTGTGCCAGCCATGACATTCCTTTCTTTCTTCTTGCTCCCTTGATGTCCGCTGTGGTCCCAAGGAAGGAGTGTCTTTTATCTGTGGTTAACCACATACAGGCTTCAGCATGGGCCAACACTTACCTCGATCTAACAGACAGCAATCCAAGCATGAACTTCATCATCACAATGGGGGTATCTTGCATAAAACCCAAGACTATAAGCATCCCGTCAATCTGAATGTGTTCTAATCATTCACACTGTGATACTGACAGTATGAGTATCCTAAAGGTAAGGAGATAATAGTCAACTTTCCCTGGGAATGTTATGAGAAAAGGTGTACTAAAAAAACAAGACCACAGGAAAGGTAGGGAGAAACAAAAGTAGATGAAGACAAGAGAGAAAAGATAATGAATACCCTGACACTATGACATAGATCAAAAACGGAACTTATGAAGTAATTCAAAAATTTGAGATCTGTAGAAGGAATTCATTACCTACATCTCTAGGCACTGCACAAGGCTTAACTTAACAACAGTTTAGGAGCCGACTAGACATACTATAATCTTGTACATCCCAAAGAGTATGTGCTGTTCTATAACACTAGTCAACAACCAAAATGTACCAGAAATGAAAATAGCTGATCTTAACTAATTTTGGTGTGCTGAAAATAAAAATGCCTTTAAAAAATGTTGATTGGCTCTAGTTTTCAAGATATATGCTACTAGTTTATTTAATTACGGTCAATTTATATATATGACGCAACTGTTATGGGCGATTGCATAATTTTTTCTAATGACCAATAAAAATGTAACTAGAAGTTGATGATGCAATCCTACCTATGATTACATCACCTTTGTGTATAAATATCTTATCTCTGATAAAATTTTGCCATTAGTTAGTGCATTAGTCCTTATCAAAAGTATCGTAGTTAGAAATGCCTAGGACATGTGTGAACAGTACTAATAATTTCTGTTATACAAGGTATATGTGGTGAGGTGACATTTCTATCACAAAAACGAAATATAACTAAAGTGATTAAGAAGGCGTACAGTTTGGTTTGTATTTTGGCTGCAGAATAGGAGATCAAGATAAGAGCTGGGCGCCACACATATGCTGCAATACATGTGCAGCACATCTTAAACTGTGGTTGACTGGCAAAAGGCAAGCTATGCCTTTTGCAGTCCCAATGATTTGGAGAGAGTCCACTGATCATCTCAACAACTGTTACTTTTGCATGGTCCCTCCAATAGGGAAAGGCATATCAAAGAAGAAAAAATGGACTCTGGAATATCCAAACATCCCCTCTGCAATACGTCCGGTACCACATGGCGATGACCTACCAGTTCCCAAAGTGCCAGAATCATTTTCAGCTGCTTCCACTGATGAAGAAGAGGACATTGGTGGTCCTGAACCATCAACCTCAAGCGACCCAGATTTTGAGCAAACTACATCCACTAAACCACACTTAATAATTAAAGGTGAACTGAATGATTTTGTAAGAGATCTGAATTTACCGAAGAACAAGGCGGAGCTTTTGGGTTCCAGATTGCAACAGTGGAATCTCCTGGCAGAAGATGTTACAATTTCTGTGTATAAGAACCGCCAGAACCCGCTTATTATTCTTTTTCAAAGAGGGTGACCTTTCTGCGTGCCACAACATTTCTGGTTTAATGGCAGCCCTCAAAATCAATTACATACCAGAAGAGTGGAGGCTTTTCATTGATTCATCCAAGATGAGTCTTAAAGCTGTTTTGTTGAATAATGGTAGTGTGTTACTGTCATTTCCAGTTGGTCACGCAGTTCATATGAAAGAAACTTATGAAAACATTAAGCAGCTTTTGAAGTGTATAAACTACGATAATCATCACTGGTCACTTTGCGGTGACTTAAAAGTGGTCGCTCTTTTGCTTGGACTACAGGGTGGATACACCAAGTACTGTTGCTTTCTCTGTGAGTGGGATAGCCGTGCACTAAGTGACCATTACATCAGAAGACATTGGCCAATCAGGCAGTCATTGCAGCCTGGCAGTAAGAACGTTGAGAACCCAGCACTTGTCGACACCAGCAAGATTTTGTTGCCACCCTTGCACATTAAGCTGGGTCTCATGAAAAACTTTGTCAAGGCAATGGAGAAAATAGATGAGGCTTTCAAATACCTCATCAGAAAATTTCCAAGACTGAGTGAAGCTAAAATAAGAGAGGGAGTATTTGTTGGTCCGCAAATTCAAAAACTTCTTCATGATGATGAGTTTCTTTGCGTGTTGCATGGCAAGGAAAAAGCAGCATGGCTAGCATTTAAGTCAGTGGTGGACAATTTTCTTGGAAACAACAGATCTGATAATTACAATGAAATTGTAGAAAATCTCCTTCTGAAGTATAAGAGTCTTGGCTGCAACATGTCTTTGAAAATTCATTTTCTGGATTCTCATCTGGATTTCTTTATGTCAAACTGTGGAGCGGTCAGTGATGAGCATGGTGAACGATTTCACCAAGACATTGCTGCTGGGGGGAGACAAGGTATCAAGGCAATTGGAGCCCTTCAATGCTCGCTGATTACTGTTGGACTGTGACAAGAGACACCTCATCGATTGACTACAAGAAGCAAGCAAAGAGAGCTCGAACAGCGACTGAATTATTACGGAATGGGTTCAAATGTGCCTTTTTAAAACATGATATGTGAACTTTAAATAATGTTTTTATTTTTTCTATCATTTTATGTTGAAATATCAATTAATTGAGTATGTAACCACAATTTTTATAATGCTAAAGTAGAAAGACTAGCTGTTCACCCCAGAGAATTAAACAAGAATACATTATTTGTATTACTGTAATGTAAATTCATCATTTAAAAAAAAATCAGAGCCAATTGGTGAATTTCATTATGATATTTGAAATCAGCATGTCAAAATCAATAAGAAATGGTATATTTAATTTCTGGTACAAATAACTTTTGAAAATTTGTTGACTAGTGTAATCAGTACATGCCTAAGAAAAATTTACCGAATCTTTTGGCCAAATACCATCACTAACCAAGATCTGCTTACTCGTAGCAAGCAAGAGGACATGCACACCATCATAGCTGGCAGACGCTGGAGCTGGGTTGGTCATGTCCTCAGAAGAGACCCCGATGCCATCACAAGAACAACTATGCTTTGGACCCCTGAAGGAAAACGAAAGAGAGACCGACCAAAAACAACCTGGCGGAGGACTGTGGAGGCTGAGATGCAAAGAATGAACCAGAGTTGGGACACTGTACGAAGGATGGCCACCGACCGAGCAAAGTGGAATCAATTTGTTGTTGCCCTACAAGACGCCACTAGGTGTGATGGCCACTGACTGCTTTGACGGTCAGCGGCTAAGGATCAAAGAAGAAGAAGAAGTGTAATCAGTAATCTGCAGTTTGTCATCTCTTTAAACCTGGTACTGAATGTATCTTTCTTTGAGTTAAATCATGTACCATTCAAAGATGTTCTTCATTCACAGCCAAAGTCCTCTGATTTGACAAAATAAATGCACCTACAACATGTGTGTCTTTCTGCTAATTGAAAGGCTTTTATTTATTTAGCTTGCAGCTCACGAAGATTAACTGGTTAGCTCATCTTGGTGTAAAAATATTTTTCAGTATTTGTTTGTGACTACCAGAAACTTGTTATCCATCAACAAATGCTTGTAGTGGCAGTATACAACAATCTTCACTAAGCTCTGGTCTCATTTGAGTTCTTCTGCTGCCTTGAGAATTTCCTGCTTAACTAGTACAAACAAAGGTTATATTCCAACACAATTTTTGCAGGTCAACCTGCTACTGACCTGAAATGATTGACATATGCAGAATTTTGTTGTGTCAGATGAATAAGATGGGTCTTTTTCAATTATGTGCCAATATGCTTGTTTTTCTCAACACTCTTTTCAAAAACTGGCAGACTTGTTTGACTGAACTTCAGACACTCTGTCTGAAACCAACCTGCATCAGACTTATGAACATTGCTGCTCAAGTTTATTCACACATTACCTTTCAGCTCCCCACAGAAAATAGGCCTTCAACTAATTCATGCCAAAGGGGTAATGATGCAGTCCAGTCAAAGCCGAAAGGACTCTCAACCAGCTCTTGCATATTCGTCCCACACATAAATTTCAGAGGTTGCCAAAATGTTATCCGACAAATGAAAAGTAGAAACAACCCACTTTTAATTTCCAATTAATAGAACTAAGACTGGGACAAGTAAACGAGGTACTTCTTACCTGAACAAGATCAAATGGAATATGTGGTATAAAGGGCCTGAATCTGAAAAATGCAAAAGAACTATAAAAACACCAAATAAAAATAATTAAATAGCTGTCATATATGACATTTAAAATAAAAAACTAGATGAAAGCACATAAATTATTCATACTGCATAAGAAGCATTGATGTGGTGTCCATGGAGTCGACTATGGTTCAGAAATAAAAGGAAACGGCCTCTGCCTACTTATCAACTGTGTTCGGAAGAAATACCCAAGGAAGGTGAATATGACTGCATGACTAGGGAATGTCAAAGGCATTACAAGAGAGACAGATGTGGATGTAAAAGTTAGGAAATTCAAGAAACATCTGGAAATTATGAGAGATCAAAGGAAGTGCAAAACTTAGAAATGTTATGGCATTTTTTTAAAATGTATGCTGATAAAAGGTAAGCAGCAACACACATATTACAGTGGTGAATACAGACAACTCATAAACTAATAAATAAAAATGATTGTGATAACCGGGAGGCAGCAGAAGTCTCAGAACTTTGGGACGCAGAACTAAAAAGTTTCACGCTAAAATGTTTCAGTTAAGTAATGTATTTTCAATGATCTTTTTCAAAATTAAATTGTTTCAGTATGTTCAAGGTGATCTATCAATACAAAAATCTTGCAGCTAAGTAATATATTGTTACGGTAGTTTGCCATTACAAAAATATTTTGGTTAAGTAATGTATTTACAAAAAGATCTGCTTGCACAAAATGTTCAAGTAATATACTTTCAAAGTGGTCTTTTAGCATGAAACATTTCAGTTAAGTTATGTGTTTTCAAGGCAATCCATTGGTGCAAAATGTTTATGTAATGCATTTTCAAAATGATACTTTAACATAAAATGATTCAGTAAGTAATTTATTTCCAATGTGATCTTTTAGCACTAAATGTTTTAAGTTAAGTAGTGTATTTCCAAGATAATCTTTTAGCATAAAATGTTTCAGTTAAGTAATGTATTTTTATGTTTACTCCTTTGGTGCTGTTGGTCAAGACTGCTTACACAAGAATATTCTGGCAGTATACCTGTCAATCGCACAATGGGCTGATCACCTGTTTGCCAGTCACTTTGATTACGGAAACAACAACAAATAAAGATTAATTTGTGGTTGCCCTAAAGACGCCACTAGGCGTGATGGGAAACAACGGCAAATAAAATCAAATTTGTTGTTGCCCTTAAGACGCCACTAGGCGTGATTGGCCATTGTCTGCTTTGACGGTCGATGGCTAAGGATGGAAGAAGAAGAAGAAGATACCTGTCAATCAGCAACACTGTGTTCTAATTCTAACAAACAAACCAGTTTTAGAAAATAAAATATCTGTGTATAATGCTGGTATATTTTAATGTTGGAAACATTTTTTATAACTGTCTTACGGGCCAGGTGGTGCACCAAATGGTCTGGCAGGTCCTCTCATGCCTCCCCTCATTCCAGGTCTGCCACGATTTGGCCTGTAAAAAAAAAAATATGTGTATCTTCTAACATTTAACACATCAGCTGTCACAATAACACACATATCAGATTATGAGTCAATGCCACTATGTGCTCAAGGCCTAAGATTTCTTAAACTATTTTTAGAATACACTGAAAAATATCATGGCTTTTAGGTCTAAGGAATTATTTCCACCATGCATAAAGTTTGAGTTATTTTCTTTCCTTACATATCATTTTCTGATGATAGAAAATTGAGAAAGGATTCTCTGACAAAGTCTTCGGAATGGTAATAGGACATGGTAATAGGACATGCCATCATCATCCTTTGCACTCCTTATGGAGCACGAAGCTGCCACTGCAGCTGGTCCTACTGCACCAAGCATCCAAGTTTTTATAGCAGTGGTTTCTGTGGCCATATATTTGACATGATGAGGTTGCCAGTTCCATGCAACAGGACATGTAGTAATGGATAAATGTGAGAAATGGAAGTATCTAGAAAAAGAAAGTAATCTTGCAAAAGGAATGACAGATTAATGAGAGATAATAAAGATTAGAATGCCTCATTTCCCAGGGATCTCTGAGGAGGCAAAGAAAGAGCAGGATTACTATTCCTTCAGTCATAAGAGGTGACTTATACAAGGATGTGCCTGAGGCTGGCAACATCATCAAGTAAAACTTATTGCCACAGAATCCACTTCTGCTAAAAAATATGAATGCTCTCGTGCAGGCTTCCAGCAAGGGGGCCACATGGGGGCTCCTTGTTCTGTAAGGAGTGTCATAACACAGGCAAGACACTCTGGAATTGCCAGTTAACTAATGATAAATTATGAATCGCATATCAGTAATTCTGCTATAACTTTATGATTAATACTCCGAATGAGATAATTATTTTTGGGAATTGAACAGCAACTACAAATACGTGTAATTATGGCAGTAGGAAATCATTTTCATTGGTAATTGACAAGGAAATCATGATTGTGTCGAAAAATCACACAACAGCATTGAAATCCAACAAAAGTTACAATTGGAAAAATGAACGCAGACGAAGACCTCTGAGAAGAAAAGGGTTAGATCTACGTTGGGTAATATAAGCCCGCTCAGATTCAATTCTGGACTCTCAAAATTTAATCGCTGAAAAGACATCCAGCGGACTATCACACGTTTGTCGAAGACACAGCCCATAGCTGGGCGCAAAGCTGACCTGCATGTGAGCAGACTTGCCAGCGACAGAATGTTGGAGGGCTGGGACAAACAAGATACAGTCATGCCCAGCTAATATGGCGGGTTAGGGACCAGACTCCCACTGTAAAGCGAAGCATAGCCTTTTTTAGCATGCAAATGCATGACCTGTGCCTAAAAGCCTGAATAAAATGTTGTGGAGATCACATATTGTCTTAAACCTATCAAGCCAGCCTCTGCTAGCTTCAAAATTATCATCAGCAGCTGCTTACCTCTCACCTTGCTCAACAGACTGAACAACACAGGTGCTGAACAACTGAGAATAAAATGGCGCATGCGCACTTGCTTCTCTTTCTCAGCTGTCGGGTGAAGCATATCATGCAGAAAATTGCAGAAAGAGCGAGGCAAGCGCTGAAATTTATAAACATGAGTATGATTGAAAAACGCCTATTAGCAAAGTGCCGAAAAGCAGGGTATGACTGTATCTTTCCTTCAAAGCCAATTGTGCTTGATTCCTGTACACATTAATATTATTACTATTACTTATTATTATGCATGTTATAATTTTTAAAAGCCCGGGATACGTATGTATAAGAAGTGAACAGTCGAATGAGTAAGATTTCACCCAAATGTCTTTAGATACAGCAGCCAATTAAGTTGTCTACAACGATACAACCTTAAATGAGAATTTAGAGATGCAATAACAATTGGTAAAAGTTAGGAATCCTAACTATAATGATGTGGGGGGCTTAATTAGCTGCCAGATCGGCAGACAGGTTGAAATGAACTACTGTTTTTAATTTCAACCCGACAGACAATTGGCAAAATTTGATAGGCTACACGTCCAACTGTTCGTTTCATCAGACGTATAGCCTAATAGGCCTAAGCATCATCTGTATAAATATATAGTTGTTGGGAATGTGAAGGTCTGATGCTGTTCTTACAATGCATATGACTTTTAACAGATGAAAGTCAATTAAATATGTTAAAGTCAGTTAGGCCTATGGAACCACCAGGCCTTTACACCCCTCCACTTTAATATTATTCTTGTTCAGGGTTTCTTCTTGATTTTTTTTTTTTTTTTTTTACGTATAAGCATAGGCCTAATTGTGATTGTCCCTATTTACAATGATTTGACAAATGTGATGCCACTTTCTCATATCGGCAGTTGTTCATATTATTTGGAATTGAAAACAATATATAGGCCTATCCTAATTAGGCCTATAACCCATCAGAGGTTGAACGGGATATTTTCCTTCATTAATTTTTTTTTTAAATCTGTAAATTTTACGGAGGTGGTGGAACGCATCCCCCTAGTTGACACATGTGAATTGGAAAAACCTATTATATGTATGTGTCTTTAGTGTACGCGGGTGTCTTTTTGAATCGCATAAACATAAAATTTACTGTAGGCCTAGGCCTTTCAACCTTCATGCATGTTATCGATAACAGGTTTCCATTAAAGATAACGAAACTTGTCCATTCAGCCCATTAAGGGAGGAATGAGATACATCGCAACACAATGCGATGCGTTGACGAATAGAATTAATAGGATTACAAATTGTATTACCTCATTATGAATGCAGTATTATTCAGTTTTGTCTGCTTGACTATAGTTATCCTTTGTCGGCAGTCAAATTAACTGCAAGTGTTAATAATACATGGATTGGATGTCGCGATCTCTTCACAATGATTTTTTTTTTTTTAATTTATAAAGTATCTCGTTCAACACTTGATTGATTAGGACATGTGGTGTGCTAATTCAAGAAAAACTTTACCAGATATTTAATTGACTTTCATCTGTTTAAAGTCGCATGCATTGTAAGAACAGCATCAGACCTTCACATTCCCAGCTACTATATATTAACATGTGTTCGTGTTAAATATTGTTTGACTATATTATGCAGTTCCCTAGGTCTGTCTATTCTCAACACCTCCTCTATATTTATAGGTAAGTTGGATGCCTGCAAATAATCCAATATTAGTATTCTCATTTGGTCATACCTCTTACACTTTAACAAGAAATGTTCTATATTATTGTCTTGAAGACATCCTGCACAGTAAGGTTCTTCTATTCTGAAATAGCCTTTTCCCAGCTGTAGTCTGAGAAGTTTCTTATTAATGGGAATTTTCAATTCCCTAGATATTTGACATTTTCTTGTTGGAGCCCTGAACATCTTATATGCATGTCTTCCTTTCAGATTTTTATCCCACTCTGCTTTCCATTCATCTTTTATTAAATCTTTAATTAAGCTCTTAATTTCTGATTTACTCATCCCTACATTTATTAGATTTTTATCAGATCTACCTTTCTTGGCTTCTTTATCTGCCTTTTCATTTCCTTCTATGCCAACATGTGAAGGTATCCAAGCAATTAATACTGAACATCCTCTGGAATATAAGTATGTAGTAGCCAGAAAAATCTCCTCTGCTATATCAGGTCTACTACATTCTCGTAAGTTTCTAAGTGCTTTAATTGTTGAAAGAGAGTCAGTTAAAACTGTTAATTTTTTGGGAGGGTTATAATAATAATAGCCCCTTCAGTCATAACTGACTATGGGAATGCGCCCTTGAGGTGACAGCCCTCAGCTGCTTATTTCCTGGTGCTCCTTTCGACGTTTTCTCCTCACCTCTGCTTCTTGTGTGAGCCTCTCTTCGCCCAATCTGAGGTGGCGCCGTAAATAGCATCGCCACTTAGTGCGATCGGCAGCTTTATCCTCCCATGTTGCTGGATCCATGTCCAGTGCCCTCATATCTCTCTTGCACACATCTTTGAACCTCAGCTGTGGGAGGGTTATTAGAGAATATTTCTAGTGCTTTTAGTATTGCCACCATCTCTGCAGTGAAAATTGATGTATTTTCCGTGATGCTATATTCTTTTGCCATTTTCCATATTGGAATATATATTCCTATCCCCAATTTGCCATCCTCTCCCTTGGATCCATCTGTGTACACAGTAATGCTGTCTTTTGATATTTGTTGTATATATTTATTGGCTGTGTTTTTAATATTTTCTTTATTATTTGTTTTCTTAAGTATTTCTGCTAGGTGGTAGTCCGTGTCTGGTTTCTTGATCTCCCAGGGCGGAATCACTGGCTTGTATTCACAACTGTTATTAATTGATGTAATTAATGTACCCAGATGGACAATTTCCTCCATACACTTCCATCCTGTAGGGTATCTAGTGGTATTCATTGGTTTGGCCTGAGTTGTTAGTTGGCATCTGGTAAAAGCTGTTCATGTAATTTAGTCTTAACTCCTTTCTCCGTAATTCCAAGGGTATGATTCCTAAAGCCACCTCTATAGCTCCCATTGATGTTGATCTGATTGCACCTGCTATTGTACATAAAGCCTGATGCTGAATTCTGTCTAATTTAATCTTGTTACTGTGTGCAGCAGAGTCATATATTATACTTCCATAATCTATTTTTCCTCTAATAAAAGATTTATAAAAAGTGAGCATTGTCTTAGTGCTTGCACCCCATCCATTACCTTTCAAATATCTTAATAAGTTAGTCAATCCTCTGCAAGACTCCACTAGTTTATCTATGTGTTTATTCCAGTCCAGCTGTTGGTCCAATATCATTCCTAGATATCGAGTGGTTTGAACTGTTTTAATGTTTTGCCCTTGGATATTTATATCTATAAGTCCAACGTGAGCTGACATCTCTGACAAACGTACTGCAACAGGCCATTGATGTCTTCAGATCGAGTATTGAGATACCCCAGTATTATTTTACTATGACATTCTGCTTGATTTTCCGATTCAAATGAATATATGGACAACTATACATTGTGCATGCCTATATCTTCGTATGGAAGAACATTATTTTACGCTTCATTCTGATGAGTCTAAAGATTTACATCGCTACATCTTCGAAGTCCTTGGAATTATTTTAATGATTTTCGCGATGAACTTTATATTTTCTCGTACATTTGCATTATTATGCATGCATTTTTGACTGTTATCCGATATTTTTTTTTTCTTTTGTTCTTATCATTCATCTATCAATCTGTTCGAAGCGCGCGGACACGTTTTTGCGGAATCCTACATTTGGATTTTTAAACTGCATTTCAAGAAATATTTCTGATGGATTTTTATATCACTGTGTACACAATGTTAGTGGCTTTATCGTAAAATACATTTGGTGTTCATTACCAACACAAAGTTCCCCCATAAGCGCATACATGCATACAATAGGTGTGAACCAACAAAGAATGAGAAGTCAGTGATCGACTATGCCATTGTTAGGAGGAGCTCGTTCAAATATGTCCGGGATGCTAGAGTCTGGAGGGGGCCAGAGATTGGAAGTGATCACTACCTGCTTACAATCAAAAGAACAACTGAAAGAGTTGCTCAGCCTAGGAACTGCCGAGCATCAGGCAAGAAACCAAGTAAACGAACGGAAGAAATGAGCATTAAGACCTACAAGCTGAGAGAGCCAGAAATTAAGACCAGATATCAGGGGCTTATTGCTAAAGCGGTGAGAAACACAGAAGAACAACCTGATGACTTGGAAACCCTGTGGCTTAAATTCAAGGACATCATAAAGACAGCTGCTGCAGAAGCATGTGGTGAAGTCCGACTTGGGAACAAGAGAAAGAGGACACCTTGGTGGACAGAGGAAGTCTAAGAGAAAATAAGAGAGAAGAAAATGGCATGGAAACAATAATTAAAAGCTAAAAACACAGCAGGAAAAACAGAGAAATATAGAGAATATGTGATACTCAGAACAGAAGCAAACAACAAGGTGCTAACAGCAAAACAGAAGTCCTGGGAAGAATTTGGAGAAAAGCTAGAAAAGGATGTGCAAGAAAACCAGAAATTGTTCTATAAGACCCTAAAGAACATGAGGAAGGAAAAACAATGCCCTCTCAAATTTATAAAGGACAAGCAAGGCAAATTGCTTACTGCCCCGAAGGAAGTAATGGAAAGATGGAAAGAATATTTCTCAGAACTCCTTGATGGTGAGCAAGGTCAAGCATCAGAAATGATAACCACTAGCACAGAAGAGGAAACAAATGGTGATGAAGATGACATAAAGATGGAAGAAATGAAGGCAGCACTGGAGAAAATTAAGATGGGCAAAGCAGCAGGGCATGATGGTATTACTCTTAAGCGTCCTACAGGCAGTGTGGTGCAACAAGACCATACCAAAGGAATGGGAGATTGCCATCATAACACCAATTTTCAAAAAGGGTGACAATCGACAATGTGGAAACCATAGTCATATCCCTTCTCAGTGTCCCTGGTAAAATCTACTCTAGAATCCTAGAGCAGAGACTCCGACGCCTAGCTGAGCCACAATTGGTTGAGGTCCAGTGCGGATTCCGAGTAAACCGAAGTACTCAAGACCTAATCTTCACACTCAGACAGCTGAGTGAAAAGGCCCTTGAGTATAAGAGTGAGATCCATCTTTGTTTCATAGATCTAGAAAAGGCGTTTGACAGGGTCCCCTGGAGCAAACTTTGGGACTGTTTGGCAAGGAAGAACATTCCAGCACCTCTGATTCATGCTATACAGAGCTTCTACAAGTCTTGCAGGAATTATGTGAGGACAGCAAACCATAAGTCAGAAGAGTTCAGGACCACCACTGGTGTAAGACAGGGTGATATCCTGTCGCCTTATCTTTTCATACTTCTCATGGACGATGTTATCAAGTCATGTAAGGAGAGAACAAGAAAATATCCAGTGGGGTACTGGAAGATGAGACAGGTATGTATTTCAGAGCTGGCATTTGCTGATGATGTTGCCCTGATTGCTAAATCAGAGGCACATCTCCAATCCAACCTGCAAGTCTGGCAGGAAGAGCTGGAGAAGAGAGAGATGGTCAAAAGTAGCTCTAAAACAAAATCAATGGTGATATCACGAGAAGAAAGAAGACATCAGATTAAGCTGGGAGAATAGGTCCTGGAGCAGGTCGACCACTTTAAATATCTCGGAGCTATTATAGACCGAAAGGGAGGCATCAAAGAATAGTTGGTCACTCGAAAAGCAGCAGCTGGGAGACTTTTTCAGGCCATAAATCGAGGATTCCTCAGCAAGAGAAAGGTTGGTAGGAAGACGGGGATGGTTGTGTGCCGCTCCGCCTGTGTCCCGGTCTTGACATGTGGATGCGAGTCATGGGCAGTGCCTGCAGCCCATGGGGGGCCAGATCCAAACCTCGGAGGTGAGGTGTCTGAGGAAGGGGGTTGAAGTGACGGGAGGAGACATGGTCCGCAGCCAGACGATACGTCAAGGCCTAAAATCCCACCCTCTGCAGACCCAAGTGGAATAGTCCCAACTAAGATGGTTTGGTCATGTCTGCAGAATGGGAGGGGATCGGCTGCCACGACGGGTGTGGGAAACAAGGAGCCGGGGGTCCAGGCCCCCGGGGCGACCCAGAGTCCGCTGGGAGGACAGCGTTGGGCAGTCTTTGAGGGACCGAGGACTAGAATGGAACCAGGCCAGGAGGAAGACAGCCGATGGGATAGTCTGGCGCTCTCTCTCTCTTCCAAACCTCTACACCTCACGGTAGAAGGGGAACGACTAAGTAAGTAAAGTGTTCATGCGAAAAGGAATGTCGTAGATTTCCGATAGGAGAATTAAGACTAGGTTTGGTCCCTTCTGAATAGGTTTGAATAGGTGATAGACTCAGTGAGAGTTAGTGAAAGGTAATAGAATTTCCACACACGTGAGATGATAGATTTTGATATAGTGGCTGTCTCTGAAAGCGAAAAGAATTCTTCTCTCTCTCACCTATCTTCTACAACAGTTGTTACAGCGTCAGACAGACTACACCAATATACATATTACGTATATTTCTATCACTCACAGGCACGCACATACACGTGACGACAGGTAAACACACAGACGTGGGAAAACTATAACAATGATATATATATTATCTAGAACGAGCTGACCAAACACGATTATTAAGTTCCAGAGCGATTTTATTATCAGGAAAAATCGGCTCACAACATCAAAGAAAGTACATCAAGGAAAATACATATACACATAGTCATAAAAATCAAGGAAATGTTGCAAGGATGATAGCCCCGTTATAGTGTTAACTCTAGGTTTAGCCCGGCCCCGTTAAGAGAACAGATTTTGGCGCCCGAGTCACAGATACATAGGGTTTGAGTCTAAGAGTTGTCTTTGTTTTATCTCGTAATTATATGCACAGAGTTTGAAAAAAATCTGATTTAACCTAAGACAAAACACAAGAACTCTAGCCTTAGCAACAAATTATGCAGATTGGAAAAAAAAAATTAGGACAGCAACAGGGTGTCAAAGATAAAATAGTGGAAAATATCACTCAAACCAGCGTACACTCATCCATTCCGCCATGGCTTCTCACACTGGTACTCACGACTTTGCTTGCTGCCTCTTGGAACACATTGATTTTAGATTTTCACACAGACTCAAAAAAATGCAGTCTTCTGCCAAGAAGTCCCCAGTTCCAAAAGACGTATTTAACTTGGAGTCTCCGGGAACGACTACTTGGGTATGCAAATTTGTTCAAATGTCTGATTAAGTCACCTAACAATTATTCCAGGCGCGGGAGTTAACAGAGCACAGTGTCAATAGCGTAGGTTTTCAAAAAAAAAATGATGAATGTCAGGTCGGTGCCTTCCCTCAGTATAGGATTCACTTTAGTCACACCACAGATTTGTCCACAAGATATAATCTAGTCGGGAAATGATTGTTAATATTCACGCCACCAGGCAGCAAATTATATAGAGTTTCTAGAAGAAATTAAGTGCTGGCTCCAAGGTCCAGTATTTATCATTACAGTCTTTGAAAACCCGTTATAGGGATATTAGTATTTCTGTCTAACTTGCACCGTCAGATCAGTGTTACTTGAGACAACCCACGTGGTTCAAAATAAGGACTGTCTATTTCTTCACAAGTATGGAAACTACTACTAGGTGCTGGTAAAGTTAGGGTCACCCCAAAACTTTCACTGTGTGGAGGAAAAATAACACATATAATATAATAAACAGAATCTGTACTGGTTAAAACTTACATTTAAACTTGCAAGCAGAGAGCTTTGCTTATCATTTAAACTTCCCGTGACGTAAGTTATATTTAAAAATCAGCATTCCTCATAAATTAGGAACACGTGCGTATCCCGTCATCATTCATGAGGCTGGATTCTAGAGTTTATACGTTAGTTTAGAAAAAAAATACACTCGACTGAGTATTAGCAGTTAAATTAAATTCATAAATAGCTACAATTGCCGTTATAAGCTAGAAATTAAATTTTTAGTCTGCTTTCCACTGAATGCTTCCCTAGAAAATATAATAGCCTACCACTTTATTTCTCTTCTGCGCTAAAGAAATAGATTTAAATGAATTAAGCGATTTAACACTTTAACACTCACAAAATCTATATATCTATCATATTAATTACCTCAACCACAGAATTACAGGTAGTCGCACAACTTAAGAATAAAAATGCTGAAAATATTTCTGGAAGTCTAGAAGTTCGACAAATTGCCGAAACAAACTGAGATCTTCGCTAACAGCTATTCTGTTTTTCGAGCGACCTATCTACTGTGGAGTCTATGAGCGAGAATGAAATTAAAGTTTCAAACTTGGCCAATATCTTAAAATCAGACAAAGGGCCCAAACTATTTCGCCAAGCGAAATTATCTCCCCTACTCCCAACATTTACGTCCGCTTAACGCGTGTCGTAACTGTCACCTACTGACCACGATGTACGCGTGTCAGTTTCAAATCCCAGACAGCCTGACTCCATTTCAGGGAGTAAGAGTTTGAAGACCAACACGCGCTACACACCTTCTGTAACGATATCTTAGAAGAACAACAATCAGTGTGCGATTCTTACGTTTTCAACATTAATCGAACATGAAACATTACGTAGCCTGTCTAAAGCATACTATGAATCTAGCGCAACTGTTGAAACAAGGACTGACGCTAGTTGTTCATATGTAGAAGATGTTATTTCAACAGCAGAGGTTGTCCTCCATTTCTACAACACAACAAATAAAGTAATTGTACAAGATGCAGAGTGCGCTATTAAAAACTGGATTAATACGGACTTGAATAATTTATGGAAATCAGCAACTACTGCTAGAGTCTGTCGTGAGACCATCACTTCAAATGTGCCGGTTCCTAGCATTCCAGCAAAAGCTTCCAGCTCTAAGAAGTTAGCAATCACTTATTCCAATGTTCCTGCTGATATCACAACACACACAACTCCCAATACGGAATGTAACAAGATATCACAGGCAAATCCGAAGTCATTAGCTATAGCTGATACAAGAGACATTACAGAGACAGAGCACCTATCATGCACTTTTGCTAATCTACCAACATCCCCACCAACCTCCATCTACCAACATCCATCTACCTATGCAATCGTTACAAAATCAGGTTTCAATAATATTGTCTGAGATGGAGAAACTAAAAGCAGAGCTGAACAGCCTCAAAAACGCTTACGAACAGCTCCATGCTGACCATATGTCCCTCAAAAATAGCTGTGAGAGGAACGAAACTCGACAACAGAAAGAAAGCACACAACAGAAGAATAAATACAGACTGTGTAACACAAACACAAGCTCAGGGGGAAATTCCAACAGTAGTGAAGTACAACATACGACACAAGCTGAACTGAGTCATAAAGAAGACCATGACCTGTGCACTCTGGAATTCCCTGCAGACGTGAGCAGAATCCCTGTCCAGATTTCTAATCGGCAGCTCCCACTGCCGACAGCCAGTTCACATCACAGCAAGAAACCTACACACAATCCCAGCATAGTTCAAACACAAGAAACAGCACGCATTGCCACCGGCACACACACACACGTCTTTCAAATAGAAGGAAACACTTCATCTTTGGTGACCAAAATGTGAAGGACCTTCAAAAATTTAAATTAGTAACAGCAGATACAGACACGGTCACTGTTCGCTACAAAAATTGGGCATCTGCGCAGGACCTACTGACTCTCCTTAAAAGATACAAAACTGATCTTAATGTAGCCAGGGTCACTGTCACATTGGTCTGTCGGACGCACTAAAACATAAAGAAATTGCACAAACAGAGCTAAATCAAATCACCACCACAACTTCAAGCACCAGCCAGACAACAATGTCACACAATCAGGAGTATCAAGACAGACCCCTTATTAGAACTGCAGATGTGCAGGAAACAGCCAATAATATCGGCCTTCAGCAACATTCTACGACCGACGACCCACTTAGCAACGACCTGAGACACTCCATCCTCAAAGATCTGTAAGTGATTCAATTCAACCAACTCAGGGTCCACCTACTGAAATCTCACCACGTCCGCTGTCGCACGAGACACCAATGAGAGATCACCCATCATCGTTGTCATCACAGCTTTTCCCATATCAGTAGTATACAATGTACGCTACGGTTAGGATTGTGGTGGAGGGGCGTGACTTTTATATAAGGAAATGTGGTGGAGGAGCGTGGTGGTGGAGCTGACTTTTTATATAAGGAAAATGTGGTGGAGGAGCGTGGTGGTGGAGAGGCCTTTTATATAGCAATATATAAGTTCAATAATGGCGGGCGTGTTGTGTGTAGGTTGTTGTGTGTTGTTGTTTATACAAAATAGTTATATTACAACAGTTAGAATATATATATATATATATATATATATATATGTATATATATGTATATATATAGATATATATATATATATATATATATATATATATATATATATATATATATATATATATATATATATATATATATATATATATATATATATAAAGGAAAAAACACTAGATACATTTTATATATTTATTGACAAAGAGGTGTTAGTTGGTCTATGGGTGCTGTAGGGTGACGTCTAACCTCACTACTACGGTCGTGCCGGCCATACGGCTAGGAGCTCTCAGAGTCCGAGCACAGTCTTGTGCTGGCGGGGGTGACGATGCATGTTGGGGTGTAGCTGGCGGTTGTAGGTTAGGGGGGATTTGTGTGTGTTGTGGTATTGTTTTGTTATGTGTGTTGGTGTGTTTGTTTATACATATATACATACAATATATATAAAAAATCGATAATGACGGAAAATATTTTAAAAAATTGATAAAGTCGCTTTGTTTGAGTTTTATAGAGAAGTGGTGCTGATTTTTGAGGGCGCGGTGGTTTATGCTGGCGGGGGCGATGATGCATGGCGGGGGCGATGATGCATGGCTGTAGCTGGCGGGGGTGACGACGTATGTTGGGGTGTAGCTGGCGGGGTGGGTTAGGGTTTTGTGTGTGTATGACTCAGCAGTGTGTTGGTGTGTTTTTGAAAAGGAGTGAAGTGTTAGTCTGACCTGACTGTGATACTGCACCTTTCGGTCTAGCATCTAGAGGTCTGGAGTGAATTTTTTAGAGACGGGTCACTTACTAGAACATTGCATCGACTTGGTGCCAGTGACGTGTTAGAGACTATACCAGGTCTAGCATCAAGAGGTGGGAGTGAAGTGTTAGAGACTTTACGAGGGCCAGCACCGAGAGGTGGGAGGGAAGTGTTAGAGACCTGACTATACTAGGGTCAGCATCGAGAGGTGGGAGTGAAGTGTTAGAGACTTGCCTATGCTAGGACCAGCATCGAGAGGTGGGAGTGAAGTGTTAGAGACATGACTAGGTCCAGCAGCGAGAGGTGGGAGGGCAGTGTTAGAGACTTTACTAGGACAAACATCGAGAGGTGGGAGTGAAGTGTTAGAGACATGACTACACTAGAAACAGCAGCGAGAGGTGGGAGTGAAGTGTTAGAAACTTGCCTATACCAGGGACAGCAGCGAGAGGTGGGAGGGCAGTGTTAGAGACTTGCCTATACTAGGTCTACCAACTAGAGGTGGGAGTGAAGTGTTAGAGACCTGACTATACCAGGACCAGTAGCGAGAGGTGGGAGTGAAGTGTTAGAGACTTGACTATACCAGGTCCAGCAGCTAGAGGTGGGAGTGAAGTGTTAGAGTCGTGACTATATTAGGTCTAGCAGGAAGAGGTGGGAGTAAAGTGATAGAGACTTGACTATACTAGGTCTAACATCTAGAGGTGGGAGTGACGTGTTAGAGACTTGGCTATACCATTTTTGTGTAGGTATCTTAGTTGTTGTGTATTGTTGTACTGTTCAGGTAGTGTGTTGGTGTGTTTGTTTATACAATATTTATATTCATACATATATTTTACAAACATTTATTTATACACCATAGATAACAAAGGTTTATAAATAGAAGTATATATTTAACGTTCTCTTATAAAAGAATACTTGAGCTAAAGAGGGAAATAGAAAAATCGATAATGGCGCGTAGGTTACTTAGGGGATTTTTGAAGCGAGAGGGTATTGACTTTTTGGCTGGCGGAGGGTGCCGACGTCTGGGCGTTGGTCTCCCAAGTGTCTATTTATATGAAGGAAAACTAGTTTAATCTGGTTTTTTTAACGCGTCCAGACATATCTGAAACATGTCCAGACATGTTGCCCGCTAACAGAGGGTTGATTAGTCAAAAAACTAATCGATAGTTGACGCGTTGTCGATGTGAAAAAATGTTTTTGTGTGTGCTGGTATTGTAAGTGGAGAGGATACAAATGTAACCAACGCAAGGCAACGTATAAACACAGACGCGTAATAAGTGTTTATATATAAATTTTTATTATATTATTATTATGAAACGGGGACATTGGCGGTGTGTACCCGGCTTTTGATGTAAAAATAGGAAAGGGAATGTCCGTTGTTGGCGAGTACAGATAAAAGACTAGTTTATTGTGATGTTTATTGAGACCATTAGTACATTTTTTCCGCCCCGCGTTTGTTGTGTAATGAGAACCTCCAAAAAAAAAAAAGTGTGTTTGTCTGGTGGTTTGTGTGCAGTTATTGGTGTGAATTACAACTAATTGGTGTTAGCTTTCTTGGTTTGATAGTCCTTTTCACAGTGTAAAATCACTATTGGTTATCTGTAGTGTTTTAAATAGTTTTGTTAAGCCATTATTTCTATAATATTTAGAGCCAGCTCGACGCTGTATAAACGCTAGATGTCTATTTATCAGATCACCGAGGGCGTATGCGCATGCGCGCATAACTTCACACGTCAAAAAAAAACTTTACAGGAGCGATTATATGTTGATTTTTCACTGTCGCTGTTAAAGAGGTCACACCGCAGACTTGTGTAGATTGATCAATTATTGTGGAGGTAGTGTATTCTTAAGCAATAACAGGAGATTTTTGTGTATTTCGTGAAAGTTTAGGTATAGGTACACTATTCAAAAGTGAGCTCATCAGAACGTTGTTATCTATGTGGATGTGTTGTAGTCTTGTTACAAACAACATCAAGGTGATTTAGACGTAGCTTTAATATTTTTTATTGGAAGTTGTGCTTTTACCCTTTTACATGAATATAACAACCGATTTGTTCCAAAACCTTCATGCAACTATGTTGCTGCTTGACATGAGAAGAAGGAATTTTTATAAGCACTCATTAAGTGAATTCCCTTTTTCCTACCCGCTATAGAATAAATAGGAAAATATAAAATAAAAAAGGGATACCTTTTTATAGAGGAAGATGACTAATGATCGGTGTGTGGTAGGGGTGATTTTGGTTTTGTGTTGTGCTGTGTGTAGCTAGTGATGAGAATATAAGACGATGAGAGGTGAAGTGGCGTCGGAGGCAGCTATTCTTGTGATGTAAAAATATGATAAGGAATTTCCGTTTGTTGGGGGAATGTAACTACATATTGAGACGGGCGCTGGGTCACGTGGTAGTTTTCTTTATTATTTATATTATATCATGAGTAATAAGTCTACTCACCCAATGTCCATCTAGTGATATGTAAGTGACCCCCGCACACAGCCCTATTCTCCAACATAAAAAAATACTGTCAAATGCCAGGCTGGACAAGGCCAAATAGACAGTTTTATTGAACACAACCGTAAAGATATATGTCACAGGCAGACTAGATTATGGCGCCAACTAGATACTCCTTAGTGTTGCAGGTTGAAATCGGAACAATGTCGAGGCCAGTTTCAGCCATTTTTAATAAAGTTCAATTACGGCCTTTTATCGCTAGCAATAAACTCGATCGATGGGCTGCGCTCGCGACGAAAGCATTATTTGGAACCGGATCGATGGCCCGCAAAAAAACATCGCTCGTAAACCATGACTCATTTATAAAATTCCGGTACCATAGAGGGTGACGTCAGGGCTAAATATAACTATCTAGAAAAGCGTAATAAAAAATCTAACAGGCAGAGTTTTGCGTATTGATAGACGAAAAAAAGCCTATCTGCAACGCGATTTACCTATGTAAGACTAACATTTTACCTTTGTAAGACTAACCCTGCTGCTTATTTCTGTTCACGTCACAAGTTCAGAACACAATCGATCAATAGTAGAAATTTATAAAAGAAACATTCCTTCGTTCGTGTGTTCGAACCCCCGTGACTTAAGGTTTCACTTTTTTCCCACGTGCCGCATCTGGTGATAGATTTTATATTGTCTCCCAAGCGATTCAAACATGCGGCGACCACGGAATTTTAGTACATTAAATAATTATAACTAAGTATTTGTTCCAGTTATCAAACGGTTATCTCCTTTTTTTGTTTGCCGTACAAGTTTCAAACTTTAGTAAAAAGCTTTTCTTCCAATCAGCAAAGATGGCCCCAAAATTTTCTCCCAGGCCTGCTCAAAGGTTCCAACCTGTAGGTAAATAGATCAGCTGTCAAATACTTCTTTAAATATCTCTTGCAGTTTTCCAAACTTTTCATTAAATTTTTTTTTCATTAAATATTTTTTCCTGTTGTCAAAAATTTCTTCCACTTGGCAAATATTTCTTACCGTTGTCAAAATATTTCTGCCACTTGGCAAAAAAATTTCTTCCACTTATCAAAATATTTCTTCCACTTGTCAAATATTTTCTTACCAATGTCAAAATATTTCTTACCGTTGTCAAAATATTTCTTCCACTTGGCAAAAAAATTTCTTCCACTTGTCAAATATTTTCTTACCATTGTCAAAATATTTCTTACCATTGTCAAAATATTTCTTACCGTTGTCAAAATATTCCTTCCACTTGGCAAAAAAAATTTCTTCCACTTGTCAAAATATTTCTTCCACTTGTCAAATATTTCTTACCATTGTCAAAATATTTCTTACCGTTGTCAAAATATTTCTTCCACTTGGCAAAAAAATGTCTTCCACTTGTCAAATATTTTCTTACCGTTGTCAAAATATTTCTTACCGTTGTCAAAATATTTCTTCCACTTGGCAAAAAATATTTCTTCCACTTGGCAAAAAAATGTCTTCCACTTGTCAAAATATTTCTTCCACTTGTCAAATATGTCTTAGGCTAGGGAGATTAAGAAATTAGAAGCTGATAGAGAGGCTGAGATCAAGAGGCTCCAATTTGAGGAGAGAAAATTGGAGGTAGAAAAAGAAGAAAAACGACTGCAAAGGGAAGCAGAAAAAGAAGAAAAGAGATTGACTGCTGAGAGGGAAGCAGAAGATAAAAGATTACAGAGGGAGCATGAGTTGCGACTAAGGGAGTTAGAGTTGCAAGGCCTTGCTCCGGACAATGGTCACAGCCCCTCTACCTCTGATGCTACTGCTAGTCAGGGGGCCTCCAACTCAGCCATGGGTTTCCATCTAGACTATTTTGTAGAAAAGGATGATGACATTGAGTCATATTTGAGCAGATATGAAATATTAGCCACTACTTATGGGTTAGAAAGAGAAAGATGGGGTGTAAAGTTGTCTCAAGGTCTTCGGGGAACAGCTTATGAAGTTTTTTCCAAAATGAGCAGGGATGACCAAGACAACTATGACATGTTGAAGCAGGCTCTTTTGTTAAGATACGAAAAGAACGGAGAGTTTTATAGAAAGGTATTTAGGATAGCCAGGCTACTGTCGGGTGATACCTATCACCAGTTCTCCGCCCGGTTAGAAACGTATATGGAGAAATGGGCTACTTTGGGGAAAACCCAAGATCTCAAAGAGATGATACTCATAGAACAGATGAGAGAGTCCATGGCTCCAGACATGAGAAAGTTTCTCATGGAACAGGGCGCGGAGAGGCTGGGTGAGATAATTAATGTCGCTGAGAGGTATCAGGCAGCCCAGGCAGAGGTAGCTGGCACCAAAAAGAAACCGTAGATCATTATAAGGCCCCACAAAACTATAATAAATTTGACAATAGAGGTAAGCAAAACTTTGATAGGCCTCGAAATGATTATAAAAATAAAACCTCACATTTCAATGACAGAAAGAATGATGAAAGAAAACTTGTCATCAAGGTAGATTATATTGTAGATATTGTAAGAGGGAAGGACATGACATTAAATTTTGTAAAAGTAAACCTGCTGGATTTGCTGCTATGAAAATGGGGAACAAGGAAGTAAAGGACCAACCTGCTGGACAGCAGGAACCTTATCACCCCCCAGTTTGTGAAGATGTTATATGCAATGATGTCACCATTAGGTGCCTCTATGATACTGGTTTAGATTTTGATTCTGTCGTGAGCTCGCACTTGGTGAACCCAGATCAGTATATCACAGAAACAGTGGAGATACAAGGGGCGACCAAGGACATACCACTCATGACACTTCCCATTGCAAGAATAAATGTGAAAACTCGCTATGTGGAAGGTGTAATCAGATCAGCAGTGATCGACGCACCCATCTACCCTCTGATATTGGGGTGTCGTTATGTCACCTTGGGGAATCCCAAGAGACCTGTGGTCTTGGCAGCCGTCCAGACCCGATCACAATCCAGAAAGGAAGAAGATGAACCTATAAATACTCATCTAGAGGAGATGAGGAAGGCACAGGCTGAAGATAGGTCACTGAAGCAGTGCTTTCAAAAATTGCGTACCTGCCATACACCTCCTAATAAAGGAGAATTTTATCTGAAGAATAAATTGTTATATAGGAAGGCCGGAACTGGTTCAAAGGGTCACGGACAACTGGTACTTCCCAAGATGTTTAGAGCAGACGTAATAAGGAGTTTACATGTTGGAAAAGATGGGGACCACGAGAAAGTAGGTACCATCTGCCAAAAGGTTCCGCAAAAATATTACTGGCCAGATGTAAAGATAGTTATTGAGAATTTCGTAGAAGCCTGCGGCATATTTCACGAGGGAACACCCTCAAGTGGAAAAAATGTGCAGGACCTAGACATGCCACGGGGCAAACTTAGGCCTGGAAATAAAAATACTTGTAATAAAGTAGACAACGTGGAATGGGATCCCCCTTTTCACACACAGTCTTCACTTGAATGTGTTAGAATTGCAACTCTGTGTCGAGGGCCAAAAGTGCGTTTTACCCCAGAATAAGCCGACAATCCCTCGGTTGCACTTATGTGAACTGGGTGAAGGTAAAAGAGAGAGAAGATCTCTCACAAGGAATTTAAAGTGGGGAGAAAACCCCAAGAAACGAATTGGTAGTGGTAGATTTTTGTGTGATGACAAAAGGAAGAAACGTCCTCAACACAAGGCTTATAGTGTTATGAAAAATATGTCAGAAAAATTAAAATATGTAACTTGTTAAGGACTTGGACAGATGAGAAGGCAGAGGAGACTGTTACCTCATCCTATCAATATGTGAACGAACTGACCACTCGTTTAAAAACTAGTTGGACACTGGCAAATGATAATTTGAGACAAGCCAGGAAAAAGCATGCTGCTTATTATAATAAGAAAGCGAAGGATTGGGAGCTTGCTGTAGGGGAGAAGGTGCTTCTTCTATTGCCCGGCAGCAACAATAAACTTCAGATCGGATGGCAAGGTCCATATACAGTTTTGGAAAAGGTATCCAGAACAAATTATAAGATAGACAAAAAGGGAAAGGAAAAAGTCTATCATGTGAACCTTTTGAAGAAATATCTGGACAGACAAATCCAGGAAGGAACACACCTAATGGCCTTGTCTATCGCAACCGAAATGAAAAATGACCCTCTCACCTCATTTGAATATCCACTGAAAACCAGTGAAACGTTTGCACAGGTGAAGATCAGTAATCACCTGACAAAAGGACAAAGGGAGAAGGTTCAACAGGTCCTTGAGAAACATACAGATGTGTTAACGGATAAACCGGGGCACACAAATTTGTTGGAATATGATATAAAACTACTAGACCCAGCACCCATCTGTATGAGGCCCTATTCTATTCATTTCGCTAAGGAAAAAGCTTTGAAAGAGGAGATAGATTATTTGTTACAAGAAGGGATTATTTCTCACAGTGAGTCTCCTTATAGTTCCTGTGTGGTTTTGTTGCGGAAACCCTCGGGAGAACATAGACTGTGCATCGATTACAGGAAACTGAATGCTGTCACAGAAGGTCAGGTGGATCCATTACCTGATACTACTCAACTATTTGCCAGGCTGAACAGGGCAAAATATTTTTCTAAGGTGGATCTTAGCAAAGGCTATTACCAAATTCCAGTAAAGCCTGAGGTTCGACCTTATTTAGCCTTCAGCACCTCGGAAGGTCATTATGAGTTCAACATGTTACCGTTTGGGTTGAAAAATGCCCCGAGTGTGTTTTCTAGGATGATGCGAAAATTGTTGGATCCCCTGAAAAATCCATGTATTTCGAATTTTATGGATGATATCCTCATTGCTACGGAAACATTTGAGGAACACGTTACCTAATTGAATATGCTGTTTGATAGACTCAGAGAGGCTAACTTGACCGCCAGACCAACAAAATGTTGTATTGGTTGTAAAGAGTTGGAATTCTTGGGACATACCGTACATCAGGGTAGCATGACCCCTGACCCCAAAAATCTGGAAAAATTGAAAAGAGCACCTAGGCCACAAACAAAGAAAGATATGCGATCTTTCGTGTCGTTGTGTGGGTTCTACCAAAAGTACATTAAACATTTTAACTCTATATGTGCTCCTCTGACGGATTTAACTCGCAAGGGCCAACCTGATACAATAAATTGGTCCGCACAGTGTGAATTGGCTTACCAGGAGTTAAAAGAAAAACTCACAAGCAGGCCAGTATTGCAATTGCCTGACTTGAATAAAGAATTTATCGTGAGAAGTAACGCAAGCAATGTGGGCCTGGGCGCTACATTGTTGCAAAGGTCCTCCTCACAAGATGGAGAATTGAACCCAGTCGCTTATGCAAGCCGCAAGTTGAACAAAGCGGAAAAAAATTATTCAACGAGTGAAAAGGAATGTCTAGCTTTGATATGGGCTATAAAAAAATTCCAGATTTATCTATATGGCAGGACATTTGTGGTCCAAACGGATCATTCACCTCTCGTATTCCTGTCACAAGCCAAGCATGAAAATTCCAGATTATTGAGATGGTCATTATTATTACAGCCATACTCATTTCTGATTGAATATATTCCCGGCCCTCAGAACGTCGGTGCAGACTTTTTGAGTAGACATCCTTATGATGAAGATCAGAAAAACGCGTAAGACTTCATTTGAGCTAAGTTATCTCGCAGATTATAACCTGCAAATGAATGCATGTTTTAGGACGGGAGGTGTGTAGTAAAATCTGCGAGATAATCGCTCATTTCAGTAAGATTTTAGTCCTATGATAATAAATAACCCAGCCCGTAGGTATCTGATTATAAGCATCTCACACGCCAGCATCGCGCTGAATTTTGTGCCATGGTAATGCTTAGAAACGACCCCGCCGTAAAAACCTACTCGCTTTCCTTGTGACGTACAATAAACATTTTTAACAGTTTGCCCGATCTGGTAGAGACTGCGGCAAGACTTATAATTAACGATCTTCCAGAAATGTGCCGCCAAGTTACTGTCTGAATTAACGTAATACTTTAACTTTAACGCCTTTAATTGTAGTGATTCGGACATTTTTTGGTAGTGTAACACGAGACAACAGTAATAATTAACGCCAATTCTAACACCCGCCGCGCAAAACCCCGCTTCGCTTGACACGCGGTGGGATGGGCCCGATGATATATACACACACAGACAGTTTAAATTCTCGCCGAGTAATGTATTTCTGACGTCACTCACATAAGTTAGTTATTTGAGAAAAAAAATGCTAGAGAGAGATGAGGGATGGGAAGATGGCCGACTTGTGTAAAATTTATATTTGACGATTGACAGTGACAAAATTGAAAATCTAAACCATACTGAAACTGACCATAAAAATCATATGGTAGTATAGCTTAGAGTCCCCTGAGCAAAAATGTGTTTTAAAAAATATGGTAGTCCAAGTATTAGCCAAGTTATTGAGATAATACTATATGTCTAGTAACACTAAGACGGACAGACTGTGGTTCCTGCTTGTTTTTTTCATAACGTTAGGGGGACGCCAGCTTAGAAAGAGGCATTGGAGTAAATTCAAATCCGATTGGGTAAAAAGAGTATAGGAGGAAACGGGAGCGGTAGGTAAATGTTAACCAAAACTAAACATCTTTTTGTATTGGCATAACTAACGCAGACTGACCAATCGACTACCAGACACAGAGTTGTTTGGAATTTTTTTGTTTTTCAAAAACTACATTTGAATTCTGGTAGTCGCAAGTTTTCCATTGGCCAGTACTAATAGATATTAGCAAAAAGCTTTCGATGCTCATCGCCAGTTGACAAAAACTGTTTCTATCAAATACGCTGAGATCAGCTGTGTTAATTTATAAAATAAAGAATTAATTCGCAGTCTGGGCAGGGCAGAGAAAAACTGAGGCCATTCTTTGCAAGTCAGCGTTATTTGTTACATATTTCTTTAAAAATTGTGGTAAGAATGCTTTATGTATTAATATGTTTATTACAACTGCCAAAGTTAGATACTGCTATTGGGAAAAGTGAAGGACATGCCGGGAGCAGACATTGTTGAGTCCTCACATTGAACTGTATCTAACTGTGGTATATTGTCATGATTTTGTTTTAATATTATTGTATTAGAATATATTAGTAAGCCTCCGTGTTCCATGAACACTGTTCAACATGCCTGGAGAGTTTATAATTTAAAAAAAGAAGAGCAAATCATACAAAAGGAAATGTGGTTGGTTACTCCACGTTATTGTATTGAGGAAAACTATGTAAAAGTACAGTGGCGTATCTGCCATAGAGACCTGAGGTGTGGTCACAGAAAGGTGTGAGTCATATAAAATTAGGGGCGAGTGCACCTGTATGAACGCGAGGCTGACCCTATACCACCATATGTAAATAATAATAATAAAGTGTGATCAGATATAAAAAGGCCAGGGTGTCTTTTTATTGCAGAGGTTTTATTTCCTGTTACCAGCCGGTGACAGGAAACCTGATGAGTGAGTGTAACGCCAACAAGTCTCCGGTAAAACGTTTATGCTGTCAGCAGATAGCTGGAGGAGCTTGTGCGTGTTGAGATATCTATATTTTCTGCAACGACATACTGAATTATCCTTCTACAAAGAATCCCAGGTGATGTGTTAGCATCTGGGTATATCTGACACTTCAGTCACAATAAACTTTGGTATTTCCAATCATACCCAGGATTTTATGGGGCGTGATGAAACTACAGCCCCTCCTAACAAATGACAAACACTATTAGATAATAAAGTTGTAATCTGTGAATACACCAACAGGGGAGATAGGGTGACTTTATACTTATTGGACAAAGTGTCCACACATTTTAGTTAATCCTTTTTATGTAAACTATCTTTTCCTCATTTTCAAAGACCTGTCCAAAAGAGATGGCGGGACAGGCAGATTAAATTGTAAAAAGAAAATATTCAATTTTAAAGAAAAACCTTAACCACTGTTTTCTTCAGTTCCTTATAGTGAGTTAAAGTGTTTTGTGTTTATGTATCATCATTTTCATTTCTCCCCTAGACATTAGGTACATCATACACTAGACACTAGAGCCAAAATAGTGACCGTGTGAGATCTAGGGAGGTAGCGTTAGGTTCCCTGCAAATACCTCATCATCATCTTTTAGAGTCAGGGGCCTACATGTGCTTGACCTCACACGGTTAACACAGACACCGATTTCTTTCCTTTTAGGTATAACATCATAACCTCCCCAGCAAATTTAACTTGCTACACTTGGGATAGTTGATTATAGATTACCGAAAACATGGAAGACATTTTGAAGAGTCAGCGGTATGAGTGATATAAGTACACTTTAACAACAATTTAAAGAAATCACAATTCCATGTATGGAAACGGGTTGTTTAAAGTCTCCATCGTATGAGTCACACAGAAAATCCCATAAGCACTAACCTATCATAACATGTACTTTGAATGGCATTGGTTTGGCAATTCGAGTTGTCATATACAATCACTATTGTTGGGAGTTGCCAAGTAGCAGACAACCGCAGTGAGTGGGTGTAGTCTAAAATATAATGTAGAACACTTTCCACATATGACACTGCTTTTCTCGAATCGTCAAGTAGATAGCTTGGACTAAAGCAAGAAAAGAATAGAGTTGGATTCTGAAGTGATTGGACCGGACGCACTAAAACATATTAAGAGCATCTCTGTACATCAGAAGAAACTCACCAGTATTAATACGGAATCCGGGACCCCAAGATGCAGCAATAGTGAATGCAGTCAGCGACCCATAGCTTGACTACTTGCATCAGGATCAGCGAACCAAAGCTGATCAAGACCGTACTCCACCTCCACGTGGTGGTCCTGGAAACAGTCTGCAGCAGTGCAGTCTGGCTGAGCGAGTACGGATCGAAATGGGAAGGCAAACCCGGTCCCTAAAAAATGCCGTGCAGAAGTCGGATGTGTCGACCGAAAGGTGCAGATATCACAGCTTATGCGCAAACAGACACAACGCAACCACCGTCCTTTTCAGGGCGAACGAGGAAGAAGGAAGAAGAAGAAGAATACGGAATCCAGAATTCTACAGGACCACTCACTAGTCCGAGGGATACTATAATATAAAAGTACCACAGACGTGTGTTTGAAGCATCTGTGTTAAGTTGCCAAAGCTATTCTACTGAGCCAGAAGTCTAAGATATCCCAGTATTGGAATAAGTTGTAAACCTAAATTTTATATTATTAATTTTACATTTTTAAATTTGCTAGTGGTGTTAAAGATTCATACTAGGCTGGCAACCTCAGTATGTGAAAAAAATACATTCATGAAGCATCACAGCAAGCGCTGATGATTGCTTCAGGCTAGTTCTCACGGAAAAACCAAAAGCAGAGGTAACCCCAGACTCCAAATGGAGCAGGGAGGCAGGGATGATTACATCAACCTGTGCATAGTTGTATATATCATTTTGTTAATGTATGTAAACTTAATATGTTCCGTCATGAACAAGGCACTACCGCTGATCAGTCACAAATATTTCCTTAAATTAACTGCCATACTGGTGATTTTTCATCACATGTTGTGAGTAATATGATATACACTCAGGAGACTAAAAAATCTGGGAAAACAAATGAATGACAGACAGCAGGTAAATGTGACGGATTAACATCAGGAACACAAAAACTTTTCAGCGGAATTTGTTCTTTTATTCCCTAACATCGTAACATCATTGAAGGAGTGGGCCAAGGCATGGCTAGTAAAGATAAATGAAAGGAAAACAACATACCCGGTGTTTTTTCTTTCAAACAAACCACAGATCTCCAAATTGGTGCTAAATGGGAAAAATCTACATCTGGATGAAAACCCAAACTACCTAGGCATTACCTTTGATCGCCGCTTGACTTGGAAAACTCAGATTGAAAGAAACAGGACAAGAGCAAAGCAGAGAATGGCAATCATGAAAAAACTTACTGGCACGGGTTGGGGAGCAGACGAGAGAGTTCTAAAGAAGCAATATATTTGGCGAGTGATACCAATCTAAGAATATGGCATTGCAGCATGGTCAACGGCAGCCAAGTCGAACTTTGACAAAATAAATAGAACCCAAAACCAGCAATCAAAACGGGGCAATAAAGTCAACACCCAGTGAAGGAAAAGATTACTCACCTCCAGCCTATGGAGGATAGAAGAGATAGCAGAGCCCAGCAATAAGCCGAGAAATATAAGAGGCTGATAGACCACCCAATGTACCAGAGAATAAATGGACTTGGAAGGAGAACACTGAAGCGAAGATACTTTGTAGAAACACAGATGAGAGCAGACCCCATAAGTGCAATATTAACAGCAACGCCCATCTGTACTGCACACAAGCTACCAATTTGGAAACAACAGTGCTTCACTGAAATGATAGAAAACTTTCCTGATATTGAGAAAAAGAACAGCCAAAATGAAACAGAAAGGAGAGTCCTAACCACAAAATATGTAGATAAATATTACTTGACTTTGCTCCCCATACCACCCTTCCCCCTCCATTCCCCCTTCCCTCTACCCCCTCCCCCATCCTACCCTCTATACCTCCCTGCTAATAGTATCCATTTGAAGATTCTTAACGGTTGCTGGTAGTATCATTATGAGATTCTTAACTGTTGCTGGTAGTGTAACCGGTGGAGTGGGTAGAGAAAATTAGGTTAGAAGTATGTTTATGGTGGAGAGTAATGGACTTGTAAATTTATGATCTAAGGGCAATAACCGAGAGCACAAGAAGAGAGGATCAAGAGTAGTGTTACATCCCTTCCTAAGTGCAAGGAAAGTCAGGTATTGGTAGTACCTCTGGTGAAGGAGCTGTCATGCCCTTTTTAGGGCAGCTCAGCCACCTTTGGTCCAAACCTGGCATCCAGCTCTCACCTGTGGCTCCTCGTAGCTGTCAGCATGCGACAGCGGCCACCCCCGGACAACGGCTTTGACAGGCCGGCTAAACTAGGTGAGGGTAGCCGAATGGTTATAAACCTTCGGTGAGTTAGGGTCTGCCTACCCATGCATGCGAAGACTGGATTCGATAGACTGCGCGGAAGAAACCACCTGTTGGTTCAACGGGCATGACGGCGATTACCAGCAACGCGCTGTGGAGCGTAAGGAGCACGGCGAGGCACGTAGAAAGCCCTGGTCATCCACTGCACCTTACTTCATCTCCAGTCGTCTTGACTTGTCTTGCCACTGGATTGAGATGGACCCAGGCGAGAGAGTGAGGTCGACGAATTGCGCAACTCTTCCTCACTTTAATCCAAATCACCGCGCAAGTCACTCTTTCATCCATTCATCCATTCATCCATCCACTCACAACAAGTCCTGTGGCGATGGGCGAGCGGCGAAGCGGCAGGCGTGGGTACGCTGGCAGTCGTAGTCGCAGACCTACACATAGGCGGCTCAGGCCATATGGTCGTCTTCCACTGATCGGAGCAGCAGTGGGATTCGGCAGCCCCCTGAGTGTCTGAGCAGCCCTCTTTAGGAAAGCACTGCTCACCTCCATGGCATGAGGAAGGGGCTAGAAAAGGTGCCCTAAACATTGCCTGCGTCACCATTACCTAACCAGCTTGCCGCGGTTGGTGGGTACCCTACTTCGGCGGTCGACATATAAGAAAAAGAAAGGACAGATTTTTCCCCCTCATTCTAGGCGCATGGAATGTGCGCACTTTACTTGACAAAGACTTTAACGCAAACAGACCTGAGAGACGAACTGCCCTGATTGGGAGAGAACTGGCCAGGTACAACATTGACATAGCAGCACTGAGTGAAACTCGACTTGCAGGCGAGGGCCAACTTTGCGAAAAGGGTGCAGGTTATACATTCTTTTGGAGCGGAAGAGGAACTGAAGAAAGACGAGAAGCAGGGGTTGGATTTGCAATCAAAACAGCAATTGTCAGCAAGTTAGCGGGGCCCCCAAAGGGAATAAATGACCGACTCATGACGGTCAAGATCCCTCTGTTCTATGGAAGAAAACATGCTACCATCATTAGCGCGTATGCACCAACTATGACAAACCAGGATGATGTCAAGGATAAGTTTTACGAAGAACTACATGCAGTCATTGCATCAGTTCCTAAAGCAGATAAGCTCATCATTCTTGGTGACTTTAATGCAAGAGTAGGCTCAGATAACATCTCCTGGAATGGCACTATTGGTAGGTACGGCGTGGGTCGCTGTAACAGTAATGGACTTCGTCTCCTCCAGACTTGCGCAGAACATGACCTCCTTGTCACCAACACCATTTTTCGACTTCCTACCCGCAACAGGACCTCCTGGATGCACCCTCGCTCAAAGCATTGGCACCTAATTGACTATGTAATTGTTAGGAAGAAGGACAGGCAAGATGTCCGGGTGACCAAGTCCATGTGTGGTGCCGAATGCTGGACTGATCATCGCCTCATTGTATCTAAACTTAAAATTCGTATCCAACCAGCCAGGCGCCCTCAGGGGAAGAAAACTCAAAAGAGGCTGGATGTCACCAAACTAAAGAAGACAAAAATCAAACAGTCATTTACTGACACCTTAGAAGACCGTCTCAAATCTATCTCGCTAGACGGCCAAAGTGTGGAAACAAATTGGGCAGCCCTAAGTGAGCAGATCTACAACACTGCTACAGAGGTCCTGGGTCCTTCCATCAAGAAACAAAATGACTGGTTTGATGAGAACTCAGATGATATAAAGCAGATGTTGGCTGAGAAACACCATCTCCATAAAGCATATTTAAATGATCCAAAATCTACATCCAAGAAAGACGCTTTCAACAACATGCGTAGAATCGTCCAACATAAACTACGCCAGATGCGGGATTCATGGCGGAGTAATAAAGCAGATGAGATCCAAGGCTTTGCTGACAGCCATGACTTGAAAAACTTTTACCTTGCACTCAAAGCGGTCTATGGTCCAACATCATCAGGATCATTTCCCCTCCTTAATGCAGATGGAAAAACACTAATTACAGACAAGGAAAAAATTCTCAAACGCTGGGCTGAACATTTTAATAATATCTTGAACCAGCCATCATCTATTAACGACGAAGCCATCATCCGCCTGCCCCAAATTCCTATAAATGAAGCATTAGATGATGTACCAACTCTGGAGGAAACTAAAAAAGCGATTCGTCAACTGTCTAGTGGAAAGGCCCCTGGCTCCGATTCAATTCCTGTTGAGGTTTATAAAGATGGCGGTGCAGTTCTGATAGAGAAACTTCATATGATCTTCCAGCAAATGTGGCAGAGTGAAACCATCCCACACGATCTCAAAGATGCCTCATTATACATCTATATAAACGTAAAGGTAATCGCCAAGACTGCAACAATCATCGAGGCATCTCTCTTTTATCAATCGCTGGGAAGATATTCGCCAGAATCCTTTTGAATCGCCTTACGGCTCATCTTGACAAAGGTCTTTTACCTGAAAGTCAGTGTGGATTCCGGAAAGAACGTGGAACCACAGATATGGTGTTCGCTGCAAGACAGCTACAAGAAAAATGCCAAGAACAGCACTGTGACCTGTACACAGCTTTCATAGACTTGACAAAGGCGTTCGACACGGTCAGTAGAGAGGGTCTATGGAAGATCATGGCAAAATACGGCTGCCCAAAGAAATTTATCACAATAGTGCAGCAACTGCATGATGGAATGCAGGCTAGAGTTCAGGAAAAACGGTGAGCTATCAGAGCCTTTCCCCGTCTCAAATGGAGTTAAACAAGGGTGCGTACTTGCACCGACTCTGTTCAGTATCATGTTTTCTGCTATGCTGACTGATGCTTTTAGAGACGGGGACACAGGAATCGACATTAGTTATCGCATTGATGGAAAATTGTTTAACCTTAGGAGGCTTCAAGCAAAAACCAAGGTCAAATCACACACCATCAGAGATCTTCTGTTTGCTGATGATTGTGCCCTCAATGCTGGCTCAGAGGCTGATCTGCAGCATAGTGTGGATAGATTCTCCGAAGCCTGCGCCAACTTTGGGCTTACCATCAACACGAAGAAAACAGAAATCATGTACCAACCAGCTCCTGGCACAGTTTATACTGAGCCAGTCATCAAGGTTAATGGTGAGAAACTGAATGTTGTGAACAGATTCACATACCTTGGTAGCACACTATCCCAGAACATTGTCATTGATGATGAGGTGAACACCAGGATCTCCAAAGCCAGCAGCACATTTGGCAGACTATACACCAACGTTTGGCATCGAAGTGGCATTAGTCTACAGACAAAGCTGAAGGTGTACAGAGCTGCGGTGCTTCCAGTGCTGCTATATGCATGTGAAACATGGACTGTATACAGGCGCCACGTAAAGAAGCTAAACCACTTCCATACAGTCTGTCTCAGGAAGATAATGAACATCAAATGGCAAGACAAGATCCCGGATACCGCCGTTCTTGACAGAGCTGGTATCCCTAGTATTGATACTATTCTGATGCAGTCACAAATTCGCTGGGCAGGTCATGTAGTCCGCATGCCAGACCATCGACTGCCAAAGATACTCTTTTATGGTGAGATGCAGAAGGGTAAACGCTCCCATGGTGGCCAAAAGAAGCGCTTCAAAGACACGTTAAAGACGTCATTGAAAACCTTTGACATAAACCCAGACACATGGGAAGCTGCTGCGCAAGACCGAACTGCTTGGCGCACATCTCTTCGTAAAGGTGCAGCAGCATGCGAATCATCCAGAAGAGCAGCAGCAGAACAGCGGAGACAAGCTAGAAAGGACCGTGAAATAAAACCTTCACATGAAGCAAACATTCCCTGCCCACACTGTCCAAGATCTTTCCAGGCCCGCATCGGGCTCTTCAGTCACCTTCGTACCCATAGACTAACCTAACATATTCTTAAATAATTGGATGAACAGAGTGGTCTTCATCACCCGTGATGGACGAACAACCAACCAAGTGCAAGATCATCTATACCTTTGTTTATTTTTGGAGTTTTGTTATTTGAGTAAACTCGGCTACGTGATAGTAAACTCATGGACCTTAAGTGCTTTGGTGAGCTGTTTGTCAGACAAAGTTGTTCTAGAATGTTCGAGAATAGTCGTAGTGGTAAATCGGCGGTTTAGATTAAGTCAGTTAGATCACAGACGCGATAGCGTTTAGAAGCAAGTTTGCTTTGAGTGTGATAATATTAGAAGTGGCAAGTTGAATTGGGAGTTCTTTCGAGTGGTAAAGCCAAGAAATGTTTTTGGTTGACTCTGCTGTAGCAGAAAATGTATACTTATCACTCAGACGTTCAATCACTTGTACGCCACACGTATATATGGCAGTTCGTATTTTATTCTGTGGACAAGAAATGCCAGTGTTCCCAGTCAGAGAAAATATGTATATTTCGAAAAACCCAGGTATGTTGAACATTTTAAGTCTCACAGCAAATAGTGAAGTACTGTAGACACGTTGACAGGCTAGCAAGCAGAAGATAACTTGCTAAAGTTACATCCCTAGCGGTCATGCCAGTATCAAGATACGCAAAGCAGAGACAGCAGAAAATAAGGCAGAAAAATATGAAATATGTCAGAACGTAAAGGAAACAATGACTAAATATGAAGAATGTCGATGGCAGATAAAATGTGTTGCAACAGTGGTTATCAAGTTATGACCACCATAACCACAAGAGACAGTACGACACTGAAGTAGCAAGAGAGAGAGAGAGAGAGAGAGAGAGAGAGAGAGAGAGAGAGAGAGAGAGAGAGAGAGAGAGAGAGAGATACTGTATTTTCATCTACTGAATTATGCTGTACAAGGCTGCCGACCTCAATTGAAGGTTGGGCACATCATTTTTCAACCTTTTGATCAATTATGTTAGTAAAGTTCAACATTTACTGTTTATGCTGTCGGCTTGAAGTCATTCATCAACTGTTGGAGTCATTCATCAACTGTCAGTATATGAACTGTTGTCGTCTTGAGAGAAAGAAGTTTTCCTTGCCACAAATAAACTGCCTACTGTTTAGGGTAGAGATATGAAACCTATACGATCAAAACAATAGATGAAGGTTATAGTAGACAACCATCACCAACGGCCACAGTAGTCTCATTATGAGATTCTTAACAGTTCCTGGTAGTATCATTATGAGATTCTTAACTGTTGCTGGTAATATCATTGTGAGATTCTTAACTGTTGCTGGTAGTTTCATTATGATATGTGTAACTGGTACTAACAGAATCAGCATATATCTGCCTGTTGCTAGCACTGTCATTATGAGATATCTGTTGCTAGCTGTATCATTTTGGGATATATGTTGCTAGCAGTATCATTATGGCATGTCTGACTGCTGCTAGTACTTTCATTATGAGATGTCTCACTGTTGCTAGTACTATTATTATGGGATGCCTACAATGTCATTATAAGATGTCTTGACTGTGGCTAACAGTGTCATAATGAGCTGCCTGATTGTTGCTAGTAGTTTCATTGTGAGATGCCTGACTGTTAGTAGTATTATCATTATCAGATATCTGACATCTTCATTATCCAAAATTAGCTTTTCTTGGTATTCTTAACAATTGTTCTATAAAACCACATCTTTGTTGCAAGAACTATCACTAGAATATTAATAATAATAATAGCACCTTCAATCATTACTGACTATGGGAATGCACCACTGAGGTAACAGCCCTCAGCTGTTTATTTTCCTGGTGAGACGTTTTCTCCTGCTTGTTGTGTGAGCTTCTTTTCGCCCAATCTGAGGTGGAGCCGTAAATAGCATCGCCACTTGGTGCGATCGGCAGCTTCATATTCCCACATTGCTGGATGTATGTCCCGTGCCCTCAAGTCTCACATTTTTGAATATCAGTAAACACATATTACACACACACACACATAAAGGTATGTTAAGTTTTTAACATACCGGTACCTTTTTTGTGTGTAATATTCATTTAATGTTTACAGGCGTCGGGTTTCCATTCTTTATGTCTTTGAATCTCAGCTGAGTATCACTATGATGCGACATTTTTAAGAATAACATTTTTGGGTATCAATTTTTGAAAAATAAAATGTAGAAAAATGACAAAGCGGGAGACTAAACACACTAAATAAGACTGAAATAAGACATCTGGGTTGTCCTCATAACATATGTTACACTACAACAGGAGGATTTAATGTACATTTGTCCTCATAACATATGTTACACTACAACAGGAGGATTTAATGTACATTTGTCTTCATAACATATGTTACACTACAACAGGAGGATTTAATGTACATTTGTCCTCATAACATATGTTACACTACAACAGGAGGATTTAATGTACATTTGTACTCATAACATATGTTACACTACAACAGGAAGATTTAATGTACATTTGTCCTCATAACATATGTTACACTACAACAGGAAGATTTAATGTACATTTGTCCTCATAACATATGTTACACTACAACAGGAAGATTTAATGTACATTTGTCCTCATAACATATGTTACACTACAACAGGAAGATTTAATGTACATTTGTCCTCATAACATATGTTACACTACAACAGGAAGATTTAATGTACATTTGTCCTCATAACATATGTTACACTACAACAGGAAGATTTAATGTACATTTGTCCTCATAACATATGTTACGCTACAACAAAAGAAAGAAAGTGAGCTGTGAATTTATGTCATGTACATTTGTCCTCATAACATATGTTACACTACAACAAAAGAAAGAAAGTGAGCTGTGAATTTATGTCATGTACATTTGTCCTCATAACATATGTTACACTACAACAAAAGAAAGAAAGTGAGCTGTGAATTTATGTCATGTACATTTGTCCTCATAACATATGTTACGCTACAACAAAAGAAAGAAAGTGAGCTGTGAATTTATGTCATGTACATTTGTCCTCATAACATATGTTACACTACAACAAAAGAAAGAAAGTGAGCTGTGAATTTATGTCATGTACATTTGTCCTCATAACATATGTTACACTACAACAAAAGAAAGAAAGTGAGCTGTGAATTTATGTCATGTACATTTGTCCTCATAACATATGTTACACTACAACAAAAGAAAGAACGTGAGCTGTGAATTTATGTCATGTACATTTGTCCTCATAACATATTTTACACTACAACAAAAGAAAGAAAGTGAGCTGTGAATTTATGTCATGTATATTTGTCCTCATAACATATGTTACACTACAACAAAAGAAAGAAAATGAGCTGTGAATTTATGTCATGTACATTTCCTTAAACCGGGGATTCCTCAGCAAAAGAGAAGTTGGTAAGAAAACGAAGATGGCTGTAAACCGCTCCACCCATGTCCCAGTCTTGACATATGGATGCGAGTCATGGGCAATTACTGCAACCCACAAAAGCCAGATCCAAACCTCAGAAATGAGATATCTGAGGAAGGTGGTTGAAGTAACAAGAAGAGATATGGTCCGCAACCAGACTTTACATCAAGGCCTAAAAACCCAACCCCTGCAGACCCAAGAAGAACAGTCCCAACCAAGATGGTTTGGCCATGTCTGCAGAATGGGAGAATATAGGCTGCAAATTAACATGAGACAAACATAAAGGTATGTTTTCAGGCACTCGTAAGAAATAAAGAAGTAGAACACTAGACAACAGAAAAGCAACAGACATGAGTGAAATACCCAGGATTCGAACCCTGGACCATCCGTGCGATAACCCCGCCTAGCTATGCAAGCGAATCCCACTATCCTTCCTGCCATCTAGGCATCACCAAAAAATGATGCTTCGATGACAGGTCATTAGTGCGAACCGCAAGACATAACACCGGAAGTTTACTATGGGCAGTTCAGCCTATTGATGACGCAATCACCTCTGTTGTTCCCCTATTATACAATATAGGCCAGTCCACACAAGACAAAAACCTTAATACTGTGTCCAGTAAATGATAGTAGACTTAGAAAGAACTGGACAGAGAGAAGGTTTGGTATTGCATAAACATTTATAACACATAAGGAAGGGAAACCCGACGTCTGTAAACAGAAGATAGCCTGCCACGACAAACATAGGAAACTAAGAGACAGGGATACAGACCTCCAGGACGACCCAAAGTCCGCTGGGAGGACAACATTAGACAACCTTTGCAGGACCGAGGACTAGAATGGAACCAGGCCAGGAGGAAGACAGTCGATAGGATAGTCTGGAACTCTCTCTTCCAAATCTCCACACCTCATGGTAGAAGGGGAACGACTAAGTAAGTATATATATATATAGGAGCCACGCTAGCGTAGTGGTTACAACACCGCTCTGGCGACCGGGTGATACAGGATCAAACCCGGGCGACGGCATTTGAGGATTTTTCGTCGACCGGGATTTGGACTGGATTAACTCGAGACCTGGCGAGGACATTTGAAGGAGTGTCGTCGACCAGGGACTGGCGGCTCCTGAGCCGACCCAGCTGCAATGGGTACCTCCGAAATCGGCGAGTATTTGCCTGAATGGCGAGGGACACGTGTCTCTGTACAAGAAATAAAGGGATACTCACGTAAAATCAATGTCAGGTTAGACATAAAATAATAACCTGAGATTTCGCCTCGAGTATTAGCGTCGATTTTCAAAAAGCCTTTGATAGTCTACACCGCCCATCATTGTGGAAGATACTTACAATCTATGGTTTTCCAACAAAATATGTGAATATAATCAAAGCGCTATATGACAATGCAAGATGTTGTGTTAGAACAAATAAAGGGAATACAGAATGGTTTACAGTAGAAACAGGGGTGAAACAAGGCTGTATTATGTCACCACTACTTTTTGGAATAGCTATTGATTGGGTTATGAGAAACTATACCCACAATGAACAATTGGGTATAAAATGGACAAATGGAAAATTCCTGGGGGACCTAGATTTCGCAGATGATGTAGCATTCTTAAGTTCAACACCAAGACAATCCCAAGAAGCAATAAATAATTTGTGTCATCTCTCGGTTAAAACAGGTCTCCAAATAAATGCCTCTAAAACTAAAGCTATGAACTTTTCTAACGAGACCTTTGATATCATCTTGAACGGGGAAAAACTACAGAAAGTTGAAAGTTTCAATTATTTAGGCAGTAAAATGACTCAGGATGGTGACACAACAAGAGAAATCTATACTAGAATTGCTTTGGCAGCTAGCGCCTTCAATAGATTATCTAACATTTGGAAATTACGATCATTGAATATACATACCAAGCTTCGTCTGTTTAATTCAAATGTTATCTCAGTGTTAACATACGGCTGTGAGAGTTGGAAAATAACAAAATCATTGGAGAACAAGCTGAATACATTCGAGAACAAATGTCTTAGAAAACTCATGAACATCAGTTGGAAAGAATTCAAGACTAATCGACAAATAAGAGAAGACTCTAAGCAGAAATATGTCTCCGACTATATAAGGAAAAGACGATGGTCATATATCGGTCATGTCCTACGAATGCAAAACAACAGAATACCACTACAGGCGCTCACTTGGGTTCCTGGGGGTAAGAGGAAAAAAGGAAGACCAAAAGAAACACTCAGAAGAACAATAATAAGAGAAGGAAGAACGTTGGGATTAAATAATGTGCAAGAGCTAAGAGGAGTGGCGTCACAACGAACAACCTGGAGAGCACTGGTTTCTGCCTTATGCGCCGTGTTTGGTGCTTAAAGAATGTATTATTATTAGCGGGCGAACGCAAAAAAAAAATATATATACATTTATAATAAAAATATTTTATAATATTTATAATAAAAAATATATATATATTTATTTATTTATTTATTTATATTCTTCATTACTGTGTGGAGTCGAAACATAGACAATGAGCATGCCATGAGAAGAAAGAAATGAGGCCTCTGCAGTGTGAATATATAGAAGAATGGCACACTACTATCGGAAGGAGAAGACAACAAAGATGTCCTAGAAAACGTAGATATCAGACGTAGATAGAGATTGGCAGATTTGAGTCTATCAGAATTGACCATCAAGACAAGAGACAGACAACGTTGGAGATCCATTTCAGCCGACCTTCAATGTGGAGATGAGGTTATGTTTTTATGCACAATTATCCTTCAAAAACATACCGACTATTTACCACATAAAAGGGTCAGCTGTAGAGCAGTTTAATGTACAAAAGCCGTAGACCAGTTTAATGTACAAATTTCCCTCACAAATCAATTCCTTTACATAACCAAAAAAAAAAAAAAAAAAACAATAGTATATCAGAAATCTTCGTTAAAGTCGAAATTAATATCGTACGATTGTTTGCAACGCGATACTTTCTTGTAAACTCCGATACGGAGTACAAAGTAAACAATATGCACAATAGGAACTCAGTGGCACTAAAGCTGAATTTTACCAGAAATCTTTTACCACAGACTGTGGATGATTCCATGTTATATTAATTAATGTAAACACACGTTCCACTTGTGTGATTTCATTAATTATTAAGGCTGCACCGAATAGTGGTTTTTACTATTCGGCCGAATGCGAATAGAGGCCTTGAACTATTCGGCCGAATACGAATAGTAAGTGAATGTTGGGCATCCAAAGTTGTGTTCATTAGGTCTAGGCCTAGGCCTACTGACATTTTTATTATTTATGCAGCGTTACAAAAAAAAAGGGGCAAATATCTTTGAATTATTTAATGATACTAACTAGCTATTAATCACTTTTTAAATTGCTGCATGAAACATGCATTGGCTTTCAAAGAAAAAAAAACGATTCTCAACATTCTCTGCCCAAAGACAACATCTGTTATCTGAAAACGTGTTGCCAGCAGTGTCGAACAGACGTTCACTTAGGATGCTTGTTGGAGGCGCAGCGAGATATCGTGCACAGGAATGGACTGTGGGGAACAAGAAACCTGTCAGCTTTGATCTGCCACCACGACATTGGATAAATATCCCTCGGCACACACTGTTCATTCATAAACATGTTCAGTTGATCTTCAATAAGGTTTGAAGCACTGGTTTCTGGCTGGTTATTGCATGTTTGCACCAAATCTCATGAGGCTCAGAAATCATCTGTGATCTTACTCTTCTTACTGGGTGGATTTTCATATTTCACTTTCATACTGTTGTCATACTGTTCAATTCTAAGTATCTACGGATCTAGCTAACTTCCTTAGATGATTTCTTGGACAAGCTACCTCAGTTTTAAATTCTAAGCATTTACCGAACTAGCTAAGTGATCTTTTACTTGTTTCAAAAGTTTTGTTTATTCTTTTTTTCATATCGTTGATTATTTACTTTCTTGTTTCAGTATTTCTTTCAGGTGTTACGATTTTTTTGCATTATTATTGTTCTTTTTTCTCTCATCACTGTAGTTGTTTACTTTTTCCATCTGCTTGTATCGCTCATTTTGTGTATGTTTCTCATCATCGTATGTTTTTGTAGTACCTATATGTAATTCTTGTCACCTGTTTGTAACTGTGGCTGACAAAGGGTAAAACCCGAAACGTCCCTTGTTTCCTGTGAACCGTTAATTTGTAGAACTGATTCAATACCGTTTTATTGGTTTATATACTTATATATATTCCTTACCAGTTTTACAGCAGCCCCTTAATTTGTTGTCACTGACAGTGTTGACGTCCTGAGATTGACATAATGTTACAGCTGCTAATACTAATATTTTCACCCTGCCTTTAATTTTCTGTACTTCAGTAAAGAAGTTAAGTTTAAAACGGGGATCTAACCCTGCAGAAACAACAAAAAGTTCATGATCAAACAGACCAGAAAGCCTGTGTTTCAACGCTGATATAATTTCTGTGACCGTCTTCTTAATTCCATCATCACATATGTCCTTCTGCACATACAGCAAGATAGCTTGAATGGCTGCAAGACCACTGACAAACATGTATTTTCTCTGCTGATTTAACGAGTCAGTTGCTCTAAGGGCTACAGTAATGTCATAAAGCGAGACACCAGATTCCACTGATTTGTTGTCAAATTCAGGCTTTTGCTGTCATGATCGCTAACTTCTATGCTGAACAATGAGATTACACGTTTCTGTTCTGCAAGATGATGTAAAATATTGAATTCCATCGAGTCACAACATCTTGACATGGCTGATGTTTTAGCAATCTCAGTTCTTTTTGTATTTCATGAAGGCGACCAGTTGCTGCAGAAGAATGTTTAAAATGCCCAACAATTCTGCGGGCAGATGTTATAAGTTCTTCTACTGGAGGCTGACATAGAATGGCATCGTGAATAACAAGCTGTAATGTATGAAATAAGCAGCTAACATTTGTCAAGTTTGCTTCTTTTGTGGTCTTCATCATATTTGTGCCATTATCACGCAATACAACATGCACTTTGTTGCAATAAATTTTCCATTCAGTCAACATTTGTGTCAGTGCTTCAGTTGAGTTAGTAGCAGGACCAATGGAAACTGAAAGGCAGCCTACTTTCTAAGTCTAAAATTATCACGCCGCTGGTTGACCTAAATTTACCATTCGTATTTGACGGCAGCATGCTGTTCGGCCGAATACGAATAGTTCATTGAAGGCACTATTCGGCACCAAATTGAATACGAATCGGATATTCGGTGCAGCCCTGTTAATAATCACACATAAATTAACTGTTTAAATTAGATGTTTTTTTCTCTCCTTCACCCCCACCAAAAGTAAACAAACAGTCCCAGCCCCTAGTTACTAGTTACTGAAAAAATATTGGTTCTGAGTGAAGCTTCTGGCCTTGAGAGCTCTTATCTTTTCATTTAATTTAACCTTTGACCCAATTTTGCTGTTATCTGCTTATTTTGACATATTATTTTATCTTGTGTGCCTCTGTTTGTTCCCAAAGCATGCAGGTATGACATTCAGGTGAAACTGCTACTGGCAGAGTTTTCTAGTCTTTAAGTATAACAGAATACAATTTTGACTAGTTAGTTGTAGATAGCATTTTTAAGAATGTAAGGTGTCATGTAAAAGGTAGTTCAGAGTTAATGCTGTCCTATATTAAAACTCAATACAGTAATAACTTTCACATTTTTTTCACTCTTAGTTATTCTTCTGGAATGACTGTGTGTTATAAACTAGGAGTAAGAAAGACGTCAATCACTGTCCACCGTAGACCGCTGAGAGATTTAGTTATATTAAAAAATAAAAGAAATGACACTGTTTTTAACACCTCTTGCATATATCAACGTGTAGTCAGTTTTTGATTGTGAACATAGTTTCGTGGGCTTTTCCACATCCAAATGCATCTAGGATGTTGTCTAAGCCAGGTGTTGCCTATTATCATATAATGTGTTCTTGCCTACCCAATCAGTTTGTCACCTTTTTCATTTCTTTCTCCCAGACAATAACAACCAGTCACATTTTCAGCTTCTTCATTACCAACTTTTGCATTGAAGTTTTCAAGTACCAAAGTTGTCTCATGAGATTTGCACTGTGCCATAGCTAGTAAAATTCCATGCAGAATGTGTCAATTTCTTCTTCTGTTGGTGCATGTATAAAAAATATATCTAGTAGTAGTAGTCTGCCAATTATTTTAAGGACTAGGGCTAGATATGATATATGCCAAAAATCCAGAGACTGTTCATTTCTTAATCTAAAATCATGCCTACTCTTGTTTCATGCTAATGTCCTCTGGAGTAAATTATTTTGTGGCTTCCAGAATATCTTTGACCTGCTGTGGTGTTATATTGCATTACTTGACATAATCCTAATAAATTTATATTCATTCTTTACATTTCCTTCTTGGTGTTTTATAATTTTTCAGCCTGCACACGTATTTTGACTGTTCCTATGGTCAAGGTGTTATTAATTTTACATGCTATGACACCATAAAGTTTGAAAGATTGGTACTAACATCTCTAATGTGTTAAATATTGCCATGGTTTGAATATGATTTATGTAGTTAGATATTGAGAGGGAAATGTTGTAACCACAATTCTCGCCATTTATACGTCGGTCACATCTAAGGGATGCTACTGTGGTTGAAAGTTAGACATTAATTGTATTGTTTACCTTATATGTACTCTCCCGGAAATAGTAACACTCAACGCAGAAAAGTCGGTGTAGAACCCAGTTTCATTCTGGAAACGGATTTAACTCATCATTTTGTTAAAAATAACTTTAAAATGTAAGTTTAATATATTACAGTTTTTTATTTCCTTCCGTCATTATTGACGGGTTATTGCTAGTAACTAATAACACTGACTAACAAAAAAAAACTTTTTTTTTCTTTCTCTAACATTTCTATGTTTTTCTGGTCAATTTTAATGCGCTGTTTTTAAATCTGCAAACCGTTTTTCGCTATCAGGTCGGGATCTCTAGAAATATGCAATTGAAGTTTTTTAACAACGCATACAGTATTACAACATCATTCGCACAAGAAGTATAACAGTTATGTAGGCTTGAATTTCTTTGCAGTCGACTTTCGTCGGTGAATGGCATGTGGTACATCGCGATGAAGCATCCAACAATAATCGGCAAGCATGGTCACACTCCACCGTCCTTGATAACGTGACTCCATTACGGCGATATCTTGATGGAATCATTCTCCATGTTCATCACTGACTTCGCCAAGGTTGTCAGGGAAAAAGTTAAGATGCGAATCGAGCAAATGGATTTTGAGGGACATGTTACAGCCCATAATTATGTATGCATCTATGCACTGCTTAACAATATGCAACATAGTCGACAGATTTGTGATTTTCCAGAAAGTTATCGACGATCGATTTGAATGCCATCCATGCGCGAAGTTCCCTACCATGTAACAAGTTCTCGAATTGTTTGTCTGCAATAACTTTCCTAATCTGAGGTCCTACAAAGATACCTTCCTTTATCTTTGCATCGCTAACTTGCGGAAACTTTTCTCGAAGATAAGTGAAAGCTTTGCTCGTTTTATCTAACGCTTTTACAAAATTCTTCATGAGCCCCAACTTTATATGTAACAGTGGTAAAATGAAGGTGTCTTTGTTAACTAATGGCTCGCGTATTACATTTTTATGCCCGAGCTGCATACGATCCCGGATAGGCCACACCTTTCTTGCATAATGTTCCTGTCTGTTGCGGCTGTCCCATTCACATCGGAAGCAACAAAATTTTGTATACCCAGTCTGCATGCCAGTGAGAATTGCAATGACCTTTAGGTCTCCACAAATCCGCCATTGGTAGTCATTGAACTTTATTTTTTCCAAACGTATAGCCATATTGTCATAAGTTTCTTTCATATGAACAGAGTAGGCGACTGGAATTGATGAAAAAAAATTTCTGTTATGCAATAACACGGCTTTTAGACTAGTCTTGGAAGAATCGATGAAAGATCGCCATTCGTTGACTATGTGCTCATGACCATTTACATCTTTGCAATAGCAAATGTCATCATCCATCTCAAAGTATTGAACAAGTTCTCTGTGTCTATGACGAAATTTAGATATCGGAGTATTGGGCGCTAAAAGATTCCATTCTTTGAGTCGCTAACCGAGTAATTCCGCTTGTCCTTTGGTAAGAGCGAGATCACGTATTAGATCTGAAAGTTCTGAATGGTTAATTAAGTAAACACCATCATTCACCGGTATGTAATCTGAGTCAGAATTAGTTTCTAAAGCAGGTAAACTATCACTTTCTGATGGTTCATTTACGTCCAACGGATATTGTTCTGGTGGTACTTGGATCGGACACGTGATTGGATCATGAGGCACTGGTTTCGAAACCGATTCAATATTTGGATAAACCACAGACTTTCTAGTTTTAAAAGTGAAACCATGGATATTTGTCAAGCAGAAGTAACAATCAGTAGTGTGATTTGTATGTTCACGCCATATTACTGGCACGCCAAAAGGCATCGACTTATGCTTCGGCGATTTTCGTAACCAACCTGCCAATGTATCGAACAAACCGCATTTGGCTTCCAAGATTTATTTGCATCATCAACTTTCGAATCAAAATAAAGTTCATATGCTATCTTTAGTAATGGTGTAAAGTTTTTCTGGTCAACACGATCGGTAAAATATCCGCACACGTAACAGAACAGATCAGCCGAATTTCTACAACTTCTAGAAGCCATATTTTGCTCAGAATTATTTCAAAATACAGTAACTATTTGAAAAATCGCGTAACATATGTCATGCATCTTTTAACAGTATAAAAAGTAGAATTATGTTGCTTTTTATTAATTTTTAATAAGTTATATAGTAAAAATGAAACGGAGCAAATAACGGTTTCCCAAAAATATATTTATTCACAAATATCTTAAGAACCCGACGTGATAGAGATAAACGGATTTCAGATTTGAAATCAGCGCAAGAAACTGACCTAAGAACACTTATTCTTATATAAGAAAGAAAAATGTTGTTTGTCAGTGTAATCAGCAAAGCAAATGTGCCTGTATTATGTCACACAAGCATACATTTTTTTTTTTCCAATATGTTTAGTTAATTTTTGTACTTCTTCATGTTGCACAGACATATGACTTGAGTGAGAACTGTGCTAGAAAGTTAAAATGAGTTCATCTCAAGGAAAAGAGAAAATTGCCATCATCGGCAGGTTGGTTTGTTTAAGTTTATCAGCATTGGACCATGTGTTATTAGTCATCTCTTTCTATGCTGTAGGCATCTGTCAACTGTGCCTTCTTCTGATCATCATCTCTTCCATAATCCTATCTAACTCCAAGTTCTTCTTTACACTGTAAGTTACAGAAGGACATTGTTATCTAAGGACATAGAACAGCTAGTTGCAAAAACAAGTACAGCCTAAGTGATGTCAGTCTCAGAAAACATACAACACACAAAAAATCACAAACTCTCAAGGACAAAAAACATTGTAGTGAGCTTGAGCAAGTTGAAGCAAGTGAACACAATACATGAGGATATAGTTTATTTTAGTGAGTTTAGTTTTTTTTCTTTTTTTTTCTTCTGTATGTTACACATGCTTTATTTTATTATAATGATGACCTGAAATCAACTGACCTGTATTTCTTTACATCTTGACAGTGGGTGGACAGTTGACCTTAATAACTTGATGTCTTGAAGTTAGCAGGAATTCAGGCAGCAAACTTTAATCCCTGAATCATTCATGCAACATATATAAACGCAGATGAATCAGGGTAATACAATGTTCATGATAGGTCATGCTTTCAAACTGAATATATTATTTCTGCAGTGGCCTGATTGGTCAGTATTGGGCAATGATCTTTGCTGGTGGAGGTTACAAAGTCACAATATGTGACATCTATCCAGAGCAGGTTGGTATTAATAATCAGATATCTTTTCAGAATATATTAATATTCTTTGTTTTCTTGTTGTTTGATTTTTCGGGTCTCTGTTGTTTTGGTCTATTCTTTAGTCTGTGATGTTCATTTGTATATGCTTGTATATGTTGTGAATATAATTTTGTATGATTGTTCTACTTATTGTTAGTGTGACCATCCAACTGTCCATTGTTTCAGTTATGTTTTACACACACACACACACACAGGCAAGTGGATAGATCAGACAGAGTGAAAGAAAAATTTAGGTATGTATATAGCTGAGTGTCGATTATCATAAATTTTGCTTCAACTAAAATGTCTGTGATTCAGACAAATACTGCATTGGTAAAATCATCACATTTTGAAATTAATTATTCTTATTCTGAATTATGTAGAGCACAATAACCATTTCTAAGCCTTTCCACCTTTGTTTCACACAGTCCCAGGATATCAATCTTGCAAGTCTTTTTTTCTGTTGCCACCAGTGCTGTTTTCCTTTCTTTGTTTCATTCATAACCCTCCACTCCCAAAGGAGCATAGGCCTTCAACAAACACATGCCAAGTCCTCCTGTCACGTGCCATCATCTCAAGTTCTTTCCACGTTCTCCTTACCATTTTCACCTCTGTTTCCAGCTCTCTTCTCCATGTGCTTCTTGGTCTACCTCTGCTTCTCTTGCCCTGGGGGTTCCAGAACAAGGACTGCCTTGTAATGCTATCAGCAGGTTTCCTCAGTGTGTGTTCTATCCATCTCCATCATCTTCTTCTCATCTCTTGTTCCACTGGCACTTGTCTAGTTCTTGTCATCAGTTCCACGTTGGTAACCTTGTCATACCATTTTAATCCCTCTATTCTACGCAAGCACCCATTTATGAAAGTCTGTAGCTTTTTGGTAGTTGTCTTTGTTGTTCTCCATGTCTCAGAGCCATACAATAGGACTGACTTCACATTTGAGTTGAAGATTCTTATTTTCGTATTGGATCCGATTTCTCTTGATCTCCATATATTTCCCAATGCAATGAAAGCTCCTCTTGCTTTTTGTATTCTTAATTTGATATCACTGTCTGTCCCTCCAACTTTGTCTATATTGCTACCAAGATATGTGTACGATTCTACATCTTGTATTGGTGTATCTTCAAGTTCAACCCTGTTATCATTACCTGCATTTATTCTCATTATCTTTGTCTTTTCCCTGTGTATATTCAGACCCAATTGCTGTGACCTCTCATCAAGTGTTTTCCATTTGTCTTGCATCTGATTACGGTTATGGGACAGAAGAGCTAAGTCATCAGCAAAATCCAGATCATCCAACTGCTTAGTCAGAGTCCACTGGATTCCATTTCTGTTGTGTGTTGTCGATGTTCTCGTAACCCAGTCTATTGCTAGTAAGAAAAGAAATGGAGACAAGAGGCATCCCTGTCGCACTCCTGTTCTTATCCCAAACGGTTCTGTAAGCTTTTTTTCTTTGTTTAATGTGCAAATATTTCAGGTGCCAAATCTGGATATTTTCAGAGAAAAGTAAACATAAGTCAGCAACCCAGGCTCCTTTTGGCTTATTTTCTGGGTTACATCATAAGCCTCCTTCCCCTAGGACCTGCTTCTGTCTTGGATTGTTGAGTTGAATTGTTTTTTTTTTTAGCTGACTTGTCCATATTGTTGAAGTTATTTGTGTACAGAATGGAGAAGCTGGCTCCATGCTCAGCTTCCCTTTGCTGGTTGGTATGATATGTTTGGTAGGTTTCAGTGTTTCTAGTCTTGCTCCTATTGCAGGCCCCCCGTAATACATGCGAGATGCAGATATCAGGTCTTGTGGTATTGAAGCAACTGACAAAATATCAGAGATAGCAGAATCCTTGCCTTCCAGCTGTTGATCTTATCCAGATAATCCTTTTGGGGGTCCCTTCATCCAGATAATTCTATGGAGGGTACTAGAGCCCAAAAAATAAAAATGTTACACTCTCTCGCACCTGTACCTAATTTGTGAATGGCGTAGTAATAGTCCTGGTTGTAGCAGCATATGTGAGTTTGTACAAGCATATGTATGTGTGTGTGGGCTACGAACACTAAACACAACAAGTATATAGAATCTGCCATTTTAAGAAAGTAGGAAAAAAGGAAGAAAACATACACGCACAGAAACATTTTCATTTACCCTATCCACAATAAGTACCCAATAAATAACAAGTAGGGAGTATGCCATAAGCAAGTAGCAGGAATTTAATATACAGCCTACAGTTATAGACACTATATACAGCTATATCCTAATTATAACCCATCAAGGGTTGAACATAACATTTTGTTCCATCAGTTAAACAAAAAACATAAATGTTTGTTAAGGACCATCATTTTAGTTGGCAAAATCTATTTCCAAAATACTGCTAGTTCGGAGGATGTGGGATAATTGGTAGTCTATTGTGCATATAGTTTTGTTTATTTATGGTTGTGTATTTTAAAAGCCTGGTATATGCTCCCAGTTAGATGTTCTCATTTTAAAATCTCAAAGGTGTCAAAAGCCCTGGAAAATATCAAAGTAAACCTGGCCAAGTATGAGTCTCAGGGTTGTCTTAGAGGTTTACTCAGTGCTCAAGAGCAGGTTGGCCTTATTTCTGGATCCAGCAACCTTGAAGAGTGCCTTAAAGGAGCTTCTTATGTTCAGGTAAGAAACTGTATGTGTTAAGCAAAGGTAGCTGTTTTAGGTAAGGGGACTTAAAACATGTTATAACACGGTTGTGTCTTGTTTTCATATTAAATGACTTCCATTGTTCAGACAGTTTAGCTGCTTGTCATAGTATTGTGGAAGAAAGTGCTTCGAGTGTTATATAATGTTAAGTTTCTCATATGAATCAAATCATGGACAGTCATTTGGAAAACGAGACGATTCTGGAAGCCACTTATAGAAGAATTTTAAGAATCCCATGGACAGTTAAAAAGAGTAATGAGGATTCTTTCATAAATAATAACCTGCAAATGAGACATTGCACTTACTGCCTATTAAGGGGATAGCTGCTGTGAGATTCTGGTGTCATAAATAATTGCAGGATTTCAATTAAACTGCGTAGATTTAAACTACAAGAATAGTGTAATACTTTTATTTATTGGGTGCTGGTGGCTGGGAGGACAACATTAGACAATCTCTGAAGAGCCTAGGACTAGAATGGAACCAGGCCTGGAGGAAGACAGCCGATAGGTTAGTATGGCGCTCTCTCTTACAAACCTCTACCCTCATGGTAGAAGAGGAACGACTAAGTAAATAAGAATAATAGTTATGCATAAGAAAGAGTTTGATGTAATTTTGCTTGTCATTGCCATGGAAACAGTGGTCAAATTTGATTTTGATGGCATACTACAGAATTAGTAAGATATTTTTAGGACATTAGCAAATGAAAATGTGCAAAACACACTACTCTTTTCACTCTGGCCATCTGTTTCTTGTCGCAAGAAACAACTCAAGAACTACTGGATGACTGATTCTGATAAATTGTTGTAGTTACGATTTCCTCAAAAATTAGTCAACCAATTTTACATTTGATGTTAATTAACGACACTTTACTTGAGTACTTCAGCTTCAATTTCGAGACCATGTTTGTCATACACTAATCTTACAAGTCTTTTTTTTTAACGTTTTGAATGTCACTTATGCAAGCTATTAATAAGTCACATGATTTCATGCAAGACGGAGGCTGTATTATCTACTTATCACTCTTAGACATTTATAGGCCTGGAAACATTTTTACACTGATGACACTGAAAAAAAATGTATTTTGAATAGTTTGTAATGAAGACTTTTATTATCACTTTGTCTCAGGTGAACCCACCCTATTTCATTCCTCTGGTAGAGATAGTACCAGGTCCATGGACTTTACCTGAAGTAACAGCCAAGACTAGGTCACTTCTAGAAGCTGTAGGCCAATCTCCAGTCACACTGGGTCGTGAGGTTCCAGGTTTTGCTCTCAACAGAATACAGTATTCTATCATTAACGAGTGCTGGAATATGTACAAGGTGAGATTAAAAACCTGTGAATTACGGGATATGCTATGTTACACTTGGAGATATGCAGGTTTGTCAAATGAAATTATAATACAGAATTGCAGTGCTGAAACAAAAGTTAAAATGGTAAAGGTAGTCCCATAGCAGATTTAATGGTTGGAGTGGCTGAAAGGTATGGTGTCCACCTCGAATTATAAAAGTACTGGATTCGATTCCCAGTAGAGGGAATATCATTTATGGAAATCTTTTTTCAGAACCAGTGGTCCTGTTGATGTCATACTACCCCCTGGTCTCCTGGGTAGTGACTGTGACAGGTTATGAGAATAGACTACAGTTAATCCGTCCACTTGATTCCCACCGTTGCCCTCATTCCATTCAACCAACTTGTTCCACCTTGCTTCACTCATTAGTATGCACGGTGTTACGCATAATCCATGCCTTTTCGCTAGCTGTCAAACTTGTATTTTTAGCCATGCCTATTTGTCTTGGTTCACGCGCAGACGAGCGGCTGTTCAGATCTATAACTGTCATTTCTTCTAAAGGGGACGGGCCAAGTGCGTTTGCCTGAAAGCTTGATGGAAGCAGAGCTGTCAAAATTACGACATTTGACAGCGCACGGTCCCTAAACATGTGCAAGGCAATGGCTTTTGAAGTTCCCTGTACGGCTCGACAATCGCTGAGATCAGAAGACCTTTTGTTGTCGATTTCACTGGGTAACAAAGCGAACGGAGAAATTCTTTATCTGGGAAGAAACCCCCCGCTGATTTCTTCTGATTTGCCGAGATGCGACTTTTGTCATCCTGCGCGAGATTACACTGTTTCTGTATATATATTTCATCTAACTAAACTCAGTTATCAGTCGCTCCAGGACATTTTTGAAATATCTAGCTCAATATCATAAGAGCCATAGTACAAGTGGATTACTGATTTCGTGGGAATAGTTTAATTTTTCTGTTTCGTGGTAATATATATATATATTAGCAGTTTTGTGATTTCTTGTGCTAAGTTTATCAGTATAATTCACTGAGAATTCTAGGCGCTTAAACTGATGTATTAAATAATGCATAGCTATTTTATTCCAGATGGTTTAACTAACTAATAAGACGCTAGGTGATTGATAATTGACGGAATACAATTTACTTCTATCCATTTTGTGTAATTTTATAAATGACTAGTGTTTATATCTCGTGTTAGAAGCGATAAGATAAGCTAGACACTTTTGGTTTATAATCTAATTTAATAACGGAGTGGTTAAGAGATCTTACCTTAACACGTGTTAAGATATGATATTGATATTATGGTTAAATATTTGCATTTCTTCCTAAATCTAGGCTGATCAAACCCTGCGAACTAGCGGTCTTAGGTCTTATGTCCTTATAAGCAACCAGAGATTATTGTATTTTTGAGGCTTTGTGTTGTGACCCTGTGTGGTCCACTTTCTTCACTCGTGAGAGAGGCCAATATAGAAACAATAACTGTAATACTAACTGGACTTGATCATTACCAGAACTTACATCCATATTATCAGCCCGCTGTGACAACATATATCTATCTACTTAACTGACATATGACAGTAGTTTTTTTATTCACAGGATTATACTCAAGAAAACTCACTGTTCAGACTCGGCCATTATCTCAGAGAACAGCTGAGAATTATTATCATTAACATTTTCATAACGTACCAGAGTGTCTCAGCCACCAGAGGCTAGACAACCCCGGTACTGTATATATATATATATATTATTAGTCCTATGACGGTGACCACCACGTAGAAGACTTATCCCAACCAACTATATGCAGTGATAAGGGAACTATCCAGGAAAATAATTAACACACGAACTTCAGCGACTACCTTGAAAGGAGCAGTCAGCACCAAGGATAGTCTGGGGCTGAATTTGGCAAATAATCTGACACTGTATAGTCTTAGTACTTGTTAGTGTTTAGTTCCATGGAATACCTGCGAAAACTGTTTGGTAAGCGAATATGAATGTCTTTGGTTACCAACTATGATCTGAGTATTTACGGGATAGTTTAATTGGGAACTTGTTCTTTTCCCTTACTGCCTATTCTATACCCCTTATTGTTAACTTTTGATCTTTTGAGTTAATTAACCTCTGTTGGGATCTTCTTTTCTTTTCCTTTATAAGAGGGGAGGACCTATTGGGTTAATTTCATTGTCTGTAAACCATGCTTTATTGATGTATATGCTTGATGTTGCGAATTTCTAGTGAAAATAAACCTTAAGTTATCGTGTTTGCCAACCCCTGCCCATATATGTTATCCATAGTTTGTTTTCACGTTTGTGTATGCTTGTCACAGAATTGTGTGTATGTGGGTGTAGTGTAACTTGTATTTTGTATAAGGAGAGAAAGTGCATCTGATTTAAATATAGTCGTAAGATAAGTTGGATTAGAAAAATTACTCAATCCAGAGACTGTTCTTTCTCTTACACTATCACTTCATGAGAAAACTATTTCTTACACCTTAATCTCACATAGTTACCACTATCACCTCTGCTCGGACAGGACCATAAATATCTCAAACCTATCTTATAAAATTACGACAGTGAGATCAGATGCTTAGCCTTCTTGTATAAGAGCCAAAAAATAGGAGGTCCAGTATGCAAGTCATGCACGTTAAAGATCCCACGGCCGTTGGAAATCGTAAAGAGTTGGTCATTAGGCCACTACCCTAGCAAAATTTAAAAATTAGAAACCTACCAACCACAAAAATACTTATAGAATGTGCGATTCCTATACACACACATTGGGATTCTCGTTGGTGCTACAGAGCTCGTGACAGGGGGTGAGATCCTCCTTGTGTGATCTAAGGGAGGAGACTGAAGCACTGATGAAGTTGTCTGTGTGCATTGAAGTTAGTCCTCAAAACCATAGCAGATACTGCTTTAGGGGAGTGAAGTGTTGGAGACTTCACATCTACTTTTTCTCAGTTTTATGATGTATTCCATTCATGACTGCCTTTGCCTGCCCTATACTCAAGAGCAGAGATAAGTGCCCATTTTTAAGGCTGAGTAGATTGGAGCATGTCATTAAATAATTCAACTCAGCCATCCAAGACAGAAGAAGGTAGCATATAAGGAAGCATATGCCATGACTCAGAGAAAGCCAAAAGGAGACTGGATTACTTGGAAAATCTCCATATTTGGCACCTGGAATGTTTGTACACTAAATGAACAAAGAAAACTGCACAGGTGGCAGCAGTGAGAAGTTATAAAATTGATATCCTAGGACTTTGCAAAAGATGGTGGGCAGTCCCTGTTCTGGGATTCCCAGGGTAGTAGAACGAATGAACTTTATTAAAAAAAGAGAGATACCCAAAAATGGAGACATGGAGAAGATAACCGGAGACAGACATGAAAGGTATAAAGAAGACACAGAAATATCTTGAATGGATGGCACAAGACAGGAAGGCATGAAATGTTTCTGTTGAAGGCTGTGTCTCTACAGGGCAGCTCAAAAGTAATGGTAAGCAGTTTTCAGTATTTCACTACTATTTTAGAATGAGTTCAGATCTTGAAAGGTTATTTCAGGATGGTCTTTTGAGTGCTAGTGACATTGACAAAGTAATGGTTGATGGCTTGGGACCAAGATATGCCTTTATTGGACCACTGGAGACCATGCACTTGAATGCTGATGGTAAGCATTGTCAGCTTTATAATTTGCTAAGCTATTTCCAAGGTAGATACCATATCATCATCATCTTTATTATTATTTTCACTTTCTATTAAGCATAGAGCCACCACGGCAACTGGTCCCCTTGCAGAAATCCTATGCTGCTCTTGCAGCTGTGGTTTCAGTAACAATTTGTTTTACATGATGAGTTTGCCATCCTCATACACCACATCTTACTAGTCACCTTGTACAACATGTCTGAAGGAGCAGTGGCCATATTCTTTCACTGACCCATAAGAGACCCCCCTGAGATCTGTGTGTGTGTGTGTGTGTGTGGGGGGTTGGCATACACCAAGTGGGGAGAGGGAATCTAACAAACTTGTATGGAGTTTCTTAATGATCAAAAAAAAAAAAAAGGCTCACAGTGTGAGGTATCCTAATAATTTAGCTGAATGTATTGCTGTATAGCCTTGAAATTAATAAAAATAGATAATTTGTAACTAACAAGAAGTTATTGTCAGTTTGTAACTAACAAGAAGTTATTGTCACAGGACTGAGACATATGGAGTCTCTAAGAGTTAAATAAATGAACAAACACAAAAGTAGAATCAAATCAAGCTTAAATATGGTACAAATCAAATATATCAGTGAATTTTTTGTGTTGTCTATTTGATTTTAAGTGAGTGTTAAGAACCAGATTTTATAGTTCTCTTTTAATGTCTAGGATTATTCTCAATTTCTCGTTCTGATCAAATATTGGCTCAATGAATAAATATTACCTTTGAATTGCTATTCGTGTTTGAGTGTTTCTTTCCAACTTTCCTGTTTAAATCTGGCTTAGCCATTCCAATATAATCGTTTGTATTTTGATACGTATTTGTGTCTATTACTGTGAAGAACTCTCAACTTGATATAACGAACACAAGTGATGAATCTGAAATCTTATATAGATTCTTCAACGATATTGTTTATAACGACTTTCTTTTATTCCACACATATAACTGTCATGAATCACAACATGCTCCAATGAACTTACTATTAGGTACTCAGTAGTACAAATCGACATTCTTATATTTATAAATATCCTTTCTACACAAATTTCTTATTTTGATAACTTTGACGATACTTGTAATAACATTTTTCCTGTGTGTTTCTTATACATAATTTTCTGTGTCCACTAATCTCTTCTGGTTATGGTCATTCTCGACCCATTACATGGTTCTTTTACGATCCACGTAATAATCTTTCCCATCACGCCTAGTGGCGTCTTTAGGGCAATGGCAAATCAACCCATCTGCTGTTGTTTCCATAATCGAAGTGACTGGCAAACGGGTGATCAGCCCGTTGTGGTTTTGGTCATTATCGACCTAATAAAACAGTTTCATCACTTCATAATATTTTACATATGTTCACATAGGTGCTGCTGACCTTGGGAACATTTCAAATTTTTTGAGAAGTCATCTCTCTTTATATTCATAGCCATTTCGGCAAAATTAACACAGTGAATAATACACTTACTTTTGAGTCAAATCCAGACTCATGAAATACACATATAAGTAGACAATGTTACACTTTGTTAAGTGGACTTGGCCACATATTCTGACATGTCTGTACGTCGTAAGGCGTGAACACAATCTCTTCTACGTCATCCCTAGATACCCCCCTTAGTCATAGCTACTGATTCTAATTTTATGCGTTTTGGTGAGGAACATCATGGTGCACAGCAATCCCTCTAAATATAACTTTATCATGATTGCCCTGCCCCATGATGTGCTCTCAACAGTGAGGTTTTCCCTTTTCGTTCATAAATTTATAATTTGATAATTTCATCAGTCCTTCAACATTAAAAACATTTATATATCATGTTTGATTTTACACTAGATACTGTGAACTGTTGCAGAATGTTTTCTTTGCACCGCTGTATTACAAACTACTGAAAAATTTTATTTACTAATCTTTTTTTTTTTATTAGATACCGTGGCCTAATGTAACATGTTCCATTTCATTTAATCATTGGGGGCAGCTGCAAGTTGTTCTTTTTTTCACCTAGGTATTGTGGACTACTGCATGCGCTATGCACAGGGGGCATACAATGTGTGTTCAACATTTACTCCTCCACCAATCCTGTATGATGTTCCAACGGCTGAAGAAATCCTGAAGGAGATTCAGGCAACCATTCCATTGGAGCAAGTGCATAAGAGGCGAGTCTGGCGTGATGAGCGTTTGGCGGCTTTGGCGGCATTGAAGAAACAGCTCAAAGAAAAGACTGATTAAAACTGCTGAATTTTTATTTTTACATTTACTTTTAATTAAATTGTTCTGATGTTTTGTTTTTCTTTTGGTGTGCACAGTCAAACAAGTCCTATCTGAAACTTCCATTCTGATGTCTATATTGTGCAGTGGCCAAATTGTATTGTAAACTGGAATAGTCTGAAAATTTAAAATAATAATATGTGGGTGGACTTTAAAAGCATTAATGTCAATGAGGGAGCTAAATCTTGTAACATCATATTTAAATATGGTACATTTTTACATTTGTATTTCATACATTCTAGTGTGCTTAAAAGCAAATTTGCACATAAATAAGTATGTTTATTTCAAATATTATTTTTAATGTATATTTTCAAGTGCCTTGTATCATTTTTATAAAAGGATCTGTCAAATCTCAGACTGAATGTTTTTCACGTCTTGACGAAAATTAAAACGACTTGTCCAAAAGCCAGTACAGTAACTTACAAACTGTCATGACTACTCAAATATCAGAATGTCGCTATGGAAACTAAAAGACGGGTAATAAATAGTAGATTCTTACCAACTCTTTACTATCAGTGTCAAACATGGCCCCTGACCAAAGCACAGAAGAGGAAAATCACATCTTGTAGGATGAGACACTTAAGAAAAGCCATTAATGTTACCATGAGAGACAGAATGAGAAATAATGACATCAGAAGAACTGTAGGAACTATTCCTGCATCAGGTATATAGAGAGACAGAAAACAAAGTGGTTTGGCTATCTGATGAGAATATAGGAAAAAAAAAAGGTAAAGGATTCCGTTACACGCCCATTGAGGCATATTGGGAATATGGTGTTAGGCCCATATTTTCTTGACCATCGGCACACGAGGGGTGACGTGGTCAACATCACGCCAGCTGCCTTAACCTTCCCAGAGTTGCTCTGGTACCCAGTTGGGTCTGGGTCGACCCAGGAGCCGTTTGCAGCCTAAAACATCCCACCTCATCTGGGGATCGAACCATAGATCACTGAGCTAGGAAGCCAGTGCACTAACCACTGTGCTACTGCGGCTCCCAAAATGAGAATATAAGATGAGAATATAACCCGATAAATTACCACCATGCGCCTACAACACTAGAAGCTCTGGGTTCAGAGTATGGGGAAGACCAAAAGGCAGATGGATAGACAACATCACAAACAACAACAACAGACTTCATAGTAGCCAAGGTGACACACATGGCTCAAGAACGAAAACCTCAGCTCCATCCTACGCTTGACAGCAATAGAAGAAGGAAAAAGTAAGTCAAGTCATGTTTCTCGAAAATACATTGGTTTTGTTTTATAGATGTGTTTGTTATAGTTGTATAAGGAGGAAAATTACATCAGACGGGTACTGTTACTCATGACTGTCAGTGTGCATTTAACATTACCAGATCTTTGTCATGTCCACAGTGTCTGTATGGCTAGCAATGGAATTATTTTGTTAATATTCAATGCCAGAGTTGGAAATGACCATGCTAGATGGGGTGGAGTTATCGGAAGATATGGAGAAGACACTCTTAATGACAATGGAAAGCGACTCCTTAGATTCTGCACAGATCAGAATCTGATCATTACAAACACAAAGTTCCCCCATAAGCGCATACATGTATACACTAGGTGGGAACCAACAAAGAATGAGAAGTCAGTGATCGACTACGCCATAGTTAGGAAGAGCTCATTCAAATATGTCCGGGATGCTAGAGTGTGGAGGGGGCCAGAGATTGGAAGTGACCACTACTTGTTAACAATTAAAAGAACAACTGAAAGAGCTACTCGGCCTAGGAACTGCCTAACATCGCGCAAGAAGCTAAGTAAACGAACATGAGAAATGAACATTAAGACCTACAAGCTGAGAGAGCCAGAAGTGAAGACTAGATATCAGGGGCTTATTGCTACAGCAGTGAGAAACACAGAACAACAACCTGAGGACCTGGAAACACTCTGGCTGAAATTCAAGGACATTATAAAGACAGCTGCAGCAGAAGCATGGGGTGAAGTTTGACTTGGGAACAAGAGAAAGAGGACATCTTGGTGGACAGATGAGGTTAAAGAGAAAATAAGAGAGAAGGACAAGGCATGGAAACAATACTTAGGAGCTAGAAACACAGGTGGAAAAACAGAGAAATATAGAGAATATATGATACTCACAACAAAAGCAAAGAACAAGGTGCTAGCAGCAAAACAGAAGTCCTGGGAAGAATTTGGAGAAAAGCTAGAAAACGATGCGCAAGAAAACCAGAAATTGTTCTATAAGACCCTAAAGAATATGAGGAAGGAAAAACCGTGCCCTCTTAAATTTATAAAGGACAAACAAGTATTCAGTGGGGTGCTGGAAGATGAGACAGGTCTGTATTTCAGAGCTGGCATTTGCTGATGATGTTGCTCTGATTGCTAAATCATATGCACATCTTCAATCCAACCTGCAAGTCTGGAAGGAAGAGCTGGAGAAGAGAGGGATGATCATAAGCAGCTCAAAAACAAAAACCATGCTGATATCACGAGAGGAAAGAATCAGATTAAGCTGGGAGAACAGGTCCTGGAGCAGGTCGACCACTTTAAATACCTTGGAGCTGTCATAGACCGGAAGGGAGGCATCAAAGAAGAGTTGGCTACCCGAAGAGGAGCAGCTGGGAGACTTTTTCAAGCCATAAATTGAGGATTCCTCAGCAAAAGAGAAGTTGGTAAGAAGACGAAGATGGCTGTATACCGCTCCACCTATGTCCTAGTCTTGACGTATGGATGCGAGTCATGGGCAATGACTACAACCCACAAAAGCCAGATCCAAACCTCAGAAATGAGGTATCTGAGGAAGGTGGTTGAAGTAACAAGAAGAGACATGGTCTGCAACCAGACAATACGTCAAGGCCTAAAAACCCAAGTAGAACAGTCCCAACTGAGATGGTTTGGCCATGTCTGTAGAATGGGAGAAGATCGGCTACCAAGACAAGCATGGGAAACTAAGAGCCAGGGATCTAGACCTCCAGAACGACCCAAAGTCAGCTGGGAGGACAACATTAGACATTCTTTGAAGGATCGAGGTCTAGAATGGAACCAAGCCAGGAGGAAGACAGCCGATAGAATAGTATGGCGCTCTCTCTCTTACAAACCTCTACACCTCACGGTAGAAGAGGAACGACTAAGTAAGCAAGTGTCTATGTCAACATTATCAAGGTTTTGTTCACATCTGATATTTTTTTCACAGTGTCTCACCTCCTCTTCTTTTACACTGTAACAAGTGTGAGGGCTCGGCCATTTGGGACAAAGGAAAAAAAACACACACATCCATAATTTGGCAATTTTCATTTACTGTTTACAATAAGTGGACATGAGGAATAATGCCAAAATAGTATGTCAGCAATTAAACGTTTACCTGAAATGATAGACACTATATATCCTAACTATAACTGTGTGCTTTCTGTGCTTCTCTGTGGTGCGGAATGCTGGAGAGTTACAGAGAAGAAAATGTCGAAAGTGTCCTCTTTTCACACAACATGCCTAAGAAAAATTCACCGAATCTTTTGGCCGAATACCATCACCAACCAAGATCTGCTTACTCGGAGCAAGCAAGAGGACATGCACACCATCATAGCTGGCAGACACTGGAGCTGGGTTGGCCATGTCCTCAGAAGAGACCCCGATGCCATCACAAGAACAGCTATGCTTTGGACCCCTGAAGGAAAACGAAAGAGAGGCAGACCAAAAACAACCTGGCGGAGGACTGTGGAGGCTGAGATGCAAAGAATGAACCAGAGTTGGGGCACTGTACGAAGTATGGCCGCCGACCGAGCAAAGTAGAATCAATTTGTTGTTGCCCTACAAGATGCCACTAGGCGTGATGGCCACTGACTGCTTTGACGGTCCGCGGCTAAGGATCAAAGAAGAAGAATAACCCATGATAAATTGAACGGGATATTTGGCTTCATAAATTTAAAAAGAAAAACATTTTTTTTAGTGCCAAGCTAGTCTACTATATTTGTATTCATGTCCATTATAGATATCATTGTATCTCATGGTACCAGAGCTGGACAAGCTCTGTGGAGATCTCAGCAATCTGTAGGGGGTCGACTTCTTTCTTCAAGTATAATCACGTTTACATTTGGGAATGTTCAAAGAAGAAAAAACATTTGTCATTGTCTAGTTAGCATGACCAAGGTTTTGTTCATATCCTGTGGTTGTGTCAGTGTCTAGCAAGCTTAATCAAAGTTTTGTTCATGTCCTGTATGCCTGTTGCCATGTGGAACAGAACCAGACAACAACCAATAAACAGAATGGTAAGATGGGAGAGAAGGCCACTCTCCAAACCTCCGATGTCTTGCGGGCAGTGTTAGGATGTGCAAGAACATGGACAGGAAGACTCCACAACTTCCCCACTGAAGACACGCCCACGGCGACCGTTGCCTCAATTGGCTGTGTGTGGTGTACCCGGAAATGGGGCCACCCAGTACTGAGGCACAGTTAAGTCCCCGATGTCACTTATCGGTGCAGAGTTGAGAGAGATGGCTGAGCATCACAATCCCCCCTGTGTTGCAGCATGATGAGAACCCAGCATTGCACACTGAGCTTGGGGGATCACTTGGGCACCAGACTTAATACTGGCTCTTGACTGGATGGCCGCATGCAGGAGATTTCTACAATGGAGGGTTGGCAGGTGGTGGGTATCTGGAAGTGGCTCTGTGCAGGACGTGAGGATTCCTTGGGAGAGCCCAGAACCAGAGCACAGCATTGTGCAAGCTCTGCATAGTTGGAGAACCCCCTGGATGACGGGGAATGCACAGTGTGCTACCCCACCTATCCCCAACTGCTAACTTAGAACCAGAAGTGGGGTCCTCTGTATGCGTGCCAGGCCAGGATAAAATGCCTGGGAAAGAGACTGGAGCTCAGAACTCCCTAACTCAAAGTTGCAGGATGGCAGAAAAGCCATGGGAAAGACAGGGCTATTTTGAAGATAACGCAACCATATTTTCACCATACGAGCTCGGACGCCGCCTCGGTAAACAAGGTCCGCGCAGAGCAGTGACACCCCCAGGCTGCTTGCGAATAGTCTACTACTGGGAACATAAACAGATTAGGGATGAGCCCACTCTCCCGTTGAACAGGTGCTAAAGTCATAGATACTGGGCCAGAAGGCGCACCGGAAACCACAGTATCACGCAACTCGCTTTTTTTTTTTCTATGGAGAGTACACCGTCAAATAAATCTCGTACTGGTGCTCGCCCTGTGGAGCTCCACCAGGCAGGTGCAGTGCCGGGCTCTGAGCCTCGACAGAGCCCACCCTCAGCTACTGGAGGACCCTCTAGACCGTCTTATGGAGTCAGCAGACGGCGGAGGAGAACTACTGACCAAAACAAAACAGAAAAAGAGAAACCCAGAGTGCCACTTGTCATGATGCACTGGAATGCAGAGGGGGTGAACAGCAAGCAGGCTGGATACAGCAAAAAGACAGAGCTGGAAAACATCTTGTATGAGAAGCAAGTCAGTGTTTGCTGTATCCAAGAGACTCACTTGAAAGCAGATCAAACCTTTAAAATAAGGGGATATCAATGCTTCAGATCCGACAGAAAAGATAGACGAAAAGGAGGAGTACTTACTCTTGTAAGGAATAACATTCCTGCACACGAAAGGAAAACCTTCATGGATGGAGCAGAATATCAGCTGTTGCAGATAAAGGTAGACAAGATGGAAATAGAACTCCTGAACTATTACTGTCCGAACAACAAACCCCTGAGTCTCAGCTCTATACAGGTACCAGCCACCAACTTTATAGCAGTTGGAGACTTTAATAGCCACTCCCAGAGCTGGGGCTATAACCATCTGGATCACAGAGGTGAAGAGGTTGAAACTTGGCAAGATGATCACTCCCTAATCCTAGTCAATAAAGCCACAGATACTCCTACCTTCTACTCCAGAGGATGGCACACAACTTCAACACCAGATCTTGCCTTCTCCACACCAGATATAGCTGGATCTATTAGTAGAGAAGTAGGAGACCAACTAGGGGGAAGCGACCATCGCCCAATCTTTCTTACTGTCCAGAGTGCAACTCTCAGTACAGGCCCAGCCATTACAAGATGGAACTACAAAAAAGCCAAGGGTTTATTCAGGCATCAGGTGAACACGCTGCTGTCTACCCTCAAGGTACAGAACAGAGACATTAATGAAGTGGTAAAAGACTTCAACAGATGCATACTACAAGCTGCAAAAGAAACCATTCCCAAAGGATGCCGGCGTAACTACATACCATACTGGTCCAGCACACTCCAAGAACGTCAGGAAGCTATGGACAGGGCTAGAAAGGACGCAGAGTCTCAGCCTTCACTTGAAACTCACAACAAATGGAAAAAGGCTGTAGCAGAGTTTCAGAGAACAAAGCTAGAAGAAAAAAACGGAAAAGCTGGAGAACTAAAACGGCATCGCTGAACCTTGAGAAAGACGGCAGGAAACTTTGGAGATTAGTCAAGTCTCTAAATGAAGAGCGTTCCTCACCTAGGCAGACTATCACATTGGATGAAGGTGGCAAACTTTTCAGAGGAAAACAAGCTGCAGACTTGTTTGCTAGAAGATACAGTTCAGAAAGCAACTTACCCATTAACATAGATCATCAGAGAGAGATAAGAAAAGAAATACTGGCAACCATAGGACAGACAGATACTCCTGCCCCAATGAGGGAACCCATCACACTAGGAGAACTACAGAAGGCTATTTCCAAGCTTAAGTTTCAAAAGTCACCCGGCCCAGACAAAATCAGCAACGAAATGCTAGTAAATCTGAGCTCAGCAACAAAGACAAAACTGCTTGAGATATTCAACCACAGCTGGTTGAAAGGAACGGTACCCCAAGTATGGAGAGAAGCCATCACAATACCATACTAAAGAAAGGGAAATGTAAGACCGAGGCTGCAAGTTACCGGCCAATCAGTCTCACAAGCTGTGTTGGGAAGACTATGGAGCGAATAGTCAACCACAGATTGAAATGGTATCTAGAGTCTGAGCAGATCCTGGTGCCGGAACAAGCTGGATTTAGAGAATGCTACAGTATAGAAGACCAAGTTACTTACTTGTCTCAAGCAATAGAAGATGCCTTCCAGGAGAAGAAAAAGGTCCTCACGACCTGGGTCGACTTCAAGCAGGCCTTTGACAAGGTGTGGAAAGATGGCCTCATTGCAAAACTTAGGAGAAGTGGAATCCAAGGCAACATGATGAAATGGATCCAGTCATACTTGCATAACAGGAGAACTAGAGTCACTCTTGACGGTCTGCAGAGCAGAAAAGTGTTGCTCCATCAGGGGGTACCTCAAGGAGGAGTAATTTCCCCAACACTCTTCCTTGTTTACATCAATGACCTGGTGAAAGATCTCCCTGCAGGAGTTAAAGCTGCCTTATATGCAGATGACCTAGTACTCTGGTGCGCTGATGAAAATGTCACCACAGCAAATTATAGAATGCAGCGGGCAGCAGACATGCTAGTGTCATGGGCAGAGAAATGGCTTATCACAATAAACACAGACAAAACCTCCACAACACTGTTCTCCCTCGCCCCCAAGGACAAATCAGCTAACATACACCTAGGGACAACCGTGATCAAGGAAGAAAGCTACCCCACCTATCTTGGGGTGACATTTGACCAAAGGCTTACATGGAATAAGCATATTGAAAATGCAGAAGGAAAGGCCCGAAGACGACTAGGCATACTCAGAAAATTAGCAGGTACCAACTGGGGAGCAAATGAACGAAATCTAAAGAAGATTTATAATGGAGTAATAAGACCACACTTAGAGTTTAGCTCAGCAGCATGGTCATCAGCTGCTAACTCACATCTGCAGTCTTTGGACAAGGTGCAAAATCAAGCTCTCAGGCTTATTACAGGAGCCATGAAAACTACACCAATAACAGAGATGCAGAAGGTTGCTGGATTACAGACATTGTCCCATAGAAGAGACACAAAAACCATGATCCAGATGGAAAAGTACAACAGTATGCCAATGCACCCAATGAAGGCTAGACTAGATGATCTGGCTTTGGGACGTCTAAAGCGTAGCAGCTTTGTGCATCGGGGGAAAAGACTTATAAGACAGCATCAAGAAGACCTATCCATGAAGACAACACCACTGAAGCCCACCCTATACCCTGTACCATGGGAGCAGGCCAGCAGTGCCCTCCAAATTAATACATCAGTCAGTGGTCTCACAAGTGGATGTGAGTATAATGATCTGCAAAAACGAACTGCTACATTGAGTATGATCCAAGAAAGCTATCCCGATCAATCATGGATACATGCCTATACAGATGGATCAGCAACTAATGCTGTTAGGAATGGAGGTGCCGGTATCTTTATCTCATATCCTGACAACCACTATGAGACTAGGCACATTCCCACTGGTAAATTCTGTTCCAACTATACAGCTGAGGTTCAAGCTCTAGAGCAAGCTGCAAATATGATTTATAACACCAACTCTGACTGCCACCAGGTAGTCATCCTCACAGATGCACTGTCTGTCCTGCAAGCTCTCAAGGGTGGTAAACTCCCGCATCTGAGAAATGAACTAAACAAGGTAGCTGCCAAAAAGAGAACCATACTTCAGTGGGTACCATCTCATTGTGGTGTACCCGGAAATGAAAAGGCAGATAAACTTGCAAAAAAGGGAGGAGAATGTGAACAAGAAGATAATGAAGTCACATACTTTGAGAAAAAGAGAGCTATCCAGACTATCAGAAGAGAACAGAACCAACCCAAAGACGACTATCACACTCTCGACCGGCAGGGACAGATAACTATTTTTCGACTCAGGACAGGGCATAACAAACTGAATAAACACATGCACAAGCTACGATTGTCTGCTTCACCACTGTGCACATGTGGATTAAACGAACAAACTGCTGAGCATGTTCTACAGGACTGTCCTCTGTATGACCAGTTAAGAAAGATATACTGGCCCAATAACTCAACACTAAACTCAAAGCTATATGGAGTTAAAGAGGAACTTCAAACAACAGTCGAATTCATCATGAGAACTCGTCTGACGGTGTAATCATCAAAGATGCGATCGCAAGAAGAAGAAGAAGGTAAGATGGGCAAGACACCCTCAGGAAACAATCACCTGGTTTAACCAGGCATGCCCTTGATTGGAACCAGAAAACAACCAGCAAAGGTAGAGATAGAGAGATTGTGGCTATGAATAGGAAACACCCGTAGGAGATAACTACCTTGTACTTGTTTAAACAGATATGCCTTTGGCTGGATCCAGTAGGGTAAGAGAAGGGCGAGGAGGCTAGAGATACCTGAAGAACTGTAGAAGAAAAAGCCGACAACTCAGATCTCATGGGCAAAGCTGAAAATTAAAGGTTAAAATAAAAATTGGTGGTGAGCACCAGTTGCTGCCCCTATGCTCCACATGGATGGAGAGGATTGTAACTGTGCCCGTCAATATCTGGTTAACATTACCAATGTTTTATTCAACATCTGATGTTTCTGTCAATGTTAGTTTCTTTTTTTTGTATTGATTACATGTGTCAGTGTCTGATTAAACTCTTTGATTCCATGATTATTGTTCTCAGTGCACTGGAATTTTGTTTTTAAATTCTAAAAATGGAATATACTACCTTTTACTTTTAGTGTAAATTTTATTTGAATTGTTTGCTGTGAACTTACACAAATTATATATGATACTGAAGGGAAATTTATAGAAAGTCATAATGTGCACTGTCTGCATTAGTATTGACAATAGTGCAATAGGTATGTTTGAAAATATGTTGCATGCAATTTGAAAGACACCAAAAAAGTAGAATACAAGTATACTGAGCAGTTTATTGTTGCAATCAATAAAAATGTCTTTTTAGTCTTAAAACATCAAGGTAATTAATTTATGAGTTAACATGTCATTGAATATGGTCGTATTAAGGACATTAAGTGAATTCACACTGTTATACTGTGAATCACAAAATATATACAGTATTGCATTGTGTAATTTTTAAATGAATAAACTAGAATAATGTAACATACAAATTGTTGACCGTTGTTTGAGGTTTTAACAGTTTCTCTAGCTTCATAACTCACCTGTCAACACAGTCAGAGTTGCCCTGGTGCTGATGTCAACAGTTAATTTCATAAAAATATTCACGTCTCTATTCCTAAACTACCTAAACTAATGCTTGGCACAGAGAAACAGTTCAGGTTGTTTAAAAATAATGTGTTTCAATCTGTGGGGGACTGACAGTGATCTGGAAACCCAGGCAATAAGAATGATTGGCCACTAAAACACATTGTTGTTGTTTAACTAGGGCTGCTGAGCTTCTCGCTCTTTTGCAGCCAATACCAAGTTGAAGACTCCTTGGTATTATCTACACTGTAGATCTAGACTTTTGCTGTGGCTTTTCTGCCATTCCAAAATGTGTTAAGTTAAGGTAATGAGCTCCAGTTTCTCCAGCTTGGCTTGTATGCAAAGGATAATGACATCTGGTCCCAAGCTTAGAGGAAAAAGCACGTGGCATACTTTGATTCCCCGTCATCCAAGAGGGCTCTCCAACTATGCAGAGCTAAAATACTGTGCTCTGGTTCTGGGCTCTCCTAAGGAATTGTCACGTCCTACACAGCTATTCAGCTCCCCATGCCTATCATGTCGTCCTTAGTGAGATCCTCCTTCATGCAGCCAATCAAGTGAAAGCCAGAGTCTGGGGCTCATGTGACTCCTCCAAACTTAGTTGTCCAGTGCTGGGTTCATGACATGTTTAACCACAGGGGGAATCTCTGGAAGTGTGGATGATTTCAAGAGTCAATGAGGGTGTCTTTAGCCTCATAGACTGAGGTTCACTTCCACATTTGTATACCTCACGGTAGAAGGGGAACGACTAAGTAAGTTTGCTTTGAAGTGTTGCCAAAAATTTCAGATTGGCTAAGTGGTTAAAGCACTTTCCTCTCATGGCACAGTTACTGGGTTTAAAACTTGGTAGCATCATGCTCCAGCTTATCCAACTGAAAATGGGTACTTGATTCTGCTCTGGCTGGAGTTAGATAGGACACAAACTGAGAAAACCTGTTGATAGCATCAGAGGCGTCCCTGAAATATTTGGCACCCTACTGCCATAAAGAAAAACGCATGCTTTTTAACAGTAAGTATTATTATAATACTGTCCAATGGCACCCCCTTCCTGGCTGTCACCCGGGGCGGACCGCTCGCACCCCCCTTAGTACGCCACTGGATAGCATTATCAGGCAGTCCTTGTTCTGGAACCCTCAGGGAAAGAGAGGTAGAGGAAGACATGGAGAAGAGAACTGAAGACAGACATGAGGGGATGATAAAGACACGAAAGGCTTGGACTATCTTCATTGACCACGGACAACTCTTCATTGACCATGGACAACTCTTCATTGACCACGGACAACCCTTCATTGACCACGGACAACTTTTCATTGACCACGGACAACTCTTCATTGACCACTGACAACTCTTCATTGTCCATGGACAACTCTTCATTGACCACGGACAACTCTTCATTGTCCAAGGACAACTCTTCATTGTCCACGGACAACTCTTCATTGTCCATGGACAACTCTTCATTGTCCACGGACAACTCTTCATTGTCCATGGACAACTCCATCAGTGGCTCCAATCTCCTCCCTTAGATCACACAAGGAGGATCTCAAGCACAGTGCATGAACTCAGTAGCACCAGCGAAAATCCCAATGTGTGTATACAGGAATCACACATTCTATAAACATGTTTGTGGTGGGTAGTTTTCTAACTTTTAAAGTTTTCCAAGGCAGCGGCTCTATGGCCTATTCTTTACAATGTCCAACTGCCATGGGACTTTTAACATGCGCAACTTGCACACAGCACCTCCTAATTTTTCGTCCTTATCCGAGAAGGCAAGGCATCCGATCTCACTACCCAGGAGACGAGGGGGGTGTATGACATCATTAGGATCACTGGTTCTGAAAAAAAAAAATGTCCTTAACTTATGTTCCCACTACTGGGAATCAAACCCAGTACCTCTAGAATTTGAGGTGGATGCCATACCTCTTAGCCACTCCGACCTGAGACATGGAAGGACCTTGAGCACGGGACAGGAAGACTTGGCATATGCTCCTTGGGGAGTTGAAAGAAGAAGAAGAAGAAGATTGAGCTCTTGAGTTAGGGCAGAGAAAGTCAACAAGGAAGGAACTGGTCAACCAGCCTCTTCAACAATTGGGACCTAGTATGGTCAAGTCTCTAACATTTCACTCCCCTACAGCAGTATCTGTGATGGGACTACATTTGGTACCAAAGATGAACAAACGTGAATGTGAATGACAAGATTGGTGGGCCATAGCAGTTCTCCTTCTTGTCTTGTAACAAATATACAGCAAGACATGGTGGCTACAGACATGTATAATGCATCTATTAAGGCATGGGTATAATTGTATGCTTCCATTCTTCTCCATCCTCGAGAGTGTCTCAGTTTACAGTTCTCAGCTCTTTCATATCGATGTTTCTTTCAGTGTGGTCTTTTCTGTTTGTTGTAAGAGCCCCCCCCCCCCCCCCCCCCCCATCCCATTTGAGGTGGCGCAATAGAGAGCATAGTCAGTTGGTGTGATCGGCAGCTTCATCCTCCAGATTGCTGGATTTTTGTCCAGTGCTTTTGTATCTCTCTTGCATACATCTTTGAACCTCAGCTGTTGTTGCCCGGTTGTTCTTTTGCCATCTGCCAGTTGTCCGTAGACTATCATCTGTGGGGAAGCGACCATTTTTCCAGGCAGCCGACATAGCCAAGCCAACGTAGTCTAAGCAGTGTATACATGCTTTGAAAGCCAGTACGTGACAGCACATCGACATTTGTCACTTTGTCTTTCCACGAAATGCCGAGGTTGTGGCATAGGCACCTTAGATGGAAGGTACTGAACCTGTTGTCTTTGAAAAGGAAAAAGAAGACATGGAATAACCGTGAGCTGATGACACAGGACAAACCTGTCATAAATTTGTTGATAATTGTAATATGAAGGTAAGAATTACCTGCATTACATTTTAAAATCATAATTAAAACGGACCATTGCAGCCAGCGCCTTCAATAGATTATCTAACATTTGGAAATTACGATCACTGAATATACATACCAAGCTTCGTCTGTTTAATTCAAATGTCATCTCAGTGTTAACATACGGTTGTGAAAGTTGGAAAATAACAAAATCATTGGAGAACAAGCTGAATACATTCGAGAACAAATGTCTTAGAAAACTCATGAACATCAGTTGGAAAGAATTCAAGACTAATCGACAAATAAGAGAAGACTCTAGGCAGAAATATGTCTCCGACTATATAAGGAAAAGACGATGGTCATATATTGGTCATGTCCTACGAATGCAAAACAACAGAATACCACTACAGGCGCTCACTTGGGTTCCTGAGGGAAAAAAAGGAGGACCAAAAGAAACACTTAGAAGAACAATAATAAGAGAAGGAAGAACGTTGGGCCTAAATAATGTGCAAGAGCTAAGAGGAGTGGCGTCACAACGTACAACCTGGAGAGCACTGATTTCTGCCTTTTGCGCTGTGTTTGGTGCTTAAAGAATTTATTATTATTATTATTATTATTGCATACATATTACATATCATGTTTCTCAAACAGAACTCCGCCTATGTCGGTCCCAAGCCCGGATGAAAAAGGAGGAGGGCGGCCTGCATGGAGGCCGTAAGGAGGCAGCCCCTCCACCATGCAAAGGCACAACAGGCCAATCACCTGTTTGCTTTAAATCACGATTACGAGCAATACAAGAGAGAAAACTGGACTGATTCTAAAGGCGACGAACTGGAACGGACTACGGACTATGACTTATGGAACTTGGAAAGCAAGAAGTATAAATGGGAAGGAAGAGGAGCTGGTGGGAGAGATGAGAAAAGCAAAATTAGAAATCCTGGCTATAACGGAAACAAAGAAAAAAGGACAAGGAGTCATGGATCTCGATGGTAACACGCTGCTCTACAGTGGTGTACCCATATCTGAAAGAGCTAAAGGGGGCGTGGGTTGCATTGTGGCCCAAAATCAAAAGATAGTATCAAGTGATGGAACTTTGTCTCGGAGCGCATTATGGTTGTTAAACTAAAAGAAGGAGAAACCATAGTCAACCTGGTCATAATGTATGGGCCAAATGAGGATGAGAGAGCAGAGGTCAAGGAGGAATTCTTCGAGCTGCTTCAAAGGACAGTGGATGACTGCCTAGATGAAGTTATCATGCTCGGAGATTTTAATGCCAGAGTTGGAAATGACCATGCTAGATGGGGTGGAGTTATCGGAAGATATGGAGAAGATACTCTCAATGACAATGGAAAGCGACTCCTTAGATTCTGCAGTGAGCAGAATCTGATCATTACAAACACAAAGTTCCCCCATAAGCGCATACATGCATACACTAGATGTGAACCAACAAAGAATGAGAAGTCAGTGATCGACTATGCCATTGTTCGGAGAAGCTCATTCAAATATGTCCGAGATGCTAGAGTCTGGAGGGGGCCAGAGATTGGAAGTGATCACTACCTGCTAACAATCAAAAGAACAACTGAAAGAGTTGCTCAGCCTAGGAACTGCACAACATCACGCAAGAAACCAAGTAAACGAGCAGGAGAAATGAGCATTAGGACCTACAAGCTGAGAGAGCCAGAAATTAAGACCAGATATCAGGGGCTTATTGCTGCAGCGGTGAGCAACTCAGAAGAACGACCTGATGACTTGGAAACCCTCTGGATTACATTCAAGGCAGCGTGGTACAACAAGACCATACCAAAGGATTGGGAGATTGCCATCATAACACCAATTTTCAAAAAGGGTGACAATCGACAGTGTGGAAACCATAGATGTATATCCCTTCTCAGTGTCCCTGGTAAAATCTACTCTAGAATCCTAGAGCAGAGACTCCGACGCCTAGCTGAGCCACAATTGGATGAGGTCCACTGCGGATTCCGAGCAAACCGAAGTACTCAAGACCTAATCTTCACATTCAGACAGCTGAGTGAAAAGGCCCTTGAGTATAAGAGTGAGATGCATCTTTGTTTCATAGATCTGGAAAAGGCGTTTGACAGGGTCCCCTGGAGCAAACTTTGGGACTGTTTGGCAAGGAAGAATATTCCAGCACCTCTGATTCATGCTATACAGAGCTTCTACAAGTCTTGCAGAAATTATGTGAGGACAGCAAACCATAAGTCAGAAGAGTTCAGGACCACCACTGGTGTAAGACAAGGTGATATCCTATCACCTTACCTACCTTCATACTCCTTATGGACGATGTCATCAAGGCATGTAAGGAGAGAACAAGAAAGTATTCAGTGGGGTACTGAAAGATGAGACAGGTCTATATTTCGGAGCTGGCATTTGCTGATGATGTTGCCCTGATTGCTAAATCAGAGGCACATCTCCAATCCAACCTGCAAGTCTGGAAGGAAGAGCTGGAGAAGGGAGGGATGGTCATAAGCAGCTCTAAAACAAAATCCATGGTGATATCACGAGAAGAAAGAAGACATCAGATTAAGCTGGGAGAACAGGTCCTGGAGCAGGTCGACCACTTTAAATACCTCGGAGCTATTATAGACCGAAAGGGAGGCATCAAAGAAGAGTTGGCCACTCGAAAAGCAGCAGCTGGGAGACTTTTTCAGGCCATAAATCGAGGATTCCTCAGCAAGAGAGAGGTTGGTAAGAAAACGAAGATGGCTGTATACCGCTCCACCCATGTCCCAGTCTTGACATATGGATGCGAGTCATGGGCAATGACTACAACCCATAAAAGCCAGATCCAAACCTCAGAAATGAGGTATCTGAGAAAGGTGGTTGAAGTAACAAGAAGAGACATGGTACGCAACCAGACGATACGTCAAGGCCTTAAATCCTACCCCTGCAGACCCAAGTAGAACAGTCCCAATTAAGATGGTTTGGCCATGTCTGCAGAATGGGAGAAGATCGGATACCACGACAAGCATGGGAAACAAAGAGCCAAGGATCCAGACCCCGAGTCCGCTGGGAGGACAACATTAGACAATCTTTGAAGGACCGAGGACTAGAATGGAACCAGGCCAGGAGGAAGACAGCCGATAGGATAGTCTGGAGCTCTCTCTTCCAAACCTCTACACCTCACGGTAGAAGGGGAACGACTAAGTAAGTAAGTAAGTAAGTTTCTCAAACAAATGATAGAAAACCCGTTAGAAAATATCGTATAACTATAACATTATAAATTTTGGAAATGACAGGAAACAAATTACATCCCGTTGCTAAAATAAAGCAAGGGGGGCTAATATTACACTTCTTTAAAGCAAAGACCTTATATCCATTGAGTACATCGATGTAGGTGTAATACTTTGCTGAGGTACGATAGTTTTTTTTTTCCAGCTATCAGTTTTTAGTTTTAAATGAAAGTTTAATTTTTTTTTAATGAAAAACTATTTTGGATGGCTCATAGAAATTAAAATTGAATTAATTTGACTTACTCACAGTTTGAATTTATTTATCATTTCATAAATCTGTTTCTTTACTGTTTGCAAGTGTTTGTTGACGTGTTTACTTTCTGGGCGAAACGGAATGGACAAGAAGTAACTGAACTATTGTTCTTCTATTTCAATGGGGGTTTTTTTAATATATGACTGAACACACCAGAATTGGTGCTGCCATGATGACATTAGGCAGAAAGCGCACACCAGCTTACTTTCCCGTTATTTCATGCCAAGTACTTACTCGAGAACATAAGAAACGAATATTCAATCAGAAAAGACTACAATTTCGTTTAGAATCATCATCATGAGTTTCGAGCAAGACTTTTAGTTTTCTAAACGTGTCGCAGGTGATAAAAGATTAAAACGTTGGTTTCGCTCCTGCTGTCAATCTTTTGACGGGTTTACCGCTTGCAAAAAAAAATAATAAATGCATTTAGATTTTAGAGCGATCACGTGGTCTATCACACGCCAAAGAGTAAAGACCTTCTTCGTCTTCAAGTACAAAGCCTAGTGGCGTAGGAGATCATGTCTCTCCACAACTTCCTGTCTCCAGTACAATTTATCAATTCTGCAGTTGACTTTCTTTCCATGCCATGATGTCAAACTGTCCAGTATTTGCTCTCTGTGTCTTCCCCTATCTCTTTTTCCTTCAGTCTTACCTGTTGTTATGATATATTTCAGCTTTCCTTCTCTCATGACTTGCCTAAAAAAAAAGTGGATTGCTTCTTTCTAACTTGAGTTTAGACCGGTGTTGGTATTATCGGTACCTTTCTGCGAACTATTTTTTTTTTTCAATCACATACTGTCGCGTTATGACCGTCTTCTTTGCGTTGTTTTTCGGGGATGCAGCAAATAACTGACACCGGTGTTTGAAATGACAGGTAAAAATACACATAAACCTACTCCGTCATAGGTCTATTATGTTGTTTACAAAATGGCGTCTCATCTTGTGGTTGTAGTCATTTCCTGCTTAACTCTGTTAGCGCACGGTAAGTCAAAAGTTAGTTTAGAACACGTTGAGACATTAATTACATTTTATTCCAGATTTGTCTTTAATGTTTTCTAAATTTTCCAACTTTTTTCAGAATCCTTCTTGAATGCTTTTCTTAATTTTTTTCCTCTTGTGCTCCGTCCTGTGTGTCTGATTGTATCAACTCCTCCAGTACTCAGTATTATTCAGAAATTCTCTACTTCTAATCTTTAATCACGTATCTCTAATGTATAACCTTAACCTTACAACAAGCAGAACCTTCGATGTTTCACTGACCACAGCTATCTCATACAGTATCATTTCTCAGATATTTTACTGATCACATGTGTCTAGGGCAGTACCATTTCTCAGATATTTCACTGATCACAGCTATCTCATGTAGTACCGATTCTCATATATTTCACTGACCACAGCTGTCTGGGGCAATATCATTTCTCAGACATGTTTCAGTGATTACAGCTGTCTGGGGTAGTATAATTTCTCAGATATTTTACTGATCACAGCTGTCTGGGGCAGTATCATTTCTCAGATATGTTTCAGTGATTACAGCTGTTTGAGGTAGTATCATTTCTCAGATATTTCAGTGATCACAGCTATCTCATAGGCCTATAGTACAATTTCTCAGATATTTTACTGACCAAGGCTGTCTTAGATATCTGATTATTTTATATTTTTAGAAACAAATAAAAGTGAACTTACAGTAATCTTTTGAGTTTATCACAAACTGTTGTTATTAAACTAATTTCATTGGATTTTTTTTCAATTAATTTTTTTATTTTCCATTTACAGGTGACGTTGTGTTGCAGAGCGGTTGCGGAACAAACATACAACCACTAGTGGAGCGCATCTTGGATGTTGATGAACTGGAAGTCTATTCTCACACTGGTCGGGAATACTATGCACCAAATATGGACTGTATCGTGACCATCATTGGGAAGACATACTACCAATGGGAAATCGTTCTAACAAAGATCAATATAGACAAAGATATAAATAACTGCAAGATATCTCGACCACCCTGTTGTAATGACTTTCTGAAAATATTTAACAGTAAGTTACATGTCAGCCGGTCACCATCATCATGTGTCTTGCTTAATGGCATTCATTGATCCATTATTCTTCACATCTCTGATAGGCTTCAACTAATTCTCCTGTGCCTTCCACTAAAGTTGTTTCAAAGTCTTTTTTTATCCCTTTCATATCTGTCTCCAGTTCACTTCTCTGTGTGTATTTTAGTATCCCTCTATATCTTTTACCCTGGGGGTTCCAGAACAAGGACTGCCTTCTAATGCTATCAATAGGTTTTCCTCAATGTGTGTCCTATCCATTGCCATTCTCATCTGTTGTTTCGCTGGCAATAGTCTGGTCCTTGTCATCAATTCCACACTGGCAATCTGGTCATACCATTTCAGTCCTTCTTTTCTGTGCAAGCGTCCATTTATTATCATCACCCTTCAGTGCCCCATGGAGCATAGGCCTTCAACAAACATATCCCCATCGAGGCCAGCTCCTTGATGTGGAGATGGGGCTCAAGTACAGCCATCAGCGGCCGAAAAACCAAGACTGGCCAGGCCCTCCTACACTCGAGCAAGACCACAGTATGCCCTAGCAAGTCAAGGTGCTGAAGACGGAGGCAACCAGCCAAGAGGCGCACCACAGCAATCAGGATGCCATGCACACACGCAGTGGAAATATGCCTATATCTACAAAATGTTATGGCACTCGCCCTGTGATGGACACCCAGGCAGGTGCAGTGCCGGGCCCTCTGCCTCAAAAGGGCCCAACCCCTACTACTGGAGGTCCTTCTCAGTTGCCCCGTGCAGCCAGGAGGCATGAGAATAGAGCTACTGGCCAAGCAAAGCAAAGACCATTTAAAATAATGCACTGGAATGCTGAAGGCGTCAACAGTAAAAAAGACGGCTACAGCAAAAGAGTTAGAAAATATCTTGAATGAAGAGCAAGTAAATGTATGATGCTTGCAAGAAATCCACCTCAACCAAGACATAGCCTTCAAAATCAGAGCCTACCAGTGCTATCAATCTGACCGAAAAGACAGGCGAAAGAGTGGAATACTGACACTCATGAAGAATAACATCAGTGCATGTCAGCTTGAAACATATATGGAGGGGCGGAATACCAGATGCTTCATTTCAGGACAGAAAGTACAAAATTCCACCTGCTCAACTACTACTGTCCTAGCGACCGCCCACTGGCACTAGACACAATCCCAGGAAAAGAAAGACTGATTGTGTGCGGAGATTTCAACAGCCACTCACAGAGCTGGGGCTATGATTACATGGATAGGAGAGGTGAGGAGCTTGAAAACTGGCAGGATGACAATAGGTTTATCCTGATTAACCAGCCAATCGACCCACCACAGTCAAGGAGAGCAGCACTCTCTCTAGGTGGAACTACAAGAAGGCAGACTGCACAATGTACCAGCATCGTACCAGTATACTGGCTAGAGATCTGACTGTAGACAAAGACATCAATAAGGTAGTCAATGAATTCAGCAGATGTATACTACAGGCTGCTTGTGAAACAATACCTAGAGGGGCTCATAAACACTACAAACCATATTGGAATAGTGAACTAGAGCAACTGCACAACGACGTGGAAACATCTCAAAAGCAGGCAGAGACCAGCCCATGCCAAGAACATCACAATAACTACCAACATGCTAAGGCCAAATTTCAAAGGGCCAAGTTGCAGGCCAGGCGGAGAAGCTGGAAGGAGAAAACAGAGTCCTTGAACTTTGAAAGAGATACAAGGAAACTGTGGAAACTGGTAAAACAACTTAACGGTGAGGGAACAGGGAGAAACTCAAAGATTGCACTGTATAAAGATGGAAACATCCTCACAGGAAAACAGGCAGCTGATCACTTTGCAGATACCTTTGCTAAAGACAACATCGAAGTTAGCCCAGAGAAGCAACAGGAGATTCATGAGAAATGACAAAACGCAGGACAAGATGGAACCATACCTGAAGTTATGGAGGCGCCAATCACATTCAGAGAACTGGAGCTTGCAATATCAAAATTGAAAATGAGAAAGTCGCCAGGAGTTGATGGAGTGTCCAGTGAAATGATTAAGAACTTGGGAACCGCAGCAAAAACAAAGCTGCTGCAGATCTTCATTATCTGTTGGAACTTGGGCAGAGTTCCACAGACCTGGAGGGAAGCAATCATGATACCACTCCCAAAACCAGGGAGAGACAGTTCCACGGCCTCCAGCTACAGACCAATCAGCCTTACAAGCTGTCTGCAAAACAATGGAATGAATCATCAACCTCAGGCTGCAGTGGTACCTTGAAAGCGAAAACCTTCTTCTGCCACAGCAGGTGGGCTTTAGGGAGTGTTACTCTACCAAAGATCAGGCAACTTACCTTTCCCAAGAGATTGAGGATGCGTTCCAAGATAAGAAACTGGTACTAGCAGCATGGATAGATCTAAGGAAAGCATTTGACAAGGTTTGGAAAGAAATGCTTTTGAAGAAACTGAGAAATTGTAGAGTGAATGGTAGGATGAACAAATGGGTGGAAGCATACTTGCATAACAGAAGAGCCCGAGTACAACTAGATGGCTTCAAGAGTAAGAAAATTCTACTGCGACATGGCATCCCTCAGGGAGGGGTTCTGTCCCCCTGACTTTTCCTAGTCTTCATCAATGACCTGGTTGCTGAACGACCACGGAATGAAAGTGGCAATGTACGCTGATGACCTTGTAATATGGTGCACAGATGAGCATGCAGCATTGGCCACCAAACTGCTACAAAGAGCTATAGATGCCTTAACCTCATGGGCAAATAGATGGTGTGTCAGCATCTATACAGATATGTGCAGCACTATGCTCTTCACCCTGTCTCCAAAACAAACAGCTGGTGTCATCAAGATAAATGGAGAGCTCCTGAGAGAAGGTAAACAACCCATTTATCTCGGAGATACATTTGATGATAGGCTGACATGGAAGCAACAAAGGCCAGGAGGAAGTTAGCTATCCTGAGAAAACTAAGTGGAACCACATGGGGAGCCAGCGGGAAAATACTTAGTAAAGTTTACCAGCAGGGCATACGACCACACCTGGAATATGGGTCAGCTGCGTGGTGTCCAGCATCAAACACCACATTACAAGAGCTAGATAAGGTGCAAAACCAGGCGCTTAAGGTCATCGCGGGGGCAATAAAATCAACACCTATAGTGGAGATGGAGAAAATGGGGAGGATACAAGCACTGAGAGAACGCAGAGACACGAAAGTGCTAACACAGGCAGAAAAGTTCCTCTGTATGCCGAGCCATCCAATGAAGGACAGATTCCAAAACCTAGCAATGGGGCAATTGAAAAGAAGCAGTTTTATACACCAGGCCAAACAACTTCATAGACAAACCTTAGATTTGCCTGAGGTTGACAGCCCCCTAAAGTCTGTGCCAGAACAAACCCCTTGGAGAGAGGAGCCTGGACTACCAGTATACATCCAGGCAAAAGTGAAAGGATTTCTTGACAAGGATGAACAGAACAGCATGCAACGTAGGACAGTCAATCTCAGTTTCCTGGATGATGAATCCCCACAGGACCTCTGGGCCGAGTATACACTGATGTGTCAGCACAAAATGCAGTAAAGAATGGAGGAGCAGGAGTGTACATAGAATACCCAAACAACACTAGGGATATGGTCAGAGTACCAACGGGGAAATTCTGTAACAACTGTGATGCAGAAATCCAGGCAATCAAGGTGGCAACTGAGAAACTGTTGAACACCAATCTCAGTCCACAGCCTGTGGTATTCCTGACAGATGCAAGATCAGCACTCCAAGCACTTCAGTTCAGAAAATTACCAGGTATACAAGCCCTACTGTCTGAACTGTGCAACCAGCGCAAGGTCGCCATGCAGTGGATACTGTCTCACTGTGAAATACCAGGAAACAAGAGAACAGACTGACTGGCTAAAGAAGGTGCTGCAGACGAGCAACCGGATGTACCAGTTACGTACCATCAGAAGAAAAAGATGATCAAATCAATCAGAAAGCCACCAACACAGGACGACTACCAAGCTATGAACAGATCAGAACAAATTGTCATTCTGCGCCTCAGAACAGGACACAACCGACTCCGCAGCCACATGTATACAAAATTTAAGATTGGCAATTCAGCCATGTGTACATGTGGACAGGCACCCCAGACTGCAGAGCACATACTTCAAGACTGCCTTGAATATGATATATTGAGGCAAACCCACTGGCCCAGAGAAACAACACTGGAAGCAAAACTATACTGGCCTCTGTATGAACTACAAAAGACAGTGAAGTTTATACAAGAAACAACATTGCAGATATAGACAATATATTTCAAGCGAACAAAAGAAGAAGAAGAATCCCATAAAAGTTGTTATAATGCAAAAGCAGGTGCCGATGACATGATATAACTTGCCTTTAGTTATTTTCCTTTTCCTAGTACCTGCAGTTTTGGCACTGTGAAAATTGTGTCATTATTATAGGTTTTCACATTACAACATCCATCCTTATATTTCAAAAAATTGGGAAATTTTTTTTAATTGAGTGATTTAAACAGCAGTGACACTGTGCTATTATTTTAGATATGTAAAATGTGACGACGCCAATTTTTGCATTTATCATTCTTTAAAATTCAGAATGTTTGAGGGGTCATGAGAAAGTGGACAGACTCCCATTTTACCCCATGCTATCCTGTTTTTTTTTTCAGTTAATTTTTATACCAGTACTTCATCACATAGAAGGATGTTAAAATAAGTTTCGACCATATGATTTTACAGTTGAAGACTGTTTATATATTAATGTATAATTTACGTCTTTCCCTACCCATAGTGCATGGAGTTGCAAACAATGCCACATATGCAAATGAGAAAGACGGGCAGAAGCCTAGTGCCCCTCACGACAGAATGTTTGAAGCCGTCTCAGAAGTAATATGGGGGGGAGAATTATATCTCTTAAGTACATTGCTACAGAAATCAATTTTTTTACATGGTTACGTTGTCATACCCAAGCACCTCACCTTGGTTTCCTCTTGTAATATGCCTGGTGAACACACTGGTCATATTCATTCTGATGCGTTAGCGATACTGGGAACCACACAGGGACATATTTTAGTGGTTTTCATTAATAAATTTACAATTTGACAGGATAAAGACTCACAATTTAAAATGTTGTATTATCTTCTACAGGCTACCGTGTTGACAATGCACGTCTGTTTCCTTCAATTCCATGGCAAGGTTTGTGCGGCACAGATCTCCCTCGCATGTCTACATTCACATCCACACAAAATTACATCACTATTCAGTTTACTGCTAATCCTATTAGTGATTACATGACGGGTTTTGCACTGCATCTGAGGCAGTATCCTCGACGGAGTTCAGGAACTGAGGTCTCCCAGTCTGGCTATTTTGGAGGTAAGGAAGATGCCATCTTTGTTCACCTGTAAAGTTTTTTTTTTTTTTCCTTTTAATTTAATGAGACAGGATACACCATTTAACTCCAGATGGTTGGGCATAAAGTGTCTTTTACCTAATAATCATTGTCATCAATTTAGCAATGCTCCTTGGGGTCTGAGTGGCTAAGAGGTATGGCATCCGCCTTGAATTCTAGAGGTACAGAGTTCAATGCCCAGTAGAGGGAATATAATTTATGAAATTTTTTTTTGAGAATTAGTGGTCCAAATGGTAGTGAGATCAGATGCCCAGCCTTCTCAGATAAGGGCGAAAAAATAGGAGGTCCCTTGTGCAAGTTGCGCATGTTAAAAATCTCACGGTAGTTGGAAGTCATAGAGAGTAGGCCATAGGGCTGCCGTCCTGGCAAAAATTAAAAATTAGAAACCTACCCACCACAGAAATATTTATAGAATGTGTGATTATTTGTATCCTTGATAGTTGCCAGTCTTTGTCAGTAGACATCATAAATGCTGTGGAGAATTTATATATAACCTGAAAATGAAGAATTCTTAAAAGAATAGAATAAGAAAGACAGATCATCACAGACATGTCAGATAAAGCCACACAAGGAAATGATGAACAACCCAGAGAAAAATTGCTTATTAACATTTTAGAGGGCCTACTTCCAATACAAAACCTGCCATCAATGGTACCTATACCTTGTAGCGGTATGGCAGCTTGTGTACCCTGACAATCCCCAGAGCTATGCCAGTGGGAGATTTACTCCTGGTAGGTTCAACCAAGCTGGACTGGTCTGCGTGGGTAGGGGTCAGACAAAAGCTGGTACCCAGTCCTCCAGGTTGGGGGTTTTAGCACAGGGCCGACACCCCTGTCTATGTAAAAAAAATCGCACATGTTACGGAAATGACAACAAATGAAAAAACGTTGATGTGGGACGGACATCCAGAGTCTCAGGCTTGTATGACTGACAGTGGTGAAAGCCAAAAGGAAGCAATTGACATGAAAACGGATGCCCTGACCACAAAACACGAAACCAGAATTGGTTTTTGGAATGTCAGAACTATGAATGAGGCAGGAAAGCTGAGACAAATCACAGCAGAGATGAGGAATTACAAATTACATATCCTGGGAATAAGCGAGAGCAGATGGACAGTGATGGGGAGAATAAAAACAGCTACAGGGGAAACAGTACTTTATTCTGGTAGAGAGGATGGTCAGCACAACGAAGGTGTAGCCATTATCCTGAAGAAAGCAATTGAAAGGTCTTTACTGGAATGGAAACCCATTAACAACAGACTGATAAGAGCAAGACTGAGAGGGAGATTCACCAACACCACAATTATACAATGCTATGCACCAGCAAATGACAGCGATGAAGAGATCAAGGACGAGTTCTATCAACAGGTACAAAAGGAAATGGAAACTGTACCCAGGTACGATCTTATTATAGTAATGGGAAACCTAAATGCGAAAGTTGGAACACACAATAATTATAACGAAAGAGTAATGGGGAAATGCGTCAGTGGAACAGTAAATGAGAATGGGGACTAATTAATAAGCTTCTGCAGTATTAACAACCTGGTCATTGGAGGAACACTTTTTCAGCACAAAGAAGTGCACAAGTTAACATGGGAATCACCAAACGGACGAGACAGAAACCAGATAGATCACATAATGATCAATGGCAGATGGAGACATGCACTACAAGACGTGAAAGTAAGAAGAGGTGCAGATGTGGGAAGTGATCATCACCTAGTAGTAGCAAGACTGAAGGTGAAACTCAGAGCTGCTGGACCAGTTGCAGTCAAACAGAAAAGATATAACATCAGGAAACTTAAGGACCCCCTCACCAGAAAAGCGGTCGTTGTCGACGTAAAGAGACGATATCAGATTACCAAAAGCCAGGAAAGAACAGAGACCGATGATGTCGACCAGAAATTCAATACCATCTCAACAATATACAAAGAAAGCAGCAAGTCATGCTTGGGATTCCAGGAAAGAAAGAGCCAAGACTGGATAACACCAGGGACCCCAAGATGCAACAATAGTGAATGCATTTAGCGACCCATAGCTTGACTGCTTGCATCAGGACCAGCGAACCAGAGCTGGTCAAGACCGTACTCCACCTCCACGTGGTGGTCCTGGAAACAGTCTGCAGCAGTGCAGTCTGGCTGAGCGAGTACGGATTGAAATGGGAAGGCAAAGCCGGTCCCTAAAAAATGCCGTGCAGAAGTCGGATGTGTCGACCGAAAGGTGCAGATATCACAGCTTAGGAGCAAACAGACACAACGCAACCACCATCCTTTTCAGGGCGAACGAGGAAGAAGAAGAAGGATAACACCAGAAACGCTAAACACCATAGCGAAGAGTAAGGAAATGAAAAGAAAGAAAACAGAAGCTAAGTCTCCCAGGTTAAAGGCAATATATAGTGAACAGTACAGTCAGCTGGACAAGGAAGTAAAACGTCAAACCCATGCTAACAAAAGGACATTTCTGGATGACCTTGCAAGACAGGCAGAAGAGGCAGCACTGAGAAATGAACAAAGCACAGTTTATAAAATAACTAAAACTATCAGTGGAAAACGAGGTGCAAACAACATAACGTTAGTAAGAGATAAGCAAGGAAATCTCATCACCACAGCACAGGGGCAGAAAACAAGATGGGCAGAGCACTTCAGAGAAACACTGAATAAGGAACCACCAGAGACTCAGCTGAATGTTCCTGATGCTGAAAGTGACTTAGAAGTAAATACAGACAATCCATGAAAAGAAGAAATCATCACAGCTATCAAAGGGTTAAAAAATGGAAAAGCGCCTGGTCACGACAATCTAAATGCTGAGTTATTCAAGGCAGACCCTGAACTATCAGCAGAACTATTAGAACCACTATTTGCACAAGTCTGGGAAACTGAGACAACACCAACAGAGTGGAGTAAAGGAATAATTGTCAAATTGCCCAAGAAGGGCGACCTTGCAGACTGCAACAACTGGAGAGGAATTACTTTCCTCTCAGTTCCCAGCAAAATACTAGGCAGGATAATCATCCAGAGAATTTCAAAAGCAGTTGACCATAAACTGAGGAAAGAACAAGCGGGCTTTAGAAAGAACAGAAGATGTGCAGACATATATTTACCCTCAGGAACATTATAGAGCAGTGCTCAGAATGGCAGAAACAGCTGTACATTAACTTTGTTGATTTTAAAAAGGCTTTCAACAGCATACACAGGGACAGCCTATGGAAAATTCTGAGGGCTTATGGAATTCCCAGCCGCATTGTTAAGCCGCATTAAAAAGTCTCTATTCTAACTTTACGTGCAGTGTTGGATTGAGTAATGTAACTTTCGAAGTGAAAACAGGAGTACGACAGGGATGCCTCTTATCAACAACATTATTTTTGACAGCCATAGATTGGGTGATGCGCCAGACAACAGAGGGCAGTCCAAGAGGAATTAGATGGACAACGTTTTCTACACTGGAAGACCTGGAATATGCAGCTGACATTGCACTACTTGCGCATTCACATCAACACATTCAAGACAAAACCGATAGACTGAATAAGTATGGCCAGCAGGTTGGCCTGAACATCAATCTGAAGAAGACAGGTCATGACACTAAATGTGGGCAATCCTGAGCCAATAACAGTAAGGAACCAGAAGTTAGAACAGACAGACACATTTACTTACCTAGGATGCATAGTAACACCTGACGGCGGAACAACAAGGACATTAACAACAGAATGAATAAAGCGAGAACAGCCTTTGCTATTCTCAACAACATTTGGAAGTCTTCCCAGTACAGCACAAACACCAAATTAAGACTGTATGAGAGCTGTGTACTTTCTGTGCTTCTCTATGGTGCGGAATGTTGGAGAGTAACAGAGAAGGAAATGTCGAAACTGTCCTCCTTCCACACAATCTGCCTAAGGAAAATTCTCAGAATCTTTTGGCCAAACACCATCAGCAACCAAGAACTACTTATTCGGAGTAACCAGAGGGACATGCACACCATCATAGCTGGAGTTGGGTTGGCCACGTCCTCAGAAAGGACCCTGATACCATCACAAGAACAGCTATGCTATGGACCCCTCAGGGAAAGCGAAAAAGAGGCCGACCAAAAACAACTTGGCGGAGAACTGTGGAAGCTGAGATGCAAAGAATGAACCAGAGTTGGGGCACTGTACGAAGGATGGCCGCCGACCGAGCAAAGTGGAATCAATTTGTTGCTGCCCTACAAGACGCCCCCAGGCGTGATGGCCGCTGACTGCTTTGGCGGTTATGGATCAAAGAAGAAGAAGACTTCTAATACTCATTGACAAAGTCTTAAATAAAATGGAAGTTAAGCAAAATGACACTGTTGGTAGACACGAGAGGTAAACACTCAAAGTGAACCAACAAGCGCACACAGGGATCTACATTTCAGCTAGCAGTCCTTATAAGGGTGTGATAGGAAAGAGAAAGAACTGAGATATGACTAAGTAAGAATAATTTATGAGTAGTAAGACTTAGCTCTGACGTCACCGGAGCACGAGAAATAAGTGAAGGAAGGGAAGAGCAGAGATCACTCTTCAATGGTCGTCAGCTGAGAGCGGGTTAGAAATTAGACTAACCGTAACGACCATCTACCATGTTATGAACAGCTGATGTGCCATGTTACTTATGGTACTGCTGCAGGGTGCAGAGAAGAGAAGAAGACTGATGCAAGATATTTCCAGAACAAATAGTTTTTCATGTCGAGCGGTGTCCAGCAAATAACGCCAGCAGTTCATCCTGGTATGTAAACACTCGCATATTTAACGAGCGTGGATAGACAAAGACACTCAGGCAGCTGAGTGAAAAGGCCCTTGAGTACAAGAGTGAGATCCATCTTTGTTTCATAGATCTGGAAAAGGCGTTTGACCGGGTCCCCTGGAGCAAACTTTGGGACTGTTTGGCAAGGAAGAACATTCCAGCACCTCTGATACATGCTATACAGAGCTTCTACAAGTCTTGCAGAAATTATGTGAGGACAGCAAACTATAAGTCAGAAGAGTTCAGGACCACCACTGGTGTAAGACAAGGCGATATCCTGTCACCTTATCTTTTCATACTCCTCATGGACGATGTCATCAAGGCATGTAAGGAGAGAACAAGAAAGTATTCAGTGGGGTACTGGAAGATGAGACAGGTCTGTATTTCAGAGCTAGCATTTGCTGATGATGTTGTCCTGATTGCTAAATCAGAGACACATCTCCAATCCAACCTGCAAGTCTGGAAGGAAGAGCTGGAGAAGAGAGGGATGGTCATAAGCAGCTCTAAAACAAAATCCATGGTGATATCACGAGAAGAAAGAAAACATCAGACTAAGTTGGGAGAACAGGTCCTGGAGCAGGTCGACCACTTTAAATATCTCGGAGCTATTATAGACCGAAAGGGGGCATCAAAGAAGAGTTGGCCACTCGAAAAGCAGCGGCTGGGAGACTTTATCAGGCCATAAATCGAGGATTCCTCAGCAAGAAAGAGGTTGGTAAGAAAACGAAGATGGCTGTATACCGCTCCACCTATGTCCCAGTCTTGACATATGGATGCGAGTCATGGGCAATGACTACAACCCACAAAAGCCAGATCCAAACCTCAGAAATGAGGTATTTGAGGAAGGTGGTTGAAGTAACAAGAAGAGACATGGTCTGCAACCAGACGATACGTCAAGGCCTAAAATCCCACCCGCTGCAGACCCAAATAGAACAGTCCCAACTAAGATGGTTTGGCCATGTCTGCAGAATGGGAGAAGATCAGCTACCACGACAAGCATGGGAAACAAAGAGCCAGGGATCCAGACCTCCAGGACGACCCAGAGTCCGCTGGGAGGACAACATTAGACAATCTTTGAAGGACCGAGGACTAGAATGGAACCGGGCCAGGAAGAAGACAGCTGATAGAATAGTCTGGCGCTGTCTCTTCCAAACCTCTACACCTCACGGTAGAAGAGGAACGACTAAGTAAGTAAGTAAGGATAGACAAAGAAAAGTGTTAGAACTGTAGTCCAGTGTCGGATGTGTAGACAATTTACTAGGAACAGTTTATAGCTAAGAATAAGTTACCAGCACTGGAGGTTTACCCAGACAATACTTCGAAGCTTACTTTAATAGATTGAGAACAGCCCATTAATCAGTGATGTGTAGTAGTGATGGGTGGATAGAATAACAAAGAAGACAGCAGAGATCCTGAGCTAATCAAGAGATATAATAACATTAGTTCCTGACCAGTGCAGTAAATGATGTAGGAGTGTCATCATTGAAGTCTCATATATATATTTATTGATAATCAGGCTCGGAGGTAGCCAAGTTGTGAATATGTTCCTTGACAACTAATAAAGAACTTTGGTTGTCAGCTCTGAGTCGTCAAGTCCTTTCAAGTATTATAATTGGCAGATAATTTAATCTCATTCAGCAGTCATAGGAACAAGGTAGGACACAAAGGTACGGCGCTTACAATTACGGCCTGTGAACATAAGACAAGGACATTACAGTCATCATTAGGTTGAGAACATACACAAGGGTCAACATAACAACAATCACACAAGCAAAAGAATCTTTGTTGAGAATCAAATGAAACTATCACAAGGGCTGACCCTATTAAGGGCTGCCAGAATACCCGACACCCGTGTGTTACCGGGGCCCGAAAGGGGAGCAAAGAATAGTAACACTGTCCCCTGCCAAGCATGTCGTAGAAGGCGACTAAGGAGGGTTGGGCATGGGGCCGGTTACCCCATCCTGTAAAAAAAAATTTAAACCACAAAAAACTTCAACAAATATGGACAAGTCAAATAAAGAAAATAAAACACAGCCATCCAAGACAGGGGAAGGTCCTCTCGCGGGGAGGCGTATGATGCAACACAGAGAAAGCCGAAAGGAGTCTGTGTTGCTGACTAACCTTCTTTCTTCTAGGAGAACTTCCAGATTTGGCACCTGGAATGTTCAGACATTGAACGAACAAGGGAAAGTGGCACAAGTAGCAGCAGAAATGAGGGAATACAAAATCGAGGTTCTGGGAATGTGTGAAACAAAGTGGAAGGGGGTAGACAGGAAGAAACTCATCACAGGTGAATTGGTGCTGTCCTCAGGACACGAAGACGAAAGTTCACACCACAGTGAAGGGGTAGCTCTTATGTTATCTAAAGAAGCACAGAAAGCACTCATTGAATGGGAAGCTGTGGGACCCAGAATAATAACAGCTATTTTCAAAACAGCTAAAAAGAAAATTCATGTCAATGTCATCCAATGTTATGCACCAACTAATGACAAAGAAGAGTCTGTGAAAGAAGCATTTTATACTAAACTACAGGAAATTATGGATAAAGTAAAAAGAAGAGACATCACAATTTTGATGGGTGACATGAATGCAAAGATAGGTACAGTCAATACTGGATTTGAAGAAGTCATGGGAAAACATGGGCTAGGAGTAATGAATGAAAATGGAGAACTATTCGCAAACTTCTGTGCTTCAAATCAACTGGCTATAGGAGGAAGCATGTTTCCACATAAGAGAATACACAAGGCAACATGGATATCACCAGACCATAGAACAGAAAATCAGATCGATCATATATGCATAAAGAAGAAGTTTAGATCATCATTGCAGGATGTAAAGGTATATAGAGGAGCAGAGGTGGCATCAGATCACCATCTTCTGATAGCCAAAGTAAAAATGAAACTCAAGAGATATGCAACAATGCAAAATTATAGACAACAGTTTAATGTAGGACAGCTAAGAAATCAAGAAACAAGAGACAAATTTGCGGTCACAGTATCCAACAAATTCCAAGTGCTCCAACAGTTGGAAGATGTAGAGAATACAGAAGACTATTGGCAGCAGGTCAAAACGGTATGGAAGGAGACATGTGAAGAAATACTGGGGAAAAGGGAAAGACAACAAAAAGCATGGATAACAACAGAAACCATCAATAAGATAAAAGATAGAAAAAACAAGAAAGCAGAGTTAAACACAAGCAAAACCAGAAGTTCCAAAGCCAAGGCTCAAGAAGTATACACAGAAGCAAACAAAGAAGTAAAAAGAAGTATCAAAAGAGACAAGAGGAAGTATATTGAGGAGTTGGCAAGAGAGGCAGAAGATGCTGCAGCCAAAGGAAATATGAGAGAACTGTATAGCAGCACAAAGAAGCTAACAGGGAAATACAAGCAAACAAGTTGCCTCATAAAAGATAAGAATGGGAAACTGCTCAGCAATATACAAGAGCAAATGAAGAGGTGGACAGAATATTTTGGGGACCTTCTCAATAGACCAGCTCCACAAAACCCGCCGGACATCCAGCCAGCAGAAGAAGAGCTACAAATTAACGGTGAAAGACCAACGAAGGAAGAAATAAAGAAAGCCATAAAGCTTCTAAGAGATGGAAAAGCGTCTGGACCTGATGGCATTCCAGCAGAGGCCATCAAAGCAGATATCGACACGGCTACAGAGATGTTATATAAATTACTTGGTAAAGTCTGGGAAAAAGAAGAGATACCAGCAGAATGGAAGGAAGGATATCTGGTTAAGTTGCCTAAGAAGGGAAATCTACAAGAGTGCACAAATTATAGAGGAATAATGTTACTATCAGTGCCAGGAAAGGTATTGAACAGGATTATCCTTGAGAGATTAAAGGAGTCCATAGACAAGAAATTGAGAGATGAACAAGCAGGTTTTCGACAAAACAGATCATGTACAGACCAGATAGCCACTTTGAGAATAATAGTTGAACAAAGTCTGGAATGGAATTCACCACTATACATCGGATTTGTGGACTACGAAAAAGCATTTGACAGTGTGGACAGAGAATCACTTTGGAAATTGATGAGGCATTATGGAGTTCCCCTGAAAATCATTAATTTAATAAAGAAAACCTATGAAGACATGACGTGCAGAGTTCTTCATGAAGGACAGCTTACAGAACCATTTGGGATAAGAACAGGAGTGCGACAGGGATGCCTCTTGTCTCCATTTCTTTTCTTGCTGGCAATAGATTGGGTTATGAGATCATCGACAACACACAACAGAAATGGAATCCAGTGGACTCTGACTAAGCAGTTGGATGATCTGGATTTTGCTGATGATTTGGCTCTCCTGTCCCATAACCGTAATCAGATGCAGGACAAATTGAAAACACTCGATGAGAGGTCACAGCAATTGGGTCTGAAAATACACAGGGAAAAGACAAAAATAACGCGAATAAATGCAGGTAATGAAAACAGGGTTGAACTTGAAGAAACGCCAATACAAGATGTAGAATCATACACATATCTTGGCAGTAATATAGACAAAGTTGGAGGGACAGACAGCGATATCAAAATAAGAATACAAAAAGCAAGAGGAGCTTTCATTGCATTGGGAAATATATGGAGATCAAGAGAAATAGGATCCAACACGAAAATAAGAATCTTCAACTCAAATGTGAAGTCAGTCCTATTGTATGGCTCGGAGACATGGAGAACAACAAAGACAACAACCAAAAAGCTACAGACTTTCATAAATGGGTGCTTGCGTAGAATAGAGGGATTAAAATGGTATGACAAGGTTAACAATGTGGAACTGATGACAAGAACTGGACAAGTGCCAGTGGAACAAGAGATGAGAAGAAGACGATGGCGATGGATAGGACACACACTGAGGAAATCTGTTGATAGCATTACAAGGCAGTCCTTGTTCTGGAACCCCCAGGGCAAGAGAGGCAGAGGAAGACCAAGAAGTACATGGAGAAGAGAGTTGGAAACAGAGGTGAAAATGATGAGGAGAACATGGAAAGAACTTGAGATGATGGCACGTGACAGGAGGACTTGGCATGTGTTTGTTGAAGGCCTATGCTCCTTTGGGAGTGGAGGGTTATGAATGAATGAATTATGAAGAATACCCGTGATAATTAATGTAGAAATACAAACAACACACCTGCAAAACTAGGAAGAAAGAAAAATTGAATAAGCCTTACTAAAAATAATAAGTGCACAATGTAACGACTTCAGACAGCCAGCTAGTGGTCCTTAACAGGACCAATACTTTTCAGGGCTAACATCAATACTAGTCAGAACAGGGACTGATATAAGTCCAGCGTTCCAAATCGGATACAAAGTTCACATTATGTACCCTAACTATAACCAAAAGGGCCCATTTTTGGTCAGGTTGAACAGGGCATCAAATCACTAAAATAGAAAAAACAAAAAAGAATTTACATAATAATTTGTATACAACATTTCACCAACACCAAATATCAGATTTTATTTGTTTGTCTAGGCTGGAATGATGGATATTTGCGTGAGCTACAGATAGACTGGTCAGAGCAGGAACAGATACCAGGTGATTACCAACCTGGACAGGATCCAGACTTTGAATATGACCCCAGTGGAATCTCATGCTATGAGTGCCAAGGCTGTAAACGTGACTACTTCAAAACATCAGATATTGGTGTCTCTACAAGAGATGGCTGCTTCGTGTGTGCCAAAGAGTGGCTTCAAGGTGAAGCGTGTTTTTGATTTACCATGCCCAAATATGGCTTAATGTTTATTTGATTTATTGTGTCTACATAGTGCTTCATGTTTAGATGTGTATTTGATTTACTGTTTTTGACTGTGACCTCATGGTAAGGTGAATATTTAATTTACTTTGTATGAATGTGGCTTCAGGTTGAATTGTGATTTCATTTACTGTGTTTGAATCATTATTGTGTTTGAATTTGTGTTTATTTATAAATTGATATTCTGTTCATTGCACTTTAAAAAACAACAGTTTGAATTAATATAGGAAAATTGTTTTCACATTTATTAGGAAATTCTCTATCAACAAGACAATGTATGTCCAGAACATCATATCAAGAAAAACTCAGAACTCTTCGTGGTAAGTCTGCTTATACTAGTCATATAATGTTGTTTCATTTATTCTTTTAATCAGCTTGTCAATTTTTAAACAGATTTATTTTCTTTTTCTTCATAATCATAGACCTGTTCATCCCATGTTGGGTATATTTTATCACAAAACTTGTTACATCAGAATTGGTTTGGCATATTTTCTCATTTGTTTAAACCAGAAGGCAATTGGAAATAATATTAAAATTAAAGGAGATGAAGTCCTGCAAAAAAAAAACCCCCCAACAAAATTTCCTCTCAGATGTCAAGTCAGTCCTAATTGTTCTGTATAGTTGTCAAATATGGAAGACAGAAAAAAAAACAATAACTGAGAAATTATAGATTTTTACAAATAAAAGCTTGCACAGAATAGGAGGACTGAGGTAGTATGACAAGATCATCAAGTGTAACTGATGACAAGAATCACACAAATACCAGTTGAACGAGATGTTCAGAGAAGACGATGGACACACAAACTAATTGATAGTTTTACAACGCAGTCCCTGTTCTGGAATCTTCAAAGTAAAAGAAATGCTTCAATGTTTTCTTACATTACTTACTTACTTACTTACTTTACTTACTTACTTTACTTACTTTACTTACTTACTTACCTCACTTACTTACTTACTTACTTACTTACTTAGTCGTTCTTCTTCTACCCTGGGGTGTAGAGGTTTGTCACAGAGAGAGCACGATACTATCCTGTCGGCTGTCTTTCTCCTGGCCTGGTTCCAGTCTAGTCCCCAGTCCTTCAGAGATTGTTTAATGTTGTCCTCCCAGCGAACTCTGGGTCGTCTTGGAGGTCTGGGATCCCTGGCTCTTAGTTTCCCATATTTGTCGTGGTAGCCAATCTTTTCCCATTCTGCAGACATGGCCAAACCATCATAATTGGAAATGTTCTACACGGGTCTGCAGGGCTGGGTTTTGAGGCCATGACTTATTGTCTGATTGTGGACTATGCCTCTTCTTGTTACTTCAACCACCTTCCTCAGATACCTCATTTCTGAGGTTAGGAGCTGGCTTTTATGAGTTATAGTCATTATAATGTGGGTTATAGATTTCCAGTCTATGACTACTCCAAGGTATTTAAAGTGGTTGGCTGTTCCAGGACTTGTTCTCCCAGCATAATCTGATGCCTTTTTTCCTCTCGTGATATCACCATGGTTTTTGTTTTGGAGCATCCTAAGACCATCTCTCTCTTCTCCAGCTCTTCCTTCCAGACTTGCACGATGTGCCTCTGATTTAGCCATCATGGCAACATCATCGGCAAATGCCAGCTCTGAATACAGACTGTCTCATCTTCCATTATCCCACTGAATTCTTTTCTTACATTACTGTTTTTCTGAAATATGACGCTGCAATGTTTAGTAAAATAACTCATTTTTTTTGTTGTTACAATGCAATATTTAGTAACATAACTGTTTTTTTTTTAAGATGTTATGATGCAGTGATTAGTGATATTACTGTGTTTTCATTTTGCAGATACATCAGGAGGTGATTCAGTGACTGATTTTAGATCCTGTAAAACATTCCTCAGAGGTGTTCAAGGCACTACATACACTAATCTTTGTGTTTGTGACACCAACAAATGTAACAAGGGACATAATTTAAAGTCGAGATGGTTTATCTCTCTCACTGTTGCTTTAATTGTTGGCTTGATTGTTGTAAGATAATTTGCTTTATGATATTTACATGTAGCTGTGTAAGTAGACCAGAGTTTCAAAATTTAGGATCATCTGCTAGGTCCTTTGAAGTCATTGCTTCTTAACCAGGGGTGCATGCACCTGCTAGGAGTGCTCGACCAGACTTCTGGGGTGCAAGACATGCCAGATATTTTAGAAGGCGAATCATCATAAACAGAATATAATACACAAAATCAAATTTATTTAAATAAAATAGAACACTGACAATGTGAATTCAATACTGAACTTAAGTCAGATTTTTAAAGTAACATTTTCTCAGGCATAACTGAAAAGAAGCAGCCGTAAAAAGTTTATGAACCTAGTAAACTCATGATTGCTATCAAATGTAAAGTGCTCAGTTTTCATATTTTCTAACAATTATTATAAACATATCTAAAATTATGTATCTGTCATTCTGAAGTTATGAATATACTGTACATAAAACTTTAACCTAGTGTGTGTCAGCAGTGGTCCCTAGCAAATACATTATTATAATGTTATGTACATAAATACCTTTGTTGTTCTGTATAAAAATGAAGATCAACTTATGTTGATTATGTGCATAATGTATAGATGCTGTCATTAACAGATTCTTAGTTATGCAAGGTAAAATAGAGGTTGAAAGAAGATGATGAGGCAATAATGCAAAATGTGTACATTACCATGGTGTATCACTTGCTCCTCCTGCCCCCCCCCCCCCCCTTTTTTTTTTGGGTTTGTTTTGTTTCCAAAGGTAAACATTCTAAGAAAAAAACCTCAAAAAATGTCATACAGAAATATTCCAATAATATATAATCAGTGTTATGTATTGAAATCCTTATGAAATAATTATTTTAACCGAATATTAAAACAGGTTGGTTTTGAAATGCATCAGTCAAATAGGGAAAACATATTTAAATGGTGTTAGCATTGTTAACAAACTCTTGTGTTGTAGTATGATGATCTCTCCTGTTTATCTTTATTATTATTTTTTTGTTATTGTGTGGCTCAAACAAAGTCCCTGTATTTTTTGCAGCCTAGTTTAAAGTTGTCCTTTCCCCCATAAATTTGTTTTCAACATCAGGCTTGTCATTATCATTTGCAGATTGTGATATGACTCTGTTGCTGACTCCTGGTAATGATCACTACAGTCATATAACTCTGTTTCTGAGCCCTGGTGATAATCACTACAATCTGAATTAGTTCAGATAATTTCCTCACTTCGTGTGGTCAGCCATACATACCTGTCAACCTCCTGAGACAAAAATCTGTACGCCGGATCAAAAAAATCCTTACAAACACCCAAAAATCCTTACGCAAAAAATATATTAATAAATTATATGCAATACAGTTTTAAAATGAGAAATGACATATACAAATCTGTTAGCATTTGAATTATTGTGATATAAAACATGCTAATAGTCTCATGTTGTTCTTTACATATAAAAAACTTAGTGATCATGAGGTACACTATTCTTTCGATGTACAGTGTTTTGTATTATAATCAACACATGCACTTTTACCACTTTGCAGAATTGCATATGTGGGCTTAAAGTCTGCACAGCATGTATCAATGTTAATCTTACACTGTAAAATAGAAGTGAGTGTGTCCGCATTCATGGACCTCCTGCAGTCTGGATTTTTTTCATCATTGAAAATGATCTTTCGCAGTCAGCTTTTGTTTCTTTGAATTAGGCTCAGCCATCATTCAGTGGATGAAATATTTCAACTAATAATCTTTGTAGATGAAGAGAATGATTAAAAAATACAACGAACAAAGCAAACGGCTAAAAGCAGCAACAACAACAACAAAATAAACAAAATTATAAACAGAATATCAAATCTAGGAAGAAAAAAATTACCACCAAAAATTTACAAAATTATTAAGAGTTGGTAGCCTAGACCAGTGATACAGATTGCCACTTTATTAAAAAAATAAAGCAGCGAATCTTGAGCGCTGGAATAAAGTAGGCCTATTCAACGCAAACAAACTTTTTTTTTCTAGTTATGTAGGGCTTACACAGAATATTATGACAATTTATCGGAAATATATTGAAGTGCAAGATATAGGCCTAACTGGAAAGATTAAGACAGCCATTAAATTACAACAAAGCAAAACAACAGCAATATTTAACCAAGTTATAAGTACTTAGCTTTTTTAAACAAAATGGCGTCAAAGTGTGGTGGCAAGCAAGCGTGGTCGTTGATAACAGATAACTTTAAAAATACGTCATGTCACGCTAAAAACCGAAAGCGTTTGAGGCCGAATTCAAAGTTTTTGCCGAATTGTTGGGTATAAAAGGATTTGATTGGTTGCTGGGAGAGACCTCAGTTTAAAAATGGACGCCGAGATTCCCGGAATTAAAAATAATAAAAATTGGTTTAAAAAAAACCTGGGCTAGAAAATATTTTCTGATTTAAAATTTTAAAAAACTTGAGTTGGAAAATATTTTTAGAATTGAAAAAAAAAAAAATTGGGGGGGGGGGGGGGATCCGTACAACGAGTCTGTACGGCCGTACACTGCTAAAAGTATCAAAAATCTACATTGTACGAAAAATTCGTACAGGTTGACAGGTATGGCCATACAACATCTGCCAGAGGTATAGGTTTAGCCATTTTGGAACTTTTAAAATGTGCACTAAAAAAACCAGAAATAACAAGTAAAAGCATGCACATTCAATCACTGATCTATGTTTGATTGAAGAGACATTTACATTCAATCACTGATCTATGTTTGATTGAAGAGACATTTACATTCAATCACTGATCTATGTTTGATTGAAGAGACATTTACATTCAATCACTGATCTATGTTTGATTGAAGAGACATTTACATTCAATCACTGATCTATGTTTGATTGAAGAGACATGCTCTCCATTGGAAATGATGATATTTAATTTATTTCATTTTCTTTTGTGCTCCTTACGCAGCATGGAGCCACCACTGCAACTGGCACCCTTTCATGGAACCTGCACACAGCATTCACGTGCTCATGCAGCAGTGGTCTCTGTAGTATTTACTTTAACATGATGAGGTAGCAAGCCCCACGTACAACCTCATATTAGTCACCTTGTATGTCATGCCTGAGGGGGCAGTAGTTCTATTCTTTCTTTGTCTCTTAATGAGACCCCTGGACACTACATGGGGCCTTACTATCATACATTCCATTATTTGATGCAGCCAAGACTCGTACATGGGGCCTTACTATCATACATTCCATTATTTGATGCAGCCAACAAGATCTCCCTATATTCTGAATACGAGAACACACCTGGATAAAGAAAAATTCCCAGATATCAAGTTCTTGAAATAATATCTTAATTTTACCTTGACGCAAGGGGAAACCGTCAACTGACTTTATTACTAAGCAAGAAAGAGGTGTGCGAATGTCACTGTAGAATGTATCATTCCCAGTGTAAATCTACTGAATTTAAATGGATGTTAATAAAGAAATAATATCTATGCAGAACCATGTAAACTCACCAGAACACAAAGATGATGGATAGGCAGCATGAAGAAGGTCCTAAGGGAAGAAAATTGGAGAGATCTTCAGTGGCTAAACTTGCAGCAGACTACTATATAACAGCATGAGCTACAGGAAGTGGAAACCTCCTCTATGTGTGTAAAAGAATTAAGCATGAAGTTCATTGAAGAATGATGATCTTTCATCAAGAACTGAACAATTGTTATCATCATTTTCAAGAAATCATCATGATCTTCATTTTTGTTCTTAAATTAACTGTCATCATCAATAAAACCTGTTTCAGTATCTGACATGAGGAGAGAGAGAGAGAGAATATGTTTTTTGTCATACAACATTCCATTTTGGTTATATATTCAGGTCATGTTGAGTATTATTACACATTCCTATTACATTTGAACATTCCTTTGAGCCAGTGCTTACTCATTACATCTAATTTTGGTTGTGTTTATTTGTGTATAGTTTATAATTCTCAGTGAAGTTTTTGCAGTAAACATATTTTTCCAATACCTAATATGTTTTCATAAATGTTTTTTTAAGTGTTCATGTTTGTCTTCACCTTTTGTTGTATTTTTTTTTCAGTTCTGATATCTGTACTGTAACACATGAGAGAAACTTCAAAAGTAATTTCATATATGGTCTTATGTCTGTCTCATGTGAAATATTTCTTGTAGTATCACATGTCCCATGTGATATATTTCTTGTAATATCACATATCACACATGATGTGTTTCTTGTAGTGTATAATGGCCTAAAGACGCCAATAGGCGTGATGGGAAACAATGGCAAAGAAAACCTATCTGCTGTTGCCCTAAGACGCCACTAGGCGTAATGGCCACTGACTGCTTTGACGGTCGGTGGCTAAGGACGGAAGAAGAAGAAGAATATATATATATATATAAAAGTAACGATTTTGTGGTAAACATTCTTTTATTTCACTAAGTTGTCCCATAAATGTTTTAAGTGTTTCTGTTTGTCTTTGTTATCTTCTTTCATGTTTTAAATCATTCACTCATCTTTAAAGTTTTTGCTCTGTCCATATTGTATGTAGCACATCAGAAAAGATTTAGACAGTAATTTAATGTGTAATCTCTTGTCTGTCACTTGTGATGAGAATACTACATACGATTTTGCACAGTAACGTGTATGCAAGAAATTATTGTGAAAAATTAATTTCAAATATAGCATTGCATTTGTTGTACAAGGCACCTAATGTGAAGTTGTGCACGAGGCTGGCAACCTCATCATGTCAAACAAATTGCTGTGGAAACCACTGCTGCAAGAGCATGTGAATACTTAGTGAAGGCTTCCTGCAAGGGCACCAGCTGCAGTGTTGGCTCCATGCTCCATAGGGAGCACAAAGGAAAAATAATGTTGATGATGATGATGATAGCCGTGCATTGAAGTAGACTTTGAAGGAATAGAAAAACTGTTCCCACCAGACATGTTGTAAGAGGTGGCTAACGTCAGGTTAAGAACGAGGCTGGCAGCTCCACCATGGAAAACAAGTATCTATGTAAACCAACATGAAGTGTTGTAATACATGTTTCCCTCATGGGGACAAACTATAATTGTGGTTCTGTGTTCCTTAAAACTAAGGAGACAAAAAATAAAAGGGATTGAGGGGGAGACTGTTGTGAAGTAAGAGTATACATTCTTCATATTTATACATTATGTGTCCTGTGTACTTCCTGAGGTCTTACAGGAGACACGGACTACTTCTTCCTGAGGCCTTACAAGAGACATGGACTACTTCTTCCTGAGGCATGTTATTGAAGTGACTAATATGAAGTTGTGAATGGGGCTGGCAACTTCATAAATTGTGCTGGCCATAAGGTGTTTGCCTCGAAAATCATTGTAGTAGAGTGGAGACAGTCATAAAATGCCACCCCGCTGGGGTAAAACTAACTGTAACTAACTGTGATATTAAGACAAGGAAACAGATTTCACTTAACAATTATAAACTTGACAGGTCATTCAAATACAATTTCCTTATTTATTAAGTATATACACTATCTACTCTTGTGCTGAAGGGTGGATGTTGGAAGATGGAATGCAATGGATTTGTAAGTTTACATATATATATATATATATATATATATATATATATAGATATATATATATATATATATATATATATATATATATATATATATATATATATATATATATATATATATATATATATATATATATATATATATTACAACAAGTCTTCCAATTATAGGAACAATATTATATATATTTATCAGCTGTGCTGTTAATCTTGTCTCTCACTATGCTAAATCACTTTTTCTTCATAGATAGTTAATTGCTCACACTTGCCGACGGAAATGGTACTAATGTGTACTCATCTCTTAAAACAGTTCTGTCCTTCTTAAGTTGATGCACACAACACCCGCTGATGATCGTTCCTTTAGCCCACCCAAGACTGAGGGGGACTAAGGATGTAGCTCCGATACAACCACTATGCTCCTGCGAAGTTCCAGGCAGCAGGATTGACCCGAACATACGACCTCAGGTTGGATGACACGAATAAACCTGTAACAAGGAAAAATAGGGGCTAATTTCTGTCATCAAGCCCACCTATTTCTAGTGTATATGAGATGAGTGTGTCTCAGGTGTCTGCATGTGGGATGAATGACAACATGGCTCAGTATGATTTAGCAATAGTGAGACATGACAGGTGTCTACTTGCACAACATTCTTTCTGATAATTAATTCAATACATGAATACAGTACATCCAATAATTTGTACACCGTATGATACAACCGTTTCCTTCCACCTGTAATATACCAGGCCATCTCTGATAAGTGCTATACTGGCTGGTAAAATATACCCTAACAATATTGTAGTTATATGAGTCCTAACAAGGACTGTTAGGTTATATTTGGGTTGGTGTCATACCAGGAAATACAATCATTATACCTAATTCCCTGATATAATCAGTATACCTGATACAAAAACTAAAATCCTATATTAAATATATACAGGTGTAGGCTATTTTCTGGTGGTTTCCTTCTTCAAGTCATACACAATCATTATACATGATACTATAAAATACAATCATTATACATGATATCTTCTTCTTCTTCCGTCCTTAGCCACCGACCGTCAAAGCAGTCAGTGGCCATTACGCCTAGTGGCGTCTTAGGGCAACAGCAGATAGGTTTTCTTTGCCATTATTTCCCCATCACGCCTAATGGCGTCTTTAGGGCAACGGCAAATCAACCCATTTGCTGTGGTTTCCGTAATCGAAGTGACTGGCAAACGGGTGATCAGCCCGTTGGAATACATGATATAGTCATAGGTTATATTCAGGTTGGAGTTATATGAGTCCTAACAAGGACTGTTAGGTTATTATTCAGGTAGGAGTTATATGAGTCCTAACAAGGACTGTTAGGTTATTATTCAGGTAGGAGTTATATGAGTCCTAACAAGGACTGTTAGGTTATTATTCAGGTTGGAGTTATATGAGTCCTAACAAGGTTACTATTTCAGAGTTTTCGTCTTCTGCGTTTTAGTCTTTTTAATTGCCGGGCCTTTTGATTGGTTCTTGGCGTTTTAGTCTTTTTAATTGCCGGGCCTTTTGATTGGTTCTCAGCATTTTAGTCTTTTTAATTGCCGGGGTTAGCCGCATTCCGAACCAACAGGTTTGGGACCAAAAGATGCAGCAATAGAGAATGCAGTCAGCGACCCATAGCTTGACTGCTTGCATCAGGGTCAGCGAACCAGAGCTGACCAAGACCATACTCCACCTCCACGTGGTGGTCCTGGAAACAGTCTGCAGCAGTGCAGTCTGGCTGAGCGAGTATGGATCGAAGAGGGAAGGCAAAACCGGTCCCAAAAAATGCCGTGCTGAAGTCGGATGTGTCGACCGAAAGGTGCAGATATCACAGCTATGGCGTAAACAGACCAAACGCAACCACCGTCCTTTTCAGGGCGAACGAAGAAGAAGAAGAACCAACAGGTTTTATGTCTAATTTATTCTGTCTGCCGCCATCTTGCGTGAACGTGACTTCGTGTAATTTATTCTGTTTCAGAGTCTGTTGAACGTGGATTGGCTGTGCATATTTGTATATCGACATAGTGTATTAACAAAGAAGTGGGTTTACACACGACTTTACGACAATCATGATGAAGTGTTTGGTACTGGTGAGTACACACATCATGGTGAAGTGCTTTGCCCTTTAGCACTCAACAGGTTAAGCAGCATGGAACATCAATGCAGCAGACTGCCATGCAGAAAGGCTGCATCAAAACAGTTCATGTCATCTTGCTGTGATGGTTTGTGTAGCAATATGTTTATGGAAAACATAAATAGACTCCTCAAGTCTTCAAGAACTGGTGTGGATCTACTGTCCTGGTCAAGCAGGGGTACGTTGCAATGAGAGAGCTGGCATCGAGAGCACCCATAGTGGGAACACTGGACATGGATAAGGGAGAGATACTAAGGGCAATTAATGGTCGCCTTCTAGATAATCACACAGTAATGGATGAATCAACAAGGCTGAGACTGTTGGAGTTTGGCATTAAACGTGGGACTAGCAAAGACTGTCGTTTGTACAACCAGCGTGCTACAGGTACAATTAGCATTCATACTCTTCGACATTTGCTGAGAGAGATTGAGCACCGATGGATTTGCCCGGAGGGCAGCGAGGTCGATTCTGATTAAAAATAACAACAGCGTGAAATTTCATCACTAGCGCATAATTTGTATAAAAAAAACTAGTTGTTTGTTTTTATGTAACAAGAGTTTTGCTGATACTTTAAAGCTAAATATTATACAAGGGGCTTGCCATAAGTCTTGGGCCTGAGCATGAAGGACATGTCACAGAGAACTGAAATTTTGTATAGTGTTTATTCCTTTTCAATATAGCCACCGTCTGAATTGACACACTTCTGCCATCTCTGCTTGACCCTGAAAAGACCTTGGGAGCAAAACACCCTATTTTTCAAACTAAACCAGTCATCACATGCCAGTATAACCTCTTCATCGCTGTCAAAATGATTTCCTTTTAGCTGTTTTTTAAGATTTGGGAATAGAAAAAAGTCTGATGGAGCCAAATCTGGAGAATATGGTGGGTGTGGAAGAATTTCAATATTCAAATCGTTGGCTGCTAGCTGCACAAGACGTGCTTTGTGAGAGGGCGCGTTGTCTTGAAGCAAAGGAAGATTTTGAGTGCGCGTTATCCCTCGTTTCCTGGTCACAACCTTTCTTAGTTTGGTGAGAAGATCTGCATAGTACTGTCCATTAACTGTGTTGCCACGAGGCAGATAATCTTTCAACAGGACACCTTTGGCGTCCCAAAAAACAGTCAGCATCACTTTTCCTGCAGTTGTCTGTGCTCTCGGCTTGACAGGTGTTGGGGAGCCCGGGGTTTTCCCATTGCATGCTGGCAATTTTGGATTCGGGTCATAATGGTGTACCCAAGTCTCATCTACTGTCACCATGGTCTCCAAAAAAGTTTTTTGACTGACACTTTTTGAGCAACTGTTGACAGCAATTTACCCTCGTTTGCTTCTGTTCACGTGTCAGCAGTCGCGGAACCCAGCGTCCACACACTTTTCTCATGTTGAGTCTGTTGTGTAAAATTCTATAAACTGTTCTTTCATTCAGTTTTACTCTACTAGCTATCTCCACAATTGTCATTTTTCGATCCTGGTCAATTATTTTCTTCACTCTTGTTGCATTTTCATCGTTGCACTCTGAGGCTGGTCTACCAGATCTTGGCAGATCAGCAACATTTGAGCGGCCGCACTTAAACTGTTGACACCAGTTTTTTTACCGAAGTATATGAAAGACAAGAATCACGAAACACTGGTTCCATCTCCCTGTGTATTTCTGTAGGTGTTTTTCCCTGAAACATCAGAAATTTTTATCACAGCTCTGTTCTCCTTCTTTTCTATTGTTTTGTCAAATCTTTGGAGCAGCAGATCCGGTCAATAGGGTACATTGCGCCGTGCACCGTAGCGGGAAAACCCATTGAAGAAACAAACGCGTACTTCACACATTCAGTGCAAATATGATGAACTTTAAATGTGCCAAGTTTCATCTTCCTCCTGTGATTCCTTCATGGTCAGGCCCAAGACTTATGTCAAGCCCCTTGTACATATATGTTTTGTTTTTTTAAACAGCAGTTTGAATTGCTAGACGAACATGTCTTAAAACGTTCAGATTTACATAAAAATAGTTATCTGCTGAAATGCGACGAACAGGATTGTGCTCGATATTAGAATCAAAATTCAGTTTCACATGTTTCAATTGGAGATAAATCTTCAGGTTTTGAAACATTTGACGCAGTGATGCAACGTATTTCAACGTACGGAACTTTTACTGTACGCGTATAATACTTATTTTATTGTCAAAAATACAATACGTATCATACGTACAGTCGAACATTAGACCTCGATCTGAAGCTTTTTTGTGATGTGAGTATGAATAATCTATTTAAATAGTTTGGCTTTTATTTTGGGGGGGCATTTGTTGTGTGAAAGTGGTTTGACTTTTTTTCACAATTTTCATCTGGCAACACTGGTTCCCAGAGGTAAATGAAACCACTGGCTACAAAAGTGTGTGCATTGGTGTAGGCTTCCTCAATTGGGCCATCTGCAGTATTGGCTGCAAACTCCTCTTGGATTTGAAAAAAAAAAAAAAAAAGAAGAGATTATTGTGGCAGGGCTCGATGTGTTGTTTAGATGCGTGGGTAACAAAGGATGAACATTGATTCGTTGACAACACAACGAATTCACACTTAAATGACAACAAATGCTATAAGGTCGATCCATATAAAATGTAGCCACTGAATTCACTGAAACTGGCACTGTGTCCATTCAGTCTGTACTTCTTCTTCGTTGACCCTCAGATGTCAACTTGAATAAGTTCAAAGAAAGCAGTGGTCAGCCTGAGGCTGTTGATATCTCCGTAGATTTTCTCCAGGAATGGTCCTGGTGATGGCCATATGCGTTTTATTCAGTCTGTACGACTGTCTTGATATTCCATTCAAACATTATTCATGGACACATTCTTGACACGAAAAATCATCAGCTTTAACCCATGTAGCATGAACATCAAGGATCATCCTCAACTGTAATTATAAACAATATGCTTTCATATGAAGTTATCAAAACAGATCCTTCCAAAATACATTATAATTCGTCAATCCGTAATGAAGATTCTACAAATATATCGTGGCACTCACATGTGGAACTCTATTAAGACATCGCACACAATACGACCAACAAAAAAAAGGGGGGGGGGTGCGAAAGAATAAGGTACTTGGGTTAATATTTAATACGGGAATTAAATTCAAAATCACCGATACCTAACTGCAATTTTAATTATTCAGATACTTCTGGAAAAACAATGTTAGTTGTGAACATTCGATTGTCCATCAAAAGAGCACCTTGATTTTCTGTTGTTTTAATTTGTAATTTTACATTGTTGGGATTTCTCGATCGAGAGAGTGCGTCGTACAGCTGTCCACGAGAGAAGACTGGCTCGTTCAAAACGATTCCAACATGTTCAAATGTTTGCCCCTGAGATTTGTTGATGGTTACCGCAAACCGTTCACATTTAGATTTTATTGGCGCATGCACACCAACACTTACGCACTTTTCTTTGTCGAGTGTTACTATTTTCGGGAGAGTATATATAAGGGAAACAATACAATTAATGTCTAACTTTCAACAACAGTTGCATTCCTTAGCGTTACGCACTGACAGAAAAAGCTGGGATTTTATATAAAGGACTAGTGTATAAGCCCGCCATAAGACGGGAATTAAATTCAAAAGCACCAATACATAACGGCAATTTTACTTATTCAAAAGTATTTTTAAAAAATTAATTATTTTACACCTGATGTTAAAAGTCTGAAACGCCCACGGCGACCGTTGCCTCAATTGGCTGTGTGTGGTGTACCCGGAAACGGGGCCTCCCAGTACTGAGGCACAGTTAAGTCCCCGATGTCACTTATCGGTGCAGAGTTGAGAGAGATGGCTGAGCATCACAATCCCCCCTGTGTTGCAGCATGATGAGAACCCAGCATTGCACACTGAGCTTGGGGGGAATCACTTGGGCACCAGACTTAATACTGGCTCTTGACTGGATGGCCGCATGCAGGAGATTTCTACAATGGAGGGTTGGCATGTGGTGGGTATCTGGAAGTGGCTCTGTGCAGGACGTGAGGATTCCTTGGGAGAGCCCAGAACCAGAGCACAGCATTGTGCAAGCTCTGCATAGTTGGAGAGCCCCCTGGATGACGGGGAATGCACAGTGTGCTACCCCACCTATCCCCAACTGCTAACTTAGAACCAGAAGTGGGGTCCTCTGTATGCGTGCCAGGCCAGGATAAAATGCCTGGGAAAGAGACTGGAGCTCAGAACTCCCTAACTCAAAGTTGCAGGATGGCAGAAAAGCCATGGGAAAGACAGGGCTATTTTGAAGATAAAGCAACCATATTTTCACCATACGAGCTCGGACGCCGCCTCGGTAAACAAGGTCCGCGCAGAGCAGTGACACCCCCAGGCTGCTTGCGAATAGTCTACTACTGGGAACATAAACAGATTAGGGATGAGCCCACTCTCCCGTTGAACAGGTGCTAAAGTCATAGATACTGGGCCAGAAGGCGCACCGGAAACCACAGTATCACGCAACTCGCTTTTTTTTTTCTATGGAGAGTACACCGTCAAATAAATCTCGTACTGGTGCTCGCCCTGTGGAGCTCCACCAGGCAAGTGCAGTGCCGGGCTCTGAGCCTCGACAGAGCCCACCCTCAGCTACTGGAGGACCCTCTAGACCGTCTTGTGGAGTCAGCAGACGGCGGAGGAGAACTACTGACCAAAACAAAACAGAAAAAGAGAAACCCAGAGTGCCACTTGTCATGATGCACTGGAATGCAGAGGGAGTGAACAGCAAGCAGGCTGGATACAGCAAAAAGACAGAGCTGGAAAATATCTTGTATGAGAAGCAAGTCAGTATTTGCTGTATCCAAGAGACTCACTTGAAAGCAGATCAAACCTTTAAAATAAGGGGATATCAATGCTTCAGATCCGACAGAAAAGATAGACGAAAAGGAGGAGTACTTACTCTTGTAAGGAATAACATTCCTGCACACGAAAGGAAAACCTTCATGGATGGAGCAGAATATCAGCTGTTGCAGATAAAGGTAGACAAGATGGAAATAGAACTCCTGAACTATTACTGTCCGAACAACAAACCCCTGAGTCTCAGCTCTATACAGGTACCAGCCACCAACTTTATAGCAGTTGGAGACTTTAATAGCCACTCCCAGAGCTGGGGCTATAACCATCTGGATCACAGAGGTGAAGAGGTTGAAACTTGGCAAGATGATCACTCCCTAATCCTAGTCAATAATGCCACAGATACTCCTACCTTCTACTCCAGAGGATGGCACACAACTTCAACACCAGATCTTGCCTTCTCCACACCAGATATAGCTGGATCTATTAGTAGAGAAGTAGGAGACCAACTAGGGGGAAGCGACCATCGCCCAATCTTTCTTACTGTCCAGAGTGCAACTCTCAGTACAGGCCCAGCCATTACAAGATGGAACTACAAAAAAGCCAACTGGGGTTTATTCAGGCATCAGGTGAACACGCTGCTGTCTACCCTCAAGGTACAGAACAGAGACATTAATGAAGTGGTAAAAGACTTCAACAGATGCATACTACAAGCTGCAAAAGAAACCATTCCCAAAGGATGCTGGCGTAACTACATACCATACTGGTCCAGCACACTCCAAGAACGTCAGGAAGCTATGGACAGGGCTAGAAAGGACGCAGAGTCTCAGCCTTCACTTGAAACTCACAACAAATGGAAAAAGGCTGTAGCAGAGTTTCAGAGAACAAAGCTAGAAGAAAAAACGGAAAAGCTGGAGAACTAAAACGGCATCGCTGAACCTTGAGAAAGACGGCAGGAAACTTTGGAGATTAGTCAAGTCTCTAAATGAAGAGCGTTCCTCACCTAGGCAGACTATCACATTGGATGAAGGTGGCAAACTTTTCAGAGGAAAACAAGCTGCAGACTTGTTTGCTAGAAGATACAGTTCAGAAAGCAACTTACCCATTAACATAGATCATCAGAGAGAGATAAGAAAAGAAATACTGGCAACCATGGGACAGACAGATACTCCTGCCCCAATGAGGGAACCCATCACACTAGGAGAACTACAGAAGGCTATTTCCAAGCTTAAGTTTCAAAAGTCACCCGGCCCAGACAAAATCAGCAACGAAATGCTAGTAAATCTGAGCTCAGCAGCAAAGACAAAACTGCTTGAGATATTCAACCACAGCTGGTTGAAAGGAACGGTACCCCAAGTATGGAGAGAAGCCATCACAATACCCATACTAAAGAAAGGGAAATGTAAGACCGAGGCTGCAAGTTACCGGCCAATCAGTCTCACAAGTTGTGTTGGGAAGACTATGGAGCGAATATTCAACCACAGATTGAAATGGTATTTAGAGTCTGAGCAGATCCTGGTGCCGGAACAAGCTGGATTTAGAGAATGCTACAGTATAGAAGACCAAGTTACTTACTTGTCTCAAGCAATAGAAGATGCCTTCCAGGAGAAGAAAAAGGTCCTAACGATCTGGGTCGACTTCAAGCAGGCCTTTGACAAGGTGTGGAAAGATGGCCTTATTGCAAAACTTAGGAGAAGTGGAATCCAAGGCAACATGATGAAATGGATCCAGTCATACTTGCATAACAGGAGAACTAGAGTCACTCTTGACGGTCTGCAGAGCAGAAAAGTGTTGCTCCATCAGGGGGTACCTCAAGGAGGAGTAATTTCCCCAACACTCTTCCTTGTTTACATCAATGACCTGGTGAAAGATCTCCCTGCAGGAGTTAAAGCTGCCTTATATGCAGATGACCTAGTACTCTGGTGCGCTGATGAAAATGTCACCACAGCAAATTATAGAATGCAGCGGGCAGCAGACATGCTAGTGTCATGGGCAGAGAAATGGCTTATCACAATAAACACAGACAAAACCTCCACAACACTGTTCTCCCTCGCCCCCAAGGACAAATCAGCTAACATACACCTAGGGACAACCGTGATCAAGGAAGAAAGCTACCCCACCTATCTTGGGGTGACATTTGACCAAAGGCTTACATGGAATAAGCATATTGAAAATGCAGAAGGAAAGGCCCGAAGACGACTAGGCATACTCAGAAAATTAGCAGGTACCAACTGGGGAGCAAATGAACGAAATCTAAAGAAGATTTATAATGGAGTAATAAGACCACACTTAGAGTTTAGCTCAGCAGCATGGTCATCAGCTGCTAACTCACATCTGCAGTCTTTGGACAAGGTGCAAAATCAAGCTCTCAGGCTTATTACAGGAGCCATGAAAACTACACCAATAACAGAGATGCAGAAGGTTGCTGGATTACAGACATTGTCCCATAGAAGAGACACAAAAACCATGATCCAGATGGAAAAGTACAACAGTATGCCAATGCACCCAATGAAGGCTAGACTAGATGATCTGGCTTTGGGACGTCTAAAGCGTAGCAGCTTTGTGCATCGGGGGAAAAGACTTATAAGACAGCATCAAGAAGACCTATCCATGAAGACAACACCACTGAAGCCCACCCTATACCCTGTACCATGGGAGCAGGCCAGCAGTGCCCTCCAAATTAATACATCAGTCAGTGGTCTCACAAGTGGATGTGAGTATAATGATCTGCAAAAACGAACTGCTACATTGAGTATGATCCAAGAAAGCTATCCCGATCAATCATGGATACATGCCTATACAGATGGATCAGCAACTAATGCTGTTAGGAATGGAGGTGCCGGTATCTTTATCTCATATCCTGACAACAACTATGAGACTAGGCACATTCCCACTGGTAAATTCTGTTCCAACTATACAGCTGAGGTTCAAGCTCTAGAGCAAGCTGCAAATATGATTTATAACACCAACTCTGACTGCCACCAGGTAGTCATCCTCACAGATGCACTGTCTGTCCTGCAAGCTCTCAAGGGTGGTAAACTCCCGCATCTGAGAAATGAACTAAACAAGGTAGCTGCCAAAAAGAGAACCATACTTCAGTGGGTACCATCTCATTGTGGTGTACCCGGAAATGAAAAGGCAGATAAACTTGCAAAAAAGGGAGGAGAATGTGAACAAGAAGATAATGAAGTCACATACTTTGAGAAAAAGAGAGCTATCCAGACTGTCAGAAGAGAACAGAACCAACCCAAAGACGACTATCACACTCTCGACCGGCAGGGACAGATAACTATTTTTCGACTCAGGACAGGGCATAACAAACTGAATAAACACATGCACAAGCTACGATTGTCTGCTTCACCACTGTGCACATGTGGATTAAACGAACAAACTGCTGAGCATGTTCTACAGGACTGTCCTCTGTATGACCAGTTAAGAAAGATATACTGGCCCAATAACTCAACACTAAACTCAAAGCTATATGGAGTTAAAGAGGAACTTCAAACAACAGTCGAATTCATCATGAGAACTCGTCTGACGGTGTAATCATCAAAGATGCGATCGCAAGAAGAAGAAGAAGAAAAAAAGTCTGAACATGACAGAAGAGCATCTTGATTAACTGTTGTTTTAATCTGGTACAACTTAAATCATGGATCTCCGCATCTTCCTGTCTCCAGTTCATGTACTGTTTATCAGTTGTGTTGTTGACTTCTTTCCATACAGTACATCAAACTGTTCATGCACACCGTCATTTGCGCACGTTTCTTTGTCGAGTGTTACTATTGTCGGGAGATTACATATAAGGGAAGCGTATTCGTTTCTCTTCTTTTACCATGCTGGTTGGTGGTACCAGCTGAGGGTACTGATCTCTGGAACAAAGTGAGGGTAGAAGTGGCCTGACGTCGAGCTAGACACCATCATCAGAGGGTCTTAGAGACGTGGGACCAGCTTTGCAGTTACTCCCTGATCTTACTTGGAACGTGCTGCGCCTTTCAGCTTGACCAGAGACACGAGAACTCCAGTGACCTATCTGCACAGAACCCAAAAACCCAGCGGGAGAAAAAACTACAATTTGCAGCTAAGTCAAACATAAAAGCTGCCAAGTGACTTCTTACATAAATCACTCTACCATCACACGATGATGAGTATTTTCTGTTAAAGATTATTCCATTTTTTTTTAAACTGTTAAAACTTAGTTGATTATTAAATCTTTTATTTGTAAATACACAAATTTAAGGTCGGTTTAATCGTTCTGAATGTACTGCATGTTTGTCTCAATCAATTTACTAAATACACTCTAAACAGAGCTATACCTGTATAATAAGAATTCCACTGAGTAAATCAGGGTGGGGGCTTAAACGAGCTGAAATTAATCATTGCTTAATTCTTCATAAAAGGCGGCGGATCAGATTAAGTTAACAGTTGCCCTGCCCAACTCAGAATTGTTCTTGACTTCTGAAATATCTTATGAACTGTTCCTTGAGATAGAAGCATCATTATCCTTCTAAATACAACTCTGCCAAGAGTAATCTTGTGCGAAGGTAGACACCTTTGAAGACCCATATTAGATACTCATGAGTTTTGGCCACTGTTGGACCACTACTGCAAAGCAGGGGAGGCGATTCCGTGACAAAAATATATAACGTTAATTGACATCCGTAAAACCCTCTGTGGATGGGAAGGAGTGAAGCTCTTGACCGGGTTGGAAGGAAAGTCCACAGGCTCCCCAGCCTCGCAATGACACGTCATTGGGCCGAAGGGCTGAAAGCCCAAGTGCCGCTGGTTTAAAAAAAAAAATTGACATCCGTGATTACAAGATACAAAGTGTTAGTGTTTGTTGGTGTCACTGGGCGCATTAAAATCATGCGAGACGAGGGATCTGTGAACATGTCGAGTAGTGTGTCCGGAAACTGTTGCTGATGATGAAATACTTATGACGATGACAGAAGACAGACAAGACGGCGATGTCCGTAAATTCTCTCCTAGTCCTGTCGCATCGGCAAGGAAGGCAATCAAGAATATGGTTGCTGACTCGTCCCTTCTTTCATTGATTAGTTATGATAGTCATCCCCCCTTGCTACTTGCGGCTAACCTTTGACCTGGTTTTAGTATAACACTAAGTATGAGATCAACTCGGTCAGTCTTACAACAATTTTCAGTTGTCATCACGTAAGTACACGATCTGTTATATTGTATTCTATTATCAGTAACGAATAAATCGCCATTTCTCTTAAACCCGTGTAAGTGATTGCTCAGAATGTGGCCAAATGTTGATGGCATTGTTGGAAAATAAATAGGCCTATATATTTGGCGGTGAAACTGTGAAACGAAATTGAAAGTCCACAATGAAGTATAGTAGGCTATGTTATATGCGTTCTTGTTGTTTTCCCACCATGTAGCCTAGAGGTAATCATGTAAATGTGAACAGTGTTAGGCCCTAACTTTAAACTTGCTTGGATTGATGTGAGCCCAAAAAAGCCTCGCTGCACCTGATCTAGACACAGAATCAACACATTAGTATAAAGCAAAGTGTTTTTATTAAGTAAAAAAATAAGTAGGCCTATGGGTGAGTAGGCCTATAATGGTTTTTTTAAATTGTTGATACTTTTTTTTATGAAACATCTCGCAAAGTGGGCGCTCAGAATGTATTCTGTCCCCACTGAAACCTGACAGGTTGAAATGAAGATGAAACTTATGTGTTCGATTTCGCCCAAATGGATCCAGCTGCCAATTAAGTTGCCTACATCAATAGGGCCTTTAAAAAATAATTCAGAGAAGCAGTAATAATGGGAAAGGGTTAAGTTTAGGAATCCTAACTCTAAACTCTAATTTAACCATAATCCTAGCTGTGACGATGTGAGCGATTTAATTGGCAGCCTAAGGGATAGACATTAGGGTGATATAGGACACACATCCCATTGTTCTTCGTTTCAAACAACATGGCATGCTCGAGTTAACTGATCTGTTATGAGCATATAAAGAAGTTTAAATGTCTGTTTAAGTTTCACTACAAAGATGTGTAAAAGATAAGATAACTGTCACTTAATTTATTTTCAGAAACACATTTCGTCCATCATCATACATCACTGGCTACATTCCTTGGAGGACAGTTTTTTCGCAGCCTCATTCTCATTTACCATCTCATCATCAACGCTGTCTATATTCAGACATGATTGACGCTGTTGAAGCAGGCAAAATTGCTGCTGCAAAAAGAGCTGTCGATGAAAACATCAGGAAAGGCCAGGTGGTTGGAATTGGCAGTGGCTCAACCATAGTTTTTGCCGTTCAAAGAATTGCTGAAAGGAACAAGAAAGAGAACCTCAACTTGATTTGCATCCCAACATCATTCCAGGCCAGGCAGTTGATTCATGACCATGGCTTAACATTAGGCAATCTTGAGACATCACCAGAAATTGATGTTGCTGTTGATGGGGCTGATGAGGTTGATGATGACATCAACTTAATCAAAGGAGGCGGGGGTTGTCTGATGCAGGAGAAAATAATTGCTTCTTGTGCCAAGAAGTTCTTTGTCATTGCAGACACAAGAAAAAATTCTAGGGTGCTTGGGACTACTTGGAAAAAGGGAGTCCCAATTGAGGTTCTCCCAATGGCATACAGGCCAGTTCAGCTGAAGATCAACCAGCTCCTGGGAGGAAATGCTGTTCTCAGAATGGCCTCTAGAAAAGCAGGTCCAGTTATTACAGACAATGGCAACTTTCTGATAGACTGGGAGTTTGAGGGTGCACAAGATTGGATGGCTGTAGAGAGAATTTTGCAGAATGTTCCCGGAGTGATTGAGACAGGACTGTTTCTGAACATGGCTGATGTGGCATACTTTGGATCTCCTGATGGTGAAGTTCTCGTGAGACCCAGAAAGAACTAGCCTAACAAATTAGAGCATGCAGTCTCTGTTTTTTTTTTACTTCTAATATTTCAGGCATGAGTGCCATAGTCAAGTTTATATAACCTTTGATTGTCTTCAGCTTGGTATTATAGAATAAAGTGAACAACAGAACTGATGGAGAACATTGAAATCAGCCATTCACAGTATGCTAATGAATGACCTTCAGCTCAGCTGTTACTGATTAGTTTATTAATGGTGTCAGTGGTATGCTGTTAATGGTATTAATGGTTTGCTGTAACTGTTGTCTCCTTGTGGTCTAACTTTGTTGTTATTTAACTAGGGCTGCTCATCACTCTAGATAATACATAGGTCTGACTTTAAATGGTGGGATAGCTTGCTTGGTACATATATCCCTGTTGCGTGATAAATTCTCGCAACATTGTTTTATTACAATATCTATTTTATAACGCAAGGGCAACAACTGCTTGAAATTTATAGTCACTTTTCTCGGTAAGCATTTGTCTTCCCGCGTTGGTATTGAATGCAGTTAAGTTTTGAGCTGTGGTCTTTTTGCGCTGGACTGCGCATGACTGGTCTTGTTTTTTGGTCGATCGGTTTCCGCCCACCACTAGTGGTGTGAGCGATTTGAATGGCGAAAGAGATGCCTCGTTGAAGAGGGGATCTCCGCTATTTTTTGTTCTGTCAGGGATGTGTAGTCCTCTTAATGGATATTTCGTTTATTCGAGATAATACCTCTAGTGTTTCCCACATGTCGGGAGGCGTGATATTTCTGTGTATTTCCTGAAGGCAAGGTAAATTGACTTTTCATTAACTCTATCGATTTTGGGTCGTGAGCGATTTCGATTCATAGCCTGTCTTCGAAAGTCGTCGTCACGAGATGTTTTCCCAGCTCACATGTCGCTGTATTGTACTGCATCGGTTGATGCATGTCCCAAGGACCATTACTTGCTACTTTGTTAAATGAACTAGGTTTGGAAAACCTTTATTATCTAGAGGATATTTTTGAGGACATTATTTATACTTCGGCAGACGTGTCTGTCTTGCTGAAGTCAGACTAAGGAGAGTGAACTGATCTCATACATCTGGTTATCTCCTGGCTGTTATAGAAAAGGATGGAGTTTTTCACCTGACTACATTTCCAGCACTATGAAATATAACATGCATCTGACTCATCATTGTAATGCTGTCTACCGTCTATTGCTGTATTGAATGTTGCTGTGATAATGACTGTTTGATGTGCCTACATATTCGCGTAACCATTTTGTCACTGTGGCGTCCACAATAAATAATGAAGAAAAACGTCAACGGCTGTTACAAGAATCATTGACTTTATACGTCGTGAGTTTACTGACGTCCTATGTGGATTGCCCTGTTATTTTTGTATGAAAATTGTTTGACTGAACACATCTGCACACTACACAAAACCAGACATGCGGATACCATCCATCATCATATGGCATCACGCATCAATCCCTTGAGCTATGTAGGTGATGTCCTTATGTTTTAGACAGGTTCAGCCAAGCTGAACAGGTCATGGGGAGAGCCCAGGCTCTGCAAGTTCACATGTTCTCCATGATGGGAGGTGTTAGGTTAGATTCAGTAACCTGAGTTAAGACAAAAATAGTTGGTACAAAAACTGCAAGAACAAAAAAATAAAATAAAACACAGCGTGCAAAGAAAGGTCTGGAAGAGTCCTCACATACAGAATGATCAAAAGTGAAGACAGAGCACCTGGAATTTCTTGACAACTGCTGAAGATGATCCAGACTACACTTCAGTGGAGAACAACAATTAAAGCTTTTTTTTTTGTTTCATTTAGAATGAAAAAGAATGATCATGATGAACAATTAGTGACAGAAAAAAATGGCTCCCAGGGATTGTGTAGGATTTGCTTATATCAACATTTGCTATGTATAAAATATCTGACGCATTGTAACAGCAGGATTCAGCAACCTTTGGGTTCTTTGTTTGCCTTGCAAAGTAAGTCAGAAACTACCTCACATGTAGGAATATGCCCTGATCACTTAGACAAAGCTGTTACAAATTTTGACATAAAAAATACTACACCAGACTAAACTTATTTGTCAAAAGAAACATTGATTCAACTGTCAGCATCACCGCCCTTCAGTTCCATGTGAAGCAAAGGGCCTTCAACAAACTAACTCAGGTCCAGCCTTCCTGTCCTGTGTCATCTTAAGGCAGAGATCCCTAAAGTGGTTGATATCGATATCCACAGAGTCATTTAAATTTTGGAGTAGAAAGTTGACAGTCTTGTAAGAAAAAAAACGCTGCTGTGACTTACCTGTAATTTGAAGCATGTTTTAGCCAAGTGAATGCAGTTTTATCAAAGCAAAGGAACAGACTGAACCTGGAAGAACGCTGTGACTTACAGCTAAAACTCAGCAATCTACAACCAAATGTCAGTGCCTTTGTTTCAAGTTGATCAGCCACATCCTTGCAGTTAAAGAATTTAACCAGTACAATAAAAAGTTAATGTTAAATTTTCTTGTTGCCTCTGTAATTACATTTTAATTATTTATTTTTTGCCTGGGTTCATTTAAGGATCAAGGATTCTGTGGTGGGATCCAGACTCAAAAAAGTTTGGGGACCCCTGGTTTAATATCTTTCTTCATCTTCTTTATCTCTTGTACCTGCGCGCCCAATTCTCAACCCTTCAAAAATAAAGTTCGTTCGTTCGTTGTCCAATTCTCTTCTTAATTTCTCTTTACCATTGGGGCTCTAGAGAAAAGGACTGCCTAATAATGTTGGCATCTGGTTTCCTCATTGTATGTTTTATTGAATGCCAGCTTCATTTGCACACCTGTAGCTCCACTTGTATTTGTCGGTTCTGTCCACCAGCTCCACATTGGTCATCTTATTATACTAGTTTAGTCCTTACGTTCTGTGCAGGCACCCATAATGGCAATCTGTAACTGTTGCTTTGTTCTCCAAGACTGCCTTGACATTTGAGTTGAAATATTCTTACTTTTGTGCTGGGCTAAATATAAGAATAAATGCAGCAAATGATAAGGGATGATTACAGTAATTACACTTAGTGAGACACGTCTACAAGATGTGACTTATACAGATGTATTATTACAGTAACATAGACGAGCTGAAGGGCTGACAGTGATATCAAAATAAGATTACAGAAGACTTAGAGAGTTTTTGTTGCATTAAAAAAATATCATCATCCTTCAGCTACCCAAGAAGCACAGGCCTTCAACAGACGGTGGCCAAGTTCTCCTGTTCCATACCGTCAGGTCAAGGTCATTAAGTGTCTTCTTCATCTATTTCATGTATGTCTCCAGTGTTCTTCTCCATGTGTTTTTCTTTCTCCCTCTGCCTCTCTTTCCACTGGCATTCCAGAACATAGACTGCCTTTCTAATGTTATGAGTTTGTTACCTCAACATTTGTCCAATTCATTGACAGCAACTTCTCATCTCATGTTCCTTGGGTACTTGTTAGTTCTTATTATCAGTTTCACATTGGTAATCTTGTTGTACTAGTTCAATCCTTTTATTCTATGCAAGCACCCATTTACAAGTCTGTTTGTAACTACCGCATATACTCAAGTATAGGTCGATCTGACTATGTAAGTTGACCCCTAGACTTTAAGACTTAAAAAGCTTTGACAATGAGTGACCCGATTATAAGTTGAACAATTTTTTCGTCGATTTGGAATTCCTGCATTGCACCGAACTTTCACTGGCTTTCTGCAAAACCGAACTTTCACTGGCTTTCTGCAAATTCTAATACTTTCAACTTAACCCTTTCTTGTTTAAAACACCTGAAATTGTCCACCTGGAAACTCTGACTTTGCATCCAAAATGGCCAGAATCGCAAGATGAATACTGTTGTCAGTTATCAAGTAGCAGCAAGATCTCAGTGTTTATCAAGACCTGAGTTACAAATAGATTTTCGGTACATGTAACGCTTCTGTCTTCTGAAATTTTTGTTAGAATCGTTCGATATTATGATCTTTTAAAGCCATGGCTTTCCGGGCAGTCGAATATTAGCTTTGGTATCTGAAAAGTGATTGTTATTTGATCAGCAGGCTAATGCTGTGGCTGAATCAAATGTGAATATTGAATTAGGGGCCGATTTAGATTCTGACAATGACAGAAGTATGTTTTTTTTTATGTAAAACTTTTGGCGAGGTGCGTCCTGTTCAACCTAGTCGGTTATATTAGGGCGCATGTCCAAATATAAAAGACCCTTAGGTCTGAAGTAAGTAATGACAGAAGTGAATCTAATGAAAGAAGTAATGATATTGATGATAAATCAAATGAAGGAGGCCAGTCAACAAAGTGTACTCCACTTGAAATTTGTGACTTGTAGGAAACCCTGGACCTAAACACACTCTAGATGCTGCATCTTACTCAGTTTATTCACAAGTAAAGAGTTTTGGCAAAGGTGCTCAATACAAACAAGTAAAAACTTCAGGACAGAATTCTGTTTTACTATATCTTCTTCTTCTTCTTCTTCCGTCCTTAGCCACCGACCGTCAAAGCAGTCAGTGGCTATTACGCCTAGTGGCGTCTTAGGGCAACAGCAGATAGGTTTTCTTTGCCATTGTTTCCCATCACGCCTATTGGCGTCTTTAGGGCAACGGCAAATCAATCCATTTGCTGTTGTTTCCGTAATCGAAGTGTTTTACTATATGCTGTTGTGTTTACAACAAATGATTTAAACAGCTGTGTACGCCAGTGTACACATGACAGGAAGTACGAAAGCATGATGGACATTTTTTAATTATATCATTTGGATCGAGTGTATGTTTTTATTTTAATAATTACAACAATTAACAGCCTAATAAATTGATTCAAACATGTATTAGTTAAGATATTTTGATAAAAACATTAAATGAAGCAGAAAGTTTATATTTGAAGGATACCAGTATGTGAAGGGAAAGGTGGGGGGCTAAACTGACCGGCTTCAATTTTCACTTTTGTTTTGGAGCCAGGGGTACAATTTTTTAGGTCCAAAATGGGAATAAATTTCTCTTGTATATACAGTTTTTGGTTTTTGGTTTTGTTCTTCATGTTTCAGAACTATACAGTGGGGTATTTTTGTTGAAGATTCTGAATTTTTATGTTACATTGGTAAATAAATTCATATGGAAATTAGAAGAAAAGATTCAACTGTAATTGTCAGCTTTTATGTGCATGCAAAGTTAACTTCAGGTTTATGTTATAGCATGGAAAATTTCAACAATGGGACTGATGGAAAATATGGTAGATTAAGATCACATAACACATGATGATGATGTGACTATCCTTGCAGATGCACTGATCTCACCTCAGAAATTAAAAGTAAAAAAGTAGTGGAAGTCTGTTATTTTAATAATCGTTATGTTATTTTATTGTATTTCATTTAAAGATATTGATTTTTGGATGGCAGACAGAGTTAACTGATGAGAGTTATCAATGCTAGGGACCTCTTTAGGAGATGGGCAGAACAAGACCTAATGTGATCTTTAAAAGTTTCCCTAATCACATGTCACCCCCTCTCCCAGGAAAGTATTTTATCTGTCAGGGAGGGTAGACCTAAACACCCTTGCATCATGATCTCAATATATATATATATATATATATATATATATATATATATATATATATATATATATATATATATATATATATATATATATATATATATACGAGGGTTGCTCAGAAAGTAATGCCCCACATTTTTTTCCCCTTGGAAACTATTTATTCAAAATGTATGTAATTCACGCACAGTATAACTGGGTGTATGCTTTACACATGCTATTTTTCCACATAATCTCCGTCCACTTCTACGGCCTTACGCCAGTGCAAAACAAGGGCATGCATGCCTTCCCTGTACAAGCTCGTTTCCTGTTCACGAAGCCATGTCCTCACTGCACGAATCACGCTTTCGTCATCTTCAAACTGTGTCCCGCACAGTGCATCCGTCAGAAGCCCAAAAAGATGAAATCGGAGGGCACCAGATCAGGACTATAGGGGGGATGGGGGAGCACAGTCCAACCAAATTTGGCGATTGCCTCCTGAGTTTTCAGACATGTCTGGGCTGGTGGCTGTGGCAGGACGCCCAGACCACACCGATCATGCAGCTCCGTCTCTCCACTTCCTGAAGCCTTAACTCTCTGAACCCAGCGTCCAATGGTGCTCCTATCGACTGCACAACTTCTATACACAGCACATAAACGTGTGTGAATGTTCCCCACACTTTCTTTCTCCGCCACCAAGAATTCAATTACAGCTTGTTGTTTGTAACGCGTGCCGTACACAGACGCTATTTTCACAGACTACTACAGCGGCGTATCTGTCGGATGACCGTGCAATTACGCACATGTACGCGGGAAACATCAATGTTTCTACAAGTAAATTTTCGCTTTGCTATCTTTATTCTAGGATGAGAAAAAAATGTGGGGCATTACTTTCTGAGCAACCCTCGTATGTCTTCTTTTCTATAATTGTTTTGGATTGTAATTTTAAACCTATGTTTTACCACTGTCTTTTGAGGAAATTGACAACATTTAGAAATATTAATTCTCTTTAACCCCTTTTATTGCTTATCTGTATTGTGTACAGTGAAAACCAAAAGCATTTCTACACTGTTTACATGTTTCAGTGCTTAGCTTTTGAAAACTAGGAAACTTAGCATGACCAGATAGAGAAGTAACAAAATTATGGGTCAGGTCAGAGAGATAAATCTTATAATGCAGTTTCCCCCTCCCCCCACTTTAAGAACAGATAAGACACAATGAATCTTAATGTTATTGTTATCTCTTGTTATCTAAAGTTGTTCACCTTGTTCTATATTTAGTTCTTAAATATTATTCATATTATTTGTTCAGATTTAAAAAAATGTTTTTCACTATGTTCTTCATGCATTTTTAAAATTTTTTTAAAAACTTATTGTTTGCACATAGGAAAATAGTCAGATTTTAGTTATTTCTTTTTTACATCTCGGTCATATGATCTTTTCACCTTATTTCTATTTTTATGTTTATTAATTATGAATAATTTGTGTAGGCCTATGTTAATCTGAGATTTATTTTATTTATTGTTTGCACATAGGAAAATAGTCAGATTTTAGTCATTTACTTTTTTACATCTCAGTCATATAATCTTTTCACCTTATTTCTATTTTTATGTTTATTAATTATGAATAATTTGTGTATGTTAATCTGAGATTTATTTAATTTATTGACTGTACAATATGCTACATGTGCCCTCACATCTGTCTTCATTGTAGTAATGCTTATTGCGACGAGTCATTCATTCATTCATTATGCTTCGGCTCCCTGTGGAGTATAGGACTTCAATGAGCCTTCCTGTGCTGTGCCATCCATTACAGGTCTTTCAGTATGATTATTCCTTTTATATCCGTCTCCAGTTCCCTTCTCTATATGTTTGCCAGTCTCCCTATATTTCTCTTACTCTGGGAATCCCAAAACAAGGGCAACCATCCAGTGCTATCAACTGGTTTTCCTCAAGCCAGTGCCATTCTATCCAGTGCCAGCATCCTATCCTCACCACTTGTTCCATGAATATTTGTCTGCTTCTGTCTATCAGTTCACATTGATGATCTTGTTATATTCCATTTTAATCCATCTGTTTTGTACAAGCCGGCAAAGGTAAATGTGGTCCCAAAGCAGATACTGCCGTAGGAAAGTTAAAAATGATAAAGCACTCATTTATAAAAGTTTGTAACTTTAATGTATTTATTGTTGACCTTATTTGTTCATGAGGTTTAGAGTTCATGATTAATGTCTAGATCTGCTTTGTGCCCACTTCTGACAGTGTTTGTGTTTTCTGCTTTAATGTTCAGGTTTCTGATTGCCACTTAAGAGTGAACTAGAAACTGAGTCCTAACACTCTAACCTTTATTTGACAGCTGTTTCGGTAAACATGTAGATAGCATTCATCTTGCTGAAAAACTGTTTTTCAAGTTTTTTTGGGTTTTTTTCATGAATTGTAGCTACATTTAGGGCCAAAGATTGTAGCAAATTTTTATCTTTTCCATTTTTTCTGTATGACTTCACTCCTGAAATGGTTAAAGCAGTCTTAAGATTGATTAAAATGATACCTTCACTTGAAATGGAATGTAAAAAGAAATAAAATAATTGGCAAGATTATGTGTACTTGATTTTAAACTTGTATGAGCATCTTTCTCATCAAGTTTGGCAAGGGCATTAATAAAAAATCTGAATATTTTGTACTGTAAGACACTGTCTAGTTCTGCATCTATTTTTGAGCTGCCACATTTCCCAGTTCTTGCATACGTTGTGAGTGCTTCACGTATCCCTGTTTACGGCTTGAAATTAAATGAATATTTTTACGGTTTATTCCAACTTTGTTGGTTTCTTATGAATCAAATTTTGCGTAATTATTTTTAATGGGTTTTGTAGGAATGCTTAATGGATTTCTGTGTGTACTTAAATCAAAATTATTACCTTGAATTAACTACACTATATATCCTAATTATAAACCCATCAGGGGTTGAATGGGATATTTTTTCATGACTCATACGACTAATTTTACAGCGGTCTTCACGTTCGATGGCTGGAGTTTTCTTTAGCAAATCTATGTATATGTGTGTGCGTGAGCTTTATCTGTTTATCAGGTTTCTACTTGTTTTATATGTTGTCTGTGGTACCTTCTTCACATACCATATAAGCTGGTGTAGATGATCATGTATCTGTAAGCCTACTGTCCCCGTTACTATTTATCACTTCTGTTCTTGTTGACCTCTTTCTGTGCCGCAATGTTAGACTGTTTTGAGTGTTTTCTCTCTTTGTTGATCTCTTGTGTTTTTCCTACAGTATTTATTCCAGCTTTCATCTTCTCATAACGTGACCAAGAAAAGTGGATTGCTTATTTCTGATACGAGAAATAAGCTTTCTTTATTCACTGGCTTCTTTCAGAACATACCCATTTCTCTGTTACGCTGTCCAGGGTATTCTCATCATTATTCTGTAAAACCACATTCCTGTTGCCTCCAGGGATTTTCCTGCTTGTCAGTTAATTGTCCATGATTAACTTCCGTAAGTCAGGATTGGCACCATATTACACTGAAAACCTCTCTTTCTTACTTCCAATGACAAAGATTTGTTGCATAAAATATTCTTCACTTCGTTGAAAACTGCATTTGCCTGGGTATTGTACTATTCACCTCTGAGATAATCTTCCATCTGATGTTGTAAATGGGGATCCATCTTTTGATTTCAGACAATCAGTGGCTTTTTGTGTTTTTCTTCCTGTTAACTCATTTACTGGCTTGTGCATAGATTTTGTGTCTTTTGTGTGCTGTACTTTGATATCTCTGCACTTATGGTTTAGCCATGCTTCTTTTGCTGTTGTATATGCGTTTACTATTTCTTTATTTAACCCTTCATATTAATCTTTATCTTGCATGGTCTTTTGTGTCCATCTGTAACTTTCATATTATAGTATAAATATCAACATTTCTTTTACTTTTTAACCAGAATATGTGTGTGTTCTATGAGATGAATTTTCGAGATGTACTATGAGGATACTGCAAACCATTTACTTATTTTATTAATTTGATGAGAGATTGTAATTGGTACAGCTGTGTGTATTTTTTGTTTTTGTAAGTTTGAAAGCACGTCTTAACTTGTGTATGTGTGTGTGTGTAACGAAGACACAAGAAAACTGCAATTTATGTTTGGAGATGTCTTTAAATATGTTATCTTGTTTATGTAGTAAGTTGTTAGTCTTGACCTTAGTTGACCTTACTTTCAAGTGTTGATTGGCCTTGACTTAAAACCATCATTGCATAAATAGATCCTGTGGCTGATAAAATCTTATCAACTTTTTTCATTGTGCTGTGTTCAAAAGTTACCAGATTTATATCATTTTAATGCATGCAGGCATATCTGGAGTCATTCTTTATAGACCACCAGCTATGCACAATGCTACAATATACATACCGGTATGTGAAAGTGAACCTCAGTCTGTGAGGCTAATTACTTTTGAAATCATCCAGACACTTCTAGAGATTCCCCCTGTGGTGAAACATGTTGAGAACCCAGCATTGCACACTAGGCTTGAGAAGTCACTTGAGCCCCAGACATGATTCTTTGAAATTGACCTGATTGACTGCATACAGGAGGATCTCACTATGGACCAGACAGGGGGAGCTAAGTGGCTCTGTGCAGGACGTGACGATTCCTTGAAAGAGCCCAGAACCAGAGCACAGTATTTTAGCTCTGCATAGTTGGAGAGCCCCTTTGGATGGCGGGGAATGCACAGTATGCCACACGCTTCTTACTCCTAACTTGGGACCAGATGTGACGATCCTTTAAATGCAAGGCAAGCTTGAGAAACTGGAGCTCATGTCTTCAACTCAGCACATTTCGGAATGGCAGAAAAGCCACAGGAAAAGCCTAGATCTACAGTGTAGATAATTCCAAGGAGTCTTCAACTTGGTATTGGCTGCAAAAGTACAAGAAGCCCAGCATCCCATGTTAAACAACAACAATATCATTTTAAAGTGTATCTCTTTCACCCCCTCCCCCCAACCACCAACCATATCTTGATGTTTTTTTTTAAATACCAGAATTTACTTTCTGTGGGGGTTTCTGATTTTAAAAATCATTTTTTGTTTCAATTTTCTTTCCCCATGTTCTTGTTCATGTTTGGTTTATATTCTGCCATTTCAGTTAAATATGTTGCGGATATGACTCATTTACTATGATTTTTGTCAGGGTAAAAACATTTTTTGGAGTCTTTTCCGGCATTGGTTTTGCTTCCTTCTTTTTTTAAAATTTATGTTTGATCAGGGACATTTAATTAGCATATTATATTCACATGTATATTTATCCCAAAATGTTGAATTTCAACAACACTCATGGATGTGGCCCAGGTATGTATTTTAGGGGCTGTGTTTCTACTATGAGAGAGACCTGAGCATAACTGTCCACTCTAAGTTAGTTGCTGTCATTTTAAACCAAACAGAATGCTGTCACAGTGAAGGGCTAATGACTGAAATTTCTTGCCAATTGAACCCGTGATGGCTATAATAGCATCAAGATACAAGTGATATTAATAGTATTACCTATTGTATATAGTAGTTTACAGATAAAATCATTGTTGAATATAATAGCACCATAATCATCGAGATACAACTAGTGTAGGATATACTAGCTTCCAGGCAGAGTCAGTTTTGGATACAGTAACATCAAGAAACTATCAGATTCCGTAGGGGAAGTAAGTGTTAGAAAGTTTACTAACTAGATCCAGCTTTATGAGGTGGGGTAAGCCGTTCCTTTCCTTGCGCCTTTGCCTTCCCTAACTCAAGAGCAGTGTCAAATACTCATTTACAGCTGGGTAGACTGTAGCATGACGCTACCATGTTTTGAACGTGGAACCCATTTACCTTGCAGCGATAGTGATACATTCTAACCTCTCTGCCCATTGGACCCTCTGTAAAATAAAACATGCATACATTAATTAAATCGTGTTCCACGATATAAATTTCATGTATGAGTTGGTTAAGATTTTTCGTGACTGACAAGACGTTTTTTTTTTAAATTGTAGCCACTAATGCTTGATCTTCACAGTTTTCATACCGTCGCTGCAGTATTGTTTTTTTTTTTCTCATTTAAATGCATTCAGTATTGCAAGTCTTGACATTAAAATTGTATGTTATAAAGATAATTATCTAAGTGAAAAAAAAGCACGCACACAAGCGCAAAACAGAAAATTGCTTCTTATTTTCATGTGTTCAAGAGCAGAAACATGTCACCCTTTTTTCCCCCCACATTAGAAATAGATCAATCTATCCAATATTGATTTTTTTATTATTTTTTTAAACATTAATTTTATCAATCTATTCGCTGTTTACTGACCTTTCTTTTTTCTGTCTTCTGAAACATGCTGGGTAAACTAACAAGCATTTGATATATACATTTCTGGGACATATTTATTTTAATTGAATAATTGTTGTATACTTTGTGAACATATGTTTAGTATTTGTAACTAGTCAGCACAAATTTGCTAAGTTTTAATACGTAGTATTATCACAATAAATACATAATTAACATTCATTATGATGCACGTCATATTTCATGAGACTTGAGGCATGTCTCGAGAGCTGTTTGAATCCATTCTTTTGTTTTGTTATTTTTTTAGTTTTTTTTTTTCCCTCTTTTCCGTGTAAATATGTTGTTTACTGTCGCTTATGTTGTATTTGTTATGTAAAAACCAGCGATGAATACAAAAGAAATTAAAAATGTTGGCTAATGCTAATGTACCATGATTTTTGTTAGTTGTGTTTATTACCACTTTATATGTCATTGTTCATAGATTATTTTATTTGCACACTAGCAATAATGTACAAGGGACAAAACCTCTTTCTCCTTCCTATACAATTTACTTTTGGTTGTATACCCTTATCATTCAAACATTTCCATCTAACGTACATTAGCTTCTTCGCCATTCGCCTTCAAGACTTCCACATTAATGACTAATAAAGTCAGTAGTCAACTCAAGGTTCCTGACATCTCCAAACAGGTTTTCATGGAGCGAAGTAGGTTGTTGCCATATGCTACTCCGTTCATTGCTGTAGATTCGCCCATTCGGTTAGATCAGGGGTTCTTATCCTTTCTTGTGCTATGAACTCCTACTGACCCTTTTGATTGTCCAGCGAAGGCTACAGAACCCTTCTTAGAAAAAAAAAATGTCCTTAGACACATACAATTACAATTTTTGCATACAAATAATATATTTTATTACAAATAAAAATCGTTCAGCTTGCGTACTGAAATACAAAAACATTTTGTGAAAAGAATATATTTCTTAAAGTGCAAAAATCTATGATAATTTTCTGAATAAACAATGTTTGCGAAAATAAAACTCAAATTGTTAGGTTGTGTTCACGGACCCACCAGAATCCACTCATGCACCACTCCTTCCCTCAAGAGATCTGTGGAACACAGGACAAGAAATCCAGGATGTGACCTTTAGCATAATCTTTCTTCACAGGGCATCAAAGAATAAAATAAACCAATCTTTCACAGCCCTTCATTCCATTGGATATAGTCGAGTGGCGGATTGGTAAGAGCACTTGCTTATCGAGGCAAAGTTACTGGGTTTGACTCTGCTCTTGATTTAGGTAAGATAAAGGCGCGATGAAGGGAACCGATCACCCCAACCTAACAAAGCTGAGATCTAGTCTAGTGAAGTCTCTAACAGTTCAATCCCATACGGCAGCGTGTTATGAGGCCACATATATACAGTATATATATATATATATATATATATATATATATATATATATATATATATATATATATATATATATATATATATATATATATATATATATACGGTATATATATACGGTATATATTTGTATGTTTGTGCGTGAGCTCAGGTGCTTCTGTAATGATTTCACCATGACATATGGAAGTCTACAGAGAAAAAGTCAAACACAAACAAATAAATAAATAAAATAACAATGTTGACATGGAATGTCAAGGCATTCATATTGTATGGTTATGGAACATGGACAACAACAGCCTCCTACATATTTTTATAAATTGGGGATCGCGTAGAATAGAAGGTTTTAATTGGTTTGACAAAATCACCAGACAGGTACTGCTGGAACAAATGTAAGCAAATAAAGAGGGGAAACCCGAGGCCTGTAAACAGTAAATAAATAAATATTATACAAATAAAGGTATGTTTCAAGCACTCGTGAGAAATAAAGAAGCAGAAAGCTAAACAACAGAAGTGAGTGGCTTACCGGAGAATCGAACTCATGACCTTCCGAACGGCAACCCCGTCTAGCTACAGAAGCGAAGCACTATCTGTGGTGCCTAGCTGGCAGGGAGGATAGTGTTATTCGCTTCTGTAGCTAGGCGGGGTTGCCGTTCGGAAGGTCCTGGGTTCGATTCTCCGGTAAGCCACTCACTTTTGTTGTTTTTCTGTTGTCTAGCTTTCTAGTTCTTTATTTCTAACGAGCGCTTGAAAGACCTTTATGTGTATAATATTTTTTTATTTACTGGAACAAATGTATCTTCTCCCCGATGTACTAGTTAATCGTACCATTTACTTTGTATGGCGAAGCACTGTTTTCAAAAATCAGTGTATCTAACTTGAATTTTATTTTAATGTAAGCTTGTGTCGCTAGTTCCCGTCATTTTTGTAAAAACCTAATGTAATGTTAACTTTTTTTTATGATCTTATCCACCTTTGTTGAACCCGGTTTATGACACATACATTTAACCGTTAACGGCAAGCGGACTTCTCAGTCCGGTTTTCGCTCTTGAGTTGTCGTAAAATGTAAGAGAGGTATTCCGGACTTTGCTGCCACAGGAGTGCCCCTGCCTCAGTTATGTATTGCACACTCGACCACCCACCCCTCCTCCCCCTTCCCACCAATCCCGTCGTATTGCCACTCAAGTTCTAGAGATAAACCCAGATTTTCTTCTTTAAAAAAAACCCAGAAATACCCAGATTATTTTATGCCTCAAATACACGGGATAGACGACGCTTACACAATCTTTTAGTGCAACTTTAGCGCAAATAAGCTGTGTGCTACCAATTGTTATTTATTTCTTCATTTTTATTTTATTTTTTATTACCAAAAATTCACAATTATATAAAATTGATTTTATTGACACCCCAATATATGAACTCTTGAAAATGAGATATTTTAACAGTAACATATTTACAATAGTTACATTAACAAAATGTTCCTCAAATCAAATATAAAATGTTAGTTGTAACTTGTTACTGTTGAAAATTGTCACTTGTCAGCGACTTGGCATCCATGTCGACAACTTCTCCTTCGTCAAGATCATATGCATGAATTGACAACGTGGAATCTTGATTGTGGAGTTCCAAAATCTTTGCATATCTCTTCCGACAACGTCCTTCACGCACATCTTCAACCACCCTTTTACTAGGATTAAACTTATGACAAACTCCATCTTTGGCAACCGCTTGCTTGCCTAGTATTCGATTGGAAACTGTTTCACACAACAGCTTGCTGGTGTGTTTAGTTTTAACTAAGTTAGCCGTCGAAAACACTCTTTCGACGCATGCTGAGAAGTGAGGTAGTGCCATAAGCGTGCACATGAGGTCAGCCAAAACATCAAATTTCTTCTGGTTATTAGCATCTGTTACTTGTTGCTGTCCCAGCCAGAATGCGGTCGGATCCTCATCCACCAGATGTCCAAGATCTTTTCGGTACGATGCTAGTTCTCGCCATTGATCAGACAGACGATCAAGACTCTCTTCTAAAACAACTGTTGGGAACTGCGCTGCTAATGGAATGACAGAAGGTTTGTTGATCTCGAGAGCTTGCTTTGGATCCAACAACTGCATTTGCGCCAGAACACTGTTAATTTACAGGAACAGACCGTACAAATCGCAGCATAGCGATTGCCAGAGTCCGGCTTTATCCAATCCTTCAGTTCGCTGTCTGTTAGCCATTGCTCACAAAAAGCCTGCTGATACCATGGCTTCACTTTTTTAACGCTGTGGCGCTGAGTCGTCATGCTGCTACAACTACCTAGCGTACCTTCATCATTGCTCATTTTATAATCTTAAATTTAATTATTTTTTGACAAAAAAAAAACAACAACAATATGCTGTTTATCTGCTTAAGTCTAAAATTTAAAAAGAATACTTTAAAACACATCGCAAAAATGACTGAGTATCGTAGATGACAGCCATTAACAGAATAAGAGGAAATAGATAGTGTAACTGTCTTTTTCCGTTCTTGAGGTGATCACTTGCACAAGACAGTAAACATCATGTTGTTAGATGTGTGGTACTTGTAAGATGATGTGCTGAGTGTGGGAGCGGATGGAGGCGCGAATGTGTTTAGGCTCGTATATATGTAGACAATGCAACCCATACACTCACATGCAGTAGTCAAGGATGCGTGGACACTGCTGGCACGTTTCAAAACATTTATTGACGGAAACACACAGTAGCATCAACAGGAACAGTCAGTGTAAACATGGTCATGATAACAGGAAATCGTTTGGTATACATCAGGCATTCAAAAGGCTTGTAAACATTCGAATATTCGTACCTCATCAATAGTAATGTTCTTCAATGGCAGATCATAATGCCGCTTTGGTATTCCTGACTAAACACGTCAGATACCTTCATAACTTTGACATCTAAGTCTAACTTGGCCTAACACGCCACTTGCACATTATCAGGCTGTAGTATAGTAACCGTAAGACAGTTCTCAAAATGGCGTCAGCTGTGTACTTCTGATTAGGCAGGTTAACATCAACCCTGCAGTAATGCTTATGTAGATATATATATACCGCCAATCTGCGGTTCCCACAATATAACTTCGTCACTGGACTTCTGGATAATATGCAGACTAATAGTCTTGGATGGCTACCTTGAGCACAAAATATAAGTTCTGTAATGTAGGACCTGTGAGCTGTAGTTCACAGCTTAGGTAATCCTTTAACACGTTCTGCCACCGAATGCATAATAATGGAAAAAGTCGGTGTTACCTGGAACAGAATCCTCAGAACACAATAAGGAACTCTGTCGTCATTCCGACGCACAGAGATTCACTGGGGAGACCTGCCAACGCAGTCACTTCGAAGATTTACCCCGAAAAAACAATGGACATCATGTCCCACAGAAGCCAGCTTACATCACGGCCTGACGGAAGAATCTCAACTTGGCGCTTAAAATCTGCGCATGAGCACAAGCTCCGAATTGTTTACCTTTGACCCTGTCTTCATACAGGTCAAACACAATGAAAGAACCAACAGGGAAGATAACCCCTAATCAACCTGACATCGCAAGGTAAAGACACAATTATTCATACGACAAATAACTTGACATATGAAACTCCGTCGAAAATGACAGCAACATATTACTACACCCCCCCCCCTGTAAAAAAAAATGACACATTTTTTTTTCTTCAAATATATTCATCAGCAAGATAGCACACGCATCAATTATGCGCTCATGAAAGAATGAACCTAATATCAGGTACAATAGACGCATAAATAAAGCGTATGGAGAGAGTAAAAATCACCCCCCATCATAAGAGAAAATATTTCCTCTAAGCCAAACAAACTCAGGGGGTACCATTAAAGAAACCTAAGTTGCTGGCAATACCAATCATAGATATCAAAAATTGTCAAATACCATCATTACAACAATATACAAATTTTAATGAACTACAATACTATACCATCAGCATATCTAATGGATATATATCATGGATGGACATAATCAAATTCATTAAAGTCATATACATCATCCAACTAGTGACACAATTGTGTTAATATATATTTTAATATTAAGAACAGACATAAGTCTGGAAGTGTATCAGGAGATCGAGGACATAAGATTTAAATGGAATCATGTGGGCATCTAGACAATACGTCTACCATCACATTATCCGAACCCCGGATAGCTCGCACCGTAAAATGGAAAGGTTGAAGAGCAATAGCATAACGAGTAGATCTCGAGCTCTTCAAATCATTACTTTGCATAGCTGTAAGAGCTTTTTGGTCAGTTTCCATAATGAAATGCGCGCCCAGAAGGAATCTTTGTAGCTTAAGAATGGACCAAACCATGGCCAACAATTCACGGTCTAAAACCGAGTAATTCCTTTCTGCCGCATTCAGCTTCCTAGAAATATACATTACAAGATGCAGAGTTCCTGAATACTTCTGCATTAGTGCCGCTCCAATCCCAGTGGAAGAGGCATCACTACGAAGGACAAAAGTCTTATCAATCGTTGGAAGTCTTAAGATAGGATGAGATGAGAATAAATTCTTAACCTGATCCAATGACGATTGGCATTCTTGGGACCAACGTACCATATTAGGAGAACCTTTTTTCGACAACGTTGAAAGTGGTGCCATAATGGAGGATAGATTATCAATGAATCTTCCATAGAATTGTATTAATCCCAAGAGACTACGTACTTGCTTTTTTGTCTTCAGAACCGAGATATTTAATATCTTCGAAATGTTTTGGTCCTCTGTCTTCAACAGACCATGACCAACCCGATGACCTAGGAAAGAGATTTCACTAAACCCAAAAAAGGCTTTAGATGGTTTTGCTGTTAAATTATGCTCGCGTAGAGTAGATAGTAACTCGCTTAAACCCGAATGGTGTTCTTCCCAAGTATCACTGAACAGACAGATGTCGTCCAAATATGCGATGACATCTGTACGATACGATAGAATTCGTCGCATCATGCGCACGAAAGTTGCTGGGGCGTTCATAAGCCCGAAAGGCATAAAATTCCACTGAAACAAACCCCTAGGTGTCGAAAAAGCAGTGAGAGGTTTGGCGTGTTCCGTCAGTGGGACTTGCCAATAACCTTTCGACAAGTCTAGTTTAGTAAAGAATTTAGCTTTAGAAAGTCTAATAAGTAGATCATCTAATAAGGGCATAGGTTCAGCATCGAACTTCGTAACTTGATTTAATTTGCGATAATCAACGCAAAGACGTATGTTATTGTCTTTCTTTCGAACAATAACCATCGACGAAGAATAAGCTGAAGTGGATGGTTCAATTATTTTCAATTGAATCATTTCATCAAATTCTTTCTCGACTTGTGCTTGAAAATGAATAGGTATTGGGTATGGTCTTACTCTGATCGGATTACGATCAGTAAGTATGATGTCATGTTCTATGACATCTGTGTGTCCAGGAATGTCGGTAAGGACATCCTGATATGATTGTAGCGTAGAGGATACTTGACGTTGCTCCTCAAAAGACAAGTTCGAAGAGACGGTAACGTTTTTCCATGATCCCGTAGAATTAAGTGGAACAACGGGAAGAGGTAAGTTAACGTCAGAAAAAGTAGTTTCCTCATCCTGTATAACAGACAGGGATGAGATATGACCATGTTGGACTCGAGAATCGTCCGTCGCCTGGAAAATAGGCTGTAAATAGTCTGGTCGTTCAATAAATTCAGTAAGCATATTTATATGGAAGGTTTTATGCCTTCCATCAACATCGACAATATAGTCGGCATCTGAAATTTTAGAGACTATAGTGTATGGACCTTTCCAAGAAATGAGAAGTCTGTTTTCCCTCGTGGGAAGTAAGACAAACGCTTTGTCTCCAGGACAAAGTTGACGTAGGCGTCTTTTCTTATTAGCGAATCGCTTAGCCTTTTCCTTAGCGAATTCTGATGATGAAGTAGCTAACCTGCATGATTCGATAATTTTCTCCCTAAGAGCAATGACATATTCATATGATGATTGTGTATCATCGTCAATATTATCGGCAGTGATCAGATCGTGTAGCAAGGATATAGGACCGCGCGGTTGTGCGCCAAAGACAAGTTCAAAAGGAGAAAATCCTGTATGCTCGTTGGGAACCTCTCTATAAGCAAAGAGAGCTGCAGGTAGGACCTTGTACCAATCATCAGGATGATCCTCCGTTATCTTGCCTAGTAAGTTCTTTAGTGTCCTATTAAGACGTTCAACCAATCCATTGGACATTGGATGATAAATACTACTGAGAGACCTTTTAATGTCCAGAGTAGCCATCACCTGAGACATAGTGTCCGATATCAATTGAGTGCCGTGGTCTGATAGTATTTCTCCGGGAAATCCCAGCCCAGAAAATATGAGCCAAAGAGCATCTGTGATATCGACAGTTGATATGCTTTTAAGAGGAATAGCCTCTGGCCAACGAGTGCACATGTCAACGCAAGTAAGGATAAATTGATGTCCTCTGGCTGACTTAATCTTAAACGGGCCAATAATGTCTATTGCCATTTTCTGAAACGGCCGAATAGGAATATCTGCAGCCTGAATAGGTGCAGCATGTCTTGGACCTCTAGACTTGACCTCTTGGCAAATTTTGCAAGACCGGCAATAAATTCGTATGTCTTTGTTCACGAATGGCCAAAAGAAAGACGCAAGGACTCTAGTCTTGGTTCTGGAAAAACCCATATGTCCAGCACACTGAGAATCGTGTGCATGTTGAAGAATTAAGGGTCTCATACACTTAGGCACAAGAATTTGCGAATGCATAGACTTGTCCGAGTGTTGTACCATTCGTACCAATATACCATTCTTCATAGTGATATACGATCTGTGATTCGTATTCTGATTAGGATCACCTTTCTTTGCGAGAAGAAAGAATTTCTTCAAAGAAGGATCCTCTTCCTGTCGTTTAACAAACGTGTCATGCGAAATCACCAAGTGATCATCTTGGCTATCAACTCCATTACTATCATCAGATGAAGTTGGAGGGATAAGAGCTTGGGCTCTTGTTACCACTGCATTGACCGCTTGGATATTTTGTTCCTCCCAAATAGAAATTTGTTGCGGGGTGCATTCCTTAACCCCATGAATACGACCAATTATAAGATCCGAAATAGGATTAGGAAGAAGACACGCGTGGACATCTCCTGTAAAGAAAGGAGTGTCAATGCTAATGATAGCAGTATGATATTTTTCCATGGTACCACCAAACGTAACACATTTGACCACCTTTCCCGAGTAACAGCGAGGATCTATCAGAGACTGCCTAACCCCGACAGTAGTGCAACCAGAATAAAAAAGCACTGAGACTAGCCTATCATTCACTAGACCTTTATGCAAGATGAGAGATCCTCTCCCATCATGCGCAACTGTAGCAGGAAGAGCGGGAAGAGGGTGACCACAAATTAAGGTAGATACAGACGATGGCTCGAACAATGTTGAGCATTGGGGGCATTCAGTTGCTCTCCCAAAATCGAAAGCACAACCAGTGATAGCATTAGAGTTCCCACTATCATTTCCTTGATTACAGGCTCCATTAAACTCTTGTTGTGCAGAGTTTGCCTGTTGGAAAGCTTTTCTTTTGTTATATCTAGGTCTACCGCAATTATCATTTCCCCTGTAATTGTTATCATATTGTCTATTGTAATTATCATTCCGGTTTGAATCCCGGTTTGTATATTCACCATCGTCATATTCTTGACGTCGAGAATGGTTATCCCGAGCAGAAAAGCTTGGGTAGTTTTTATTGTGATAACCTTTGCGAAAGTGTCTAAAATTATTACCACCAAAATTACGAGAACTCCCATCTCGTCTCCAGTTCTTAGCAGAAGAACCATCATATGTTGGATTACTCTGCTTATGAGTGTAATTCTGATTACTTTTCTTATTCCAGTTTTGTTGGGCACCCTGAAATTTCTTATTGAAATTAAGGCCATATGGTGCTGCCGAAGCAACTGGCAACCCTTCTTTCACTTTAGAATTGCTAACTGTAGCATGGGGATGCGCGGTGGCATACTGACAACAGTATTCCTCCATGTATTTTAAGTTTTTAGGCGTACGCTCATGAAGAAATGCAAGGAAAGAATCATTAACAGATGACAAAACTTTGTCTCTAAGTAATAAGTCCATTAGACCTTCATATGTTTTCTCAGTTTGAGACAACTCAACCCATCGTGTAAATGTACGATGTATCTTTGTAACAAAATCAGAGAAATCTACTCCATTTTCTGGCAACATATTCCTAAAACGAAGACGATAATCTTCTTCTTTTAGTTGATATTTTTTTAACAATGCTGCTCTGACAACATCATAATTAGTTCTATTATGCTCTTCTATTGTCATAAGAGTAGTCACAGTTTCACCTGTAAAAAATTCCATCAGTTGTTCAACATAGTTTTCCTTTTTTATCTTATGCGTACCGCATAAAAATTCGAATCTATCAAGATAATCAGTTATATCGTCCTTTAAAGGATTGAAATGAGGCAATTTGATCTTACTAGACCTCTCCTTTGTTGTATCCGAAGTTACTTGATGAGCACCCATATTTGTTACTTTCAATTTCTCTAATTCCAAAGTTGCGAGTCTTTCTTCATGATCCATTTTCTGTTTCCTTTCCTCGGCTTCCCTATCCAATCTTCTATTTTCAGCCTCAGCCTGAAATTGAAGTTTTTTCTCCTCAGCAGCAGCTTGTAATTTTCTTTCCTCAGCAGCGGATTGAAATTTTCTTTCTTCTGCTTGAAGTTTTCTTTCCTCTGCAGCAGCTTGAAGTTTTCTTTCTTCAGCAGCAGCTTGAAGTTTTCTTTCTTCAGCAGCAGCTTCATTTTTTTTTCCATTTCCATCTGGAATTTTCTTTCATCAGCTTGCATTTGCAACCTTAAATTCTCAGCATCTATCTTCTTTTGTTCAGCTTGCATCTGCAATCTTAAATTCTCAGCATCTATCTTCTTTTGTTCAACTTCTGCTTTCAATTTATTTTCCTCTTTTTGTCTCTTTTCTTCTGACTTCAATGCTTTGGCGAATTGAGCAGTTGCGAATTCTTCTAACTTGTCACCTGTCTTCCCAAGGACTTTCCCTTGTTCAATGAAGAAGTCTAGTGTAGACATTGTCTAATGAGATCAATAACCTGAAAAAATTAAATAAATTACCTTATCCCACTTTAATGGGAGACAAGTCTTCAATGTTAGACTTGTATACTCAGTTCAGTTTATTTCACTCTCTTTGAGAGTCAAGTCTTAATCAAAGACCTTGTATGGTTACCTTATTTCTTTATAATAATTTTCTATCAATACTCCCAATATGAATAGTGTATCATATTTATAACGACAATAATAATACATGACCAAGTATATGTATGTAGACTGTGTATGACAATAATGTATTACAATCATAAATACAAACACAAAGATACAGAACAATGACCGAAAACGTTCGCAGAAGTCAAATAAACAATACAGCAGAAAGTAAAGAAAATGTTACACAAATGTGTAATGATGACCGCGAAAAGTAAACAAGACAAACAGCAACACTGTTATAAACAAAAAAGGTGTAAAGAAATAAACGGAAGGAAGGAGAGAAGAACAGATACAAACAAAACAAATCGAAAATCAAAGAATGAAAAAATAACGAAAACAACACTAACTCATGTCGTCACAGCTAAACGTAAACAGCAACAATTGTCGCTAGCAAATTCCAATTAAGGAAATTTGCAGTCCCTACAGAAAACGCTCTCAATAGATAACCTCTATTACGTGGTATTTATCTAGAGGAGTCACCTTACCCAACCAGCCCGCTGAAAAACACAAGAAAAATACACAACAATAGTACAAGTAACATAAATAGCAATAGAATGTGTTGCAAAATAAAGCTTAGTCACACATGATGTTACAGTAACTATCTCGCTCCTTGCGAACACAGAAACAGAATGTCAAGCGCGCACTGATTGTCAGATCCACTGTAGCATGAAGTGGTCTTCTAGAACATAAAGTTAATATGACCTTCTCGAAACTTGAGTCTTGCACATCGAATGTTGACAATTTCACGTACTCTTTACCAACACTTGACCTCGAACAATGTAACTTGAATGCTCGGACGTAGAAATATCTGTTGTTGACTGAGACGTGTAAACAACCAGCAGTACTGTTCACAATAGGGACTTGACTTGCAGTTGTGGTCCACGTAGCAAATGCCTAGATGCCCACTTCAGTACTTGTCATGTTGTGGTTCATGTAGAATTATAACATAAATGCTAACACTGTTTATACTGTCCTGTGTAGTCAAAACTTGGAAGTGTCGAGTATGTGTGTTATTCTCAGATGTCCACCTTGTTTATCAAAACATGTAGCACAAAGTCCACGGGAATGTTAATTTCTCGCTCTGTCCAGCTTAGACCCACAGATCTGGCCTACCAGAAATGTAACTGTCTTTTTCCGTTCTTGAAGTGATCACTTGCACAAGACAGTAGACATCATGTTGTTAGATGTGTGGTACTTGTAAGATGATGTGCTGAGTGTGGGAGCGGATGTAGGCGCGAATGTGTTTAGGCTCGTATATATGTAGACAATGCAACCCATACACTCACATGCAGTAGTCAAGGATGCTTGGACACTGCTGGCACTTTTCAAAACATTTATTGACGGAAACACACAGTAGCATCAACAGGAACAGTCAGTGTAAACATGGTCATGATAACAGGAAATCGTTTGGTATACATCAGGCATTCAAAAGGCTTGTAAACATTCGAATATTCGTACCTCATCAATAGTAATGTTCTTCAATGGCAGATCATAATGCCGCTTTGGTATTCCTGACTAAACACGTCAGATACCTTCATAACTTTGACATCTAAGTCTAACTTGGCCTAACACGCCACTTGCACATTATCAGGCTGTAGTATAGTAACCGTAAGACAGTTCTCAAAATGGCGTCAGCTGTGTACTTCTGATTAGGCAGGTTAACATCAACCCTGCAGTAATGCTTATGTAGATATATATATATATATATACCGCCAATCTGCGGTTCCCACAATATAACTTCGTCACTGGACTTCTGGATAATATGCAGACTAATAGTCTTGGATGGCTACCTTGAGCACAAAATATAAGTTCTGTAATGTAGGACCTTGTGAGCTGTAGTTCACAGCTTAGGTAATCCTTTAACACGTTCTGCCACCGAATGCATAATAATGGAAAAAGTCGGTGTTACCTGGAACAGAATCCTCAGAACACAATAAGGAACTCTGTCGTCATTGTGACGCACAGAGATTCACTGGGGAGACCTGCCAACGCAGTCACTTCGAAGATTTACCCCGAAAAAACAATGGACATCATGTCCCACAGAAGCCAGCTTACATCACGGCCTGACGGAAGAATCTCAACTTGGCGCTTAAAATCTGCGCATGAGCACAAGCTCCGAATTGTTTACCTTTGACCCTGTCTTCATACAGGTCAAACACAATGAAAGAACCAACAGGGAAGATAACCCCTAATCAACCTGACATCGCAAGGTAAAGACACAATTATTCATACGACAAATAACTTGACATATGAAACTCCGTCGAAAATGACAGCAACAGATAGCTGCTGTAAACGAGTAAAAAAAAACAACGTCATTGATGTGGTTAAAAACAAGAATTAAATTTAGGTGGAATAAAAAATATATAGCTCATACTTTTTTACATTTAATTATAATATAAATATAATGTATAATGCTCAGTGCACAGAATATACATACATTGTAAATGCCAGTTGTCAAATATACCCAGATTAATGCAGATTTTGAAGAAGAAAAAAATACCCATGTACCCAGACGGAAGCTAAAAAACCCGGATCTAGTAAAAAATACCCAGCTGTGGCAAGACTGCCTAGGCACGGCTGTTTGCCAGCGATCTTTTAGTTATTTCCCCTTGTTCCCCCGACCGCGCTATTTATAGCTATCGTGTCAGAGGTCACGTGGTAACTTCCTAACTGGAAAAAAAGGTGGCGGATTTTACTTTTGATAGGGCTTAATTAATGTTTTTAGGCTACTTTATTATTATAAATACCGGCTTTAATTTTGCGTAACGCTAGACTAGAAATGTTAGAGTAAATTTTAGAACAAGAACAAACATTTTATCACAATTAGAACAGAAGATATAATAGTCTGAAATAGTGTAAAATTTACGTTTTTTTTATATTTTGTTATGGATTGTTTATAATGCAATTTTCACTAAATCGGTCACAATCAACATGCATAACAAATTACAGAAATCAAAAGAAGAAAACCTGCAGAAAATGGATATCAAAGTTTTGTTTTGGTTTCATGCGTCAAACATTAATTATTGAAACATTAAATTGCAAGTCCACATTTATTACCTTAAAATAACACACCCAATTGTCCCCAAAAACATGAGAGCTAACAATTATCTCAATCATACATCACGATGGTCATGTAAAAATAAGTATGGTCATGAGTAAAACGAAATGTTCAATTTAATAGATAAATAGGTGTATTTAAAAAATACATCTATTAAATGATTTCCACACCCTGTTAATTCTGTCAATCTCAAGCAACAACTGCCATAATTTGCTCTAGCCCAAAAATTTCGTTCAATTATCATTCACACTTCCTTTTTTTTATAGGATGAATCTGTACATTCACAGATGGAGAAATTTGTAACAAATGAGTTTCCATTATACATTTTAATTGTGAAGTTCAATGCCTGCTTTCCTGCAAATTTCCTGACGTGACGTTTCTGAACAGCGTTGTAGTTCATGTGCCTGCTGCAGGTCTAATGAATCAGTTGATGTTCCAGCAATATGTTTTCTAACAGTGTGAAGCAATTGAGATCGCTTACGTTTGTTGGCGTTCTGGTGACTGATGTTTCTCTTCTATGTTTAATTAGTTTTTGTAGTACAATAGGCTGTCCTCTGGTTTTGCATTTTATGATATTACTTTTTGCTGTTTCTAGTTTTTTTTCTAACAATGGATGTGAATAGGGGTTCTTCCTTTTGTGTTAGTGGTTGTGAAGGTGGCTTAGCAAGTAACTGTTGTACTGTGATGTCGCTTTTGAAGACAGGCGAGGTGGATGTACTTGTCGTATGTATAACTGACTTGGTAGGTGTAGATGTGGCAACAAAAACTGGCATGCTAGGGTGAGTAGTGTTATCCACCTCCAAATGAATAATGGTATCGCCTTTAATGTGAGCTGGCACATCAACCTCCAGTTGAACAATATCATCACTAATGTGGGCAGGCACATCAACCTCCTACTGTACAGAGCTATCCTGACTACAGCTAAATGACTGACTAGACATGGAGGGGTCAGAAAGAACATTACAGGGGATAGAGCAGCTTTTTGTTTTTAAAACACCAAAAGATGTCTTTGCAACACAATTGCACAGTTGACATTCACTTATAGTTAAATTATGGTTTTAGTCTTTCCAGATGTGCTGACTGTTTTCCGATAGTAACTTGGCTGTTTCAAGACACTTCTCATTATGCCTCCTTTTTGAATTTTGTATTCGTAAGTAACACTTCTTACAAAATATAGTCGAATGCTGTGTGGGTTTATCATCTGATACGTTAATTCCAAACACAAAGAACAGATCATTAACGTAATTTAGAACAGTTCAGCGCTTTCTGAATTGAACGTGTTGTTTTGGAAGTTAATGCTCTCTTGCCACAGGCTCTGCACAGTGCACTGGCACAATTCATATGATGCAAAACAGTATGTTCCATTTCGTTTTTATGTAGTATAGTTTACTTGTGTATGTATAAAGATAGAGGAATATTTGGGACTATCAAGTCTAACACCAGGATGTAGAATGTTTTATCTGTGAATGAAAGAAGATATACAAACAGTTACTTAGAATTCTTTGGCAGCCGTCGTGTGCACAGGATTGTCTACCAAAGAACACTAATGGAACAGTCCTTATCTCACACACAATTTAAAAAAAAAAATTCATATTATAAATACAAGATTAACAAGACTTGAAAGATAGAACAAAGTATGTAGAAGTAATCTATCTATAGATTTACATGTTTTCTGACGCTTATATACGTAGCTAAATATCATTATAAATGAATGAAAATGCAAAAACAGATGGTGCTTTACAAAGTTATTTTGTTACAACCTTATTTAAGATTTGTGAGTATCAGGAATGCGTTTACAGTAATTTAAATGCCATAAAATCTGGTGACAATATGCTTGTTCTTGTAATGCCAAACTCACAAAACTGACTACCACACATTCTCAAGATATGAAACCAAAAAAAAAGTATGTGGAAATAATCTTTAGCTTCCCTTCGAGAAGTCTTTATAGTTACAAACTCAAACGAATGGGCCGATTTTTAGATATTAAATTAATAAAAAGATTACTTATTTTATGAATTTCCTCAAATGATGACGCTGTTTTCAAAAGTCTGTAACTCCGTCAAAACTAATTTCAAACAAATAAAAATGCAATCAAAAATAGAGCAGAGAACAAAGTTATAGTACACAAAAGAATTTTAGCGCTGTGTTTATCCAGAACGAGTGTGTAATGATTTATATTTTACTGGTTTTACACACACATCAGCTGATTTTCCCCGCCAAAAACTTAAATAGTCTTTTACGGTGTACACGAAAATTTTATACCCGGTGTCAGAATTCCGGTCACCGAAACTAAAAGAGCGCTCTGGTATAGGGCACAAACAGCCGTGTATAGGGCACAAACAGCCGTGGCCTCCATTTAACACACTTACAGTACACTGTTATTTTACAAGTAATTACGTCTTGACTTGTAGCAGCGTTTCCCATATTGTGGTACGAGTCCCCCGCGTTAGGGGTACTCAGCAGAATTTGTTAAAATTTACTTTATCTTACTGTTTTTAGAATCCTTCATATGTAACCGCTGTCCTATCAGAATATGTGTTGATATTTGTAACAGTTAAAAGCGGTAAAGGTAGTCACATAGCAGACACGGCCTTAGGGAAGTGAAATGGTAGAGACTTTACTATACTAGGTCCAGCATCGAGAGGCGGGGTGAGCAGTTCCCTCCCTAGCTGCCTTTTCATTCCCTAACTCAAGAACAGAGTAGGGTGCCCATTTACAGCTGGGTAGACGAGCGTGTCGATACCGTGAATCCGAACACGGCACATTTGCCGCGAGAGGCCATTGCTCTGTCAATCGGACTCTCATTTGGTACTTTCCTTTTTTTTTATTAGTTATGTCAACTGTATGTATATATATATATCATAGGAGGCAAAATAGTACATTTCAAACTACTCCCAGTTTTTGTGTGGAAGACGGTTACGCCAGTAAGACCAAAATCTCATAAGTTATACGCCACTCTCATAACAGGTACGCTATTACTATACGTTTGGGAACCACTGAGTTAAGAGTAATAAGCATGTCTGCATTGTATATCAGACCTTACCGTAGCTGGGGAGGAACAGGGCAAGGAAAACACAGGACTTAATTAGTGAAACAATTCTGATGGGGGTTTGTAAACGAGAATATCTAAATAGTGCTACATTCTTGAATTGTATGGCCGTGGTCAGCGTGACATTCCCAAGACTGTTTTCGCGTTCCTTGGTTCAGTCTGATACTTAATGCTTCCACTGTTATTACCAGGGTTGTGGGGTTGGCCAAAAAACATTCCGACTCCTGAAATTGTAAGAGTCCGACTCGACTACAGTTTCTTACTAGTCATATGGCATCATCTCTTGCATTCAGTTTGTAGTCATGCTAAATCTGCTGGCCTTTTGTCAGGACGAAGTCCACAGTATTTTATAGGTCAGCGCGTCTGCCCCATAGCTTCTGCCTGAGCTCAGGTCCCCCCCTCCCCCCTCCCCCTGGCTGGGTCAGGCGTCGTAGGGCATCATGGATTCTGCAGATGAGTTCAGGGGTCTGGATTCCGGTTCCACATGGACATTCATTCGTTTGAGATATCATGAGGCGATAAAGGTGGCCTAGTAATATGCAGTGGGCAGTTCTCATGCGGAAAATAATGGTTTGCTGTAGAGGTGGGCAAATCGACACACTCAGCTGTTTCGAGACATTCGAAACAGTGATTTAAACTGTGTCGACACACTGTTTCGACACAACGGCACAGCGGCACTTTTGCCCGTTGTAGCGTAGTCCTGAACCAATATCTAAGGGCAATTAACGACAGCCTACCATGCCTACCTATATCGAAATATGTCAACAAATGTGTTCGACCAATCGCTGCACGAGCTGAAACCCGGTCTCAGGAACCGTAGGCCGCAGGATTGCTAGATGGAATCTGTACAAACGTGAATATGTATTTGTGACCTCAGGTCAAAGGATAGGGTATGTCCCTCGGAACAGTGAACACAATAAAATAACAGGAATCTTAAACTTTCATTAGATACATGGATTTAAGTTGTAGAAGCATGGACACAGGAGTTATGAGTGATTACATGCAGTAATAACTTAGAGCGAAGGCTGTTTTCCCCGGTTTCAACTGTGATTGCAAACGCTACAAGGGAGGCAGAAAAAGGTTAGCTTGTTTAAATGGTAGCGCCCAATTGGCCGGTTTAAACAAGACCTGGATGGAAGGAATCGGTTGGGAAACACCGGAAGAATAAATTATCGGAGTTTTGTAAGATCGACAGATCGGGCAGAAAGTGGTGGTTTTACAAAAATTTTGGTAAACATAAACTGACCCAGCCAGCCAATGGAATCGCTTGTCTTCCGTTCGCCCGCTATCTGTAATAAAAAGGGGAAACAAATCTGGAATATTTCTCTTGAACCGCCAGAACCAAATTCGTCAGAGGACAGAATCAGATTCTACCCCAGCTCCTTCGCCATTTGCCAGTGAAGCAGACTGCATGGGTTTATTAAAAGCCTGTTGAATATGAGATTGTGGGTAAGAGAATTAAGTCATAATATGTATAATATTAATTACTAGTGGTTAATGGAAGTGATTGTGTGTGTAAATCTATTTGTGTGATTCGTAGAAGGAAAGCTGTTTTGTGCTGTATAAATTATGTTCGACATTAAAACTAAGGCCGGACGGAATGAGGGTTGTTAGTTTCAGAAGCGTTTAAAGCCTTTTCTGATTGCTGGACTGGACATTACTATCAGGAACTAGTAAAACAGGAAAGATTGTAAATTTAATGTATTGTTTGAGTAGGCCTATACACTCAACACTCACCGTAAGGCATATGCAGTTAATGATGTCAATCCTGGACATACTGGGAAAGTGTGTGTGTTGTAATGCTGTGTTATATTATTGCATAAAACTTATTTAGACACTCAACACTCACCATAAGGCCTATGCAGTTTTGGTGATGTCGGTCATGGACATATTAGGAAAGTATGTGTTGTAATGTTGTTATATTATTGTGTGGTGAAGTGGGATGTTATAAATACTTATAGGGAACTTAGTGTACTGACTGAGATCAGCTGTGAAGGTATCTATATCTATTAAGAGTAGTGTATTATAGATAACCTTACTTGCTACCACATATCTCTATATCTCAGTCAGAATTATTCTGGAATAGTGTGATGCTACGTTATGTGTCTAGGGTATGTGTATGATGAAGTGTAAGTCACAACAACAGACAGATAAACAATTTAATTTAATCCACTACTCTTGACAACACTGTGACACTCACATACATATAACACTCTACAAAGATATCTTAAAAGAGTCACTGATAAACTTTCGAATAACAATATGTATTCATTACTGGCATGAATGAATATGTGTCCTGATTCAACTACAAGGGAACCAGGAAGCACAATCAATTTAAATTACAAGTTATGTACAGAATGTATTTAATATGAATATTGTAGTGACATATATTATTACAAATGTTCTATGTGTGTCAGTTGTGTAGTAGTAAAATGAGGTAATACTGGTTTTGTTTTGTTCAAGCTCTGTTGGTATTTGTCATCATGACTTCAATAGTTTGTCTTTAGGGACCAGTATTGGAGATGTTCACAGTTCCTGATTTTAAGACAAGTAAATTCCCCTCTTAATGTTAATTTTAAAAAGTCAGTTCAAGATGAGGGGACATAATGTTGAGCTCAGCTGGCCAATTCGCTTATCTGGCGTGATGGCGGCAGGAAAGGACTCCTCTGCTCGAATTCTCCTCTGGGCTCAGGAGACACCTCACTGATAGCTAAAAAGACCAAGGAGTATGCTGTCCGACTCTGGATTCAGCAAAGCTCTGACCAGGTGCTGCTCAGTACCATCAAGACCACTGTCCCACAATTCATACGAATAACACAGATACGTTGATTAGCAATGAATTCTGGCACAAACTGGCACAAATTTCCATCTGCCTATGTTCCAGGCTTTTATTGAGCAAAATATATGCTGGCTTCAACGCACTGATGCTTTATCAAGCTATTTTAAACAAGTGGTTTCGAACTAACGCTCCCAAGTGTGTATATCAGCGAGTCTGACCAATGAGCCCCGTTTCGACAAGTGTTTGAAAAAATGTTACCTTTCCCCGTTTCCCCTAACAACCAAGATAGTATTTATAGCCCGACCAATCGTGGTTAGGCTTTCATTTGTTGCGCTCCAATCAATTTGGAGTTTACATGGTAGGCTATTTCTGTAACGTAAATTTTTTTCAAACACGTTAAAAAAAAAAATCTTATGAGCAGAAATGATTTTATGCTGTCAGGCACCCCCAATATTTTATTTTGGGTATAATTTATTAATTCCTGGACTATTTGCGTAACGTTTTACATATTATTTGTCAGCAAGCCCTAAGGAACCCAAAAATACTAATTTAAAGGAGCTACGTGGCTGCGTTCAAAATATGCAATTTCTTTTACCTCCTGTTTCGAAGATGTTCTGTCTGGGTACTGTTATGTTCTCAACCGTAAACCCATCTAATGTTATCTTTTCTAATAAGAGTCTGTTATGATTTATAAACCTAACTCTGGGAAAGGGTAGTGTATTTTATCACTGTCCGTCTGAAAAAAAATTAGTGCATGTAGACTTACACGCGTGATGGCAGCATTTGCGTATCGCGCGAAGCGTGTTTAGTGTTCGGCTTTCTGCCTCTCCCTTCTCGCTATCCTTTTGTCCATCTGTTCGTTCGTTTTGGTAACGTAATATAATTAATGTTAGGATTAATTTAGGTCATTACGCAGGGCCTCTCAATGCTTTTCCAAGAAATACAGCACACGTTTCATTGAAGAAAGCGGGTAATAATACAGTAAGCTTTTATATCAACGTGAAAGCGTTACAATTTGCAGACGAAGCAGAAAACAAGGGGATTTCGAGTACATTCCTTGTGACAGCACTGTCATTTTACCATTGCTCTTCTCTTTATTAATTTTATTTGTTAGGCTTCATATTTACCTAATAATTTATATATGTGGATTAGAATATTTCATGACACCTCCCCTCTTAAAACAGACATTATATGTCAGTCCTTTATTCTATATACACATAGAGAAATTTATTATTATTTCTGGGGTTTACGGTGATTCTCATCACACGGATGGCGGCTTAAAAAATCCGCTCCCAGATTGGTTTTTCCAGATATATATTCAATGCTAAAATTATATGGAGCCAGAAGCAAAGACCATCGGAGTAACCTAGAGTTTTCATGCTTAGCCTGTGCTAAAAACGATAAAGGTTTGTGGTCAGTTTGCAACTTAAATGCCTTCCCATATAGATAAATATTGAATTTCTTTATTGCCCATATTACTGCAAGACATTCTTTTTCGCTAGTTGAGTAGTTGATTTCAGCTTTATTCAACTTTCTGCTAGCATATGCCACTGGGCTTAATTCCCCATCCAATGCATCTGATTTCTGTAGTAAAGTTGCACCTAACCCAATATTACTTGCATCCGTCCTTACTATGAATTCTTGACTTAAGTCAGGTAATTTCAAAATGGGTTTACTTGTGAGCTTTTCCTTCAATTCTTGGTAAGTCATTTCACATTGTGGAGTCCATGTAATGCGATCTGGATGTCCTTTACGTGTCAATTCAGTTAACGGTGCACATATGGAATTAAAGTTTTTGATATACTTCTGGTAGAAACCACATAATGAGACAAAGGATCTCACGTCCTTCTTGGTTTGTGGTCTCGGGGCTTTCTGTAGTTTCTCTAAGTTCTTTGGGTCAGGGGTCATGTTTCCCTGATAAACTGTGTGTCCCAAAAATTCCAATTCTTTACATCCAACGCAACATTTGGTTGGTCGGGCTGTTAACTTTGCCTCCCTAAGTCGATCAAACAGCATGTTCAGAGAGTCAATGTGTTCCTCAAATGTTTCTGTTGCTATAAGGATATCATCCATAAAATTTGTTATACAGGGATTATTCAGAGGATCCAATAATTTTCTCATCATTCTAGAGAAGACACTAGGCGCATTCTTCAATCCAAATGGCAATCTATTAAACTCATAGTGTCCTTCTGAGGTACTAAAAGCTAGGTATGGTCTAACCTCAGGCTTTACTGGAATCTGATAGTATCCTTTACTCAGATCCACTTTTGAGAAATATTTAGCTTTATTTAGTCTGGCAAACAGCTGATTTGTATCCGGCAATGGATCCACCTGTCCTTCTGTAATAGCATTCAGTCTCCTGTAATCTATACAGAGTCTATGTTCTCCAGAGGCTTCCTTAAGAGTACCACCCCGGAACTATACGAAGACTCACTGTGCGAAATAATTCCTTCCTTCAATAGATAGTCTATCTCTTCCTTCAAAGCTTTTTCCTTAGCAAACGGAATCGAATATGGTTTCATACAGACAGGTGTGGAGTCTATGAGTTTCATATCATATTCCAATAGGTTTGTATGCCCTGGTCGGTCTGTTAACACCTCTGCATGATTCTTTAGAACCTGTTGCACTCTCTCTTTCTGAGTTTTCGTTAAATGTGTACTGATTTTCACCTGTGCTGCTGTCTCACAGGGGTGTAATGGATATTCAAATGATGAAAGTGGTTCCTTTTTCATCTCCATGGCGATGGACAAGGTCAACAAGTGTGTCTCTTCCTGATATTCTCTTTCCAAATATTTCTTCAGGAGATTCACATGATAGATTTTTTCTTTCCCCTTCTTATCTATCTTATAATTTGTTCTAGACACCTTCTCTAGAACTGTATATGGACCCTGCCATCCAATTTGTAACTTATTCTGACTCCCAGGCAAAAGAAGCAGTACTTTCTCTCCCACAGCCAAATTTCTGTCTTTCGCCTTCCTGTTATAATAGGCAGCATGTTTCTTCCTGGCTTGTTTCAAATTTTCATTGGCAAGTTTCCAGCCAGTTTTCAACCGAGTGGTCAGCTCATTCACATATTGGTATGAAGATGTAATGTTTTCCTCTGCCTTTTCATCAGTCCACGTTCTTAACATAGCTACATATGGACCTTTAATTGTGTGGACCTATTTGTCCATGCACCGGTATGGTCTCTTCCACTCGAAGCTTTATAGTGATGATTTTTCCTCCCAGAATTATCATTCACAAAACGACCGCTACCAATTTTTCTTTTGGGGCTTTCTCCCCTCTTAAAATTCTTGATGAGAGATTTCCTCTCTACATCTTCTTCCTCCAGTTTGTTTAAGTCCGATTGAGGGATTGTCGGCTTATCCTGGGGTAAGACATCTTTTTGCACTCTCCGCATAGTGGCCATTGTAAAACAGTTAAGTGAAGCTTGTCCGTGAAAAGGGGCTTCCCATTCCATTTGGTCCACTTTATCAAATCTATATTTCTTTTTATTATCAGGCCTAATTTTGCCCCGTGGCGTGTCCAGGTCCTGATCCATGTTCCCACTTGTGGGTGTTCCCTCATGTGCTATGCTACACCTTTCTACAAAATTCTCAATGTCCCATCTTGCTTTGGGCCAATAATAATTGTGAGCCACCTTTTGAATGATGGTACCTATCTTCTCATGGTCCCCATCTGGTTTCACATGTAGGCTCCTTATTAATTCTGTCCTGTATCTTTTTGGAAGAACCAGCTGTCCGTGACCATGGGATCTAGTTCCGGCCTTCCTATACATCAACTTGTTTTTCATGTAAAAATCTCCCTTGCCTGGAGTTGTATGACAAGTTGACAATTTTCTGAAACATGGCTTGAGTGTTTTATCCCCAGCCTGTGCCTTCCTCATCTCTTCTGGAGTGGTATCTAACATAATATCCTCCTCCTGTCTTGAGGTCGACCTGACCTGAAGGGTTGCCATATACACAGGTTTCCTTCTGCAACGGTCAGTGTCATGATTGTCCATCTGACAATTCTTACACCACCTTTTTCCTTGGTTGAAAGATTTTCTTTCATCATATTTCCTTTCATCGAATTGTGGGAATTTATTTTTATTTTCATACCGTGGCCTATCAAATTGGTGCTTACCTTTATTTTGATCCTTAGGATCAAATTTATTAAAGTTCTGTGGTGCCCTAAAGTTGTCCACCTGTTTCTTTTTATTACCTGTTACCTCTGCTTGAGCTGCTTGATACCTTTCAGCAACATTTAGCAACTCACCCAGCCTCTCTGCACCTTGTTCCATGAGAAACTTTCTCAGGTCTGGAGCCATGGACTCTCTTAGTTGCTCTATAAGGACCATTTCCTTAAGATCTTGGGTTTTCCCCAGAGAAGTCCATTTCTCCAAGTATGTCTCGATTCGTGCAGAGAACTGGTGATAGGTTTCACCTGACAGTAGTTTAGCATTCCTAAATTTTTTCCTGTAAAACTCTGCATTCTTTTCATACCTTAACAAAAGAGCCTGCTTTAGCATGTCATAATTTTCCTGATCACCTCTGCTCATTTTTGCAAAAACTTCATAAGCTGCCCCACGAAGTCCCTGAGATAACTTTAAGCTCCACCTTTCTCTCTCTAACCCATACGTGGTAGCTAATAGTTCGTACCTATTTATATAGCTCTCAATATCATCGTCTTTCTCAACAAAATGATCTAAATGAAAGTTCATAGCTGAGGTTGAGGCTCCCTGAGTAACCGTAGCATCAGAGGCAAAGGGACTGGCACCATTTTCAGGAGCATGGCCTTGAAACTCAAACTCCCTTAGTCGTAACTCATGTTCCCTTTGTAATCTCTTCTCCTCCTTTTCTGCTTCCCTCTCTGCAGCTAATCTCTTCTCTTCTCTTTCTGCAGCTAATTTCTTCTCTTCTCTTTCTGCAGCTAATTTCTTCTCTTCTCTTTCTGCAGCTAATTTCTTCTCTTCCCTTTCTGCAGCTTGTCTTCTTTCCTCGGCTTCCAATGCTTTAGCCTCTTTGTCAGCCTCAATCTGCAACCTCTTAGTCTCAGCCTCAGCTTCAAACTGTAACTTCTTAATTTCCCTGTCAGCCTCTAACTTTCTTTCGGCTTCAAACCTTCTTTCTTCGCGTTCAATAAATTTGTCACATTCCGTAGTAACATAGGCAACCATAACTTGCCCATCTAATCCTAACTCTTTTGCAGTCTGAACCGCAGCAGATCGAAATTTGGCCAGGTCCGCCATTGTCTATCAGGTAACTTTATATAATGTCTAACCAACAATTCAATCTCTAATGGACAACACAGGCACCGTGAGCTCAACCTTATTTAATTCCACCCAAGGATACCTTTTAATTCTTATATTCCCTGAAGTGAATTACCCCCAATATTTTTAATAGTTAAAGATTCAAAATCCCAAGAGCGAGACCCCAATATATGTGGTGAAGTGGGATGTTATAAATACTTATAGGGAACTTAGTGTACTGACTGAGATCAGCTGTGAAGGTATCTATATCTATTAAGAGTAGTGTATTATAGATAACCTTACTTGCTACCACATATCTCTATATCTCAGTCAGAATTATTCTGGAATAGTGTGATGCTACGTTATGTGTCTAGGGTATGTGTATGATGAAGTGTAAGTCACAACAACAGACAGATAAACAATTTAATTTAATCCACTACTCTTGACAACACTGTGACACTCACATACATATAACACTCTACAAAGATATCTTAAAAGAGTCACTGATAAACTTTCGAATAACAATATGTATTCATTACTGGCATGAATGAATATGTGTCCTGATTCAACTACAAGGGAACCAGGAAGCACAATCAATTTAAATTACAAGTTATGTACAGAATGTATTTAATATGAATATTGTAGTGACATATATTATTACAAATGTTCTATGTGTGTCAGTTGTGTAGTAGTAAAATGAGGTAATACTGGTTTTGTTTTGTTCAAGCTCTGTTGGTATTTGTCATCATGACTTCAATAGTTTGTCTTTAGGGACCAGTATTGGAGATGTTCACAGTTCCTGATTTTAAGACAAGTAAATTCCCCTCTTAATGTTAATTTTAAAAAGTCAGTTCAAGATGAGGGGACATAATGTTGAGCTCAGCTGGCCAATTCGCTTATCTGGCGTGATGGCGGCAGGAAAGGACTCCTCTGCTCGAATTCTCCTCTGGGCTCAGGAGACACCTCACTGATAGCTAAAAAGACCAAGGAGTATGCTGTCCGACTCTGGATTCAGCAAAGCTCTGACCAGGTGCTGCTCAGTACCATCAAGACCACTGTCCCACAATTCATACGAATAACACAGATACGTTGATTAGCAATGAATTCTGGCACAAACTGGCACAAATTTCCATCTGCCTATGTTCCAGGCTTTTATTGAGCAAAATATATGCTGGCTTCAACGCACTGATGCTTTATCAAGCTATTTTAAACAAGTGGTTTCGAACTAACGCTCCCAAGTGTGTATATCAGCGAGTCTGACCAATGAGCCCCGTTTCGACAAGTGTTTGAAAAAATGTTACCTTTCCCCGTTTCCCCTAACAACCAAGATAGTATTTATAGCCCGACCAATCGTGGTTAGGCTTTCATTTGTTGCGCTCCAATCAATTTGGAGTTTACATGGTAGGCTATTTCTGTAACGTAAATTTTTTTCAAACACGTTAAAAAAAAAATCTTATGAGCAGAAATGATTTTATGCTGTCAGGCACCCCCAATATTTTATTTTGGGTATAATTTATTAATTCCTGGACTATTTGCGTAACGTTTTACATATTATTTGTCAGCAAGCCCTAAGGAACCCAAAAATACTAATTTAAAGGAGCTACGTGGCTGCGTTCAAAATATGCAATTTCTTTTACCTCCTGTTTCGAAGATGTTCTGTCTGGGTACTGTTATGTTCTCAACCGTAAACCCATCTAATGTTATCTTTTCTAATAAGAGTCTGTTATGATTTATAAACCTAACTCTGGGAAAGGGTAGTGTATTTTATCACTGTCCGTCTGAAAAAAAATTAGTGCATGTAGACTTACACGCGTGATGGCAGCATTTGCGTATCGCGCGAAGCGTGTTTAGTGTTCGGCTTTCTGCCTCTCCCTTCTCGCTATCCTTTTGTCCATCTGTTCGTTCGTTTTGGTAACGTAATATAATTAATGTTAGGATTAATTTAGGTCATTACGCAGGGCCTCTCAATGCTTTTCCAAGAAATACAGCACACGTTTCATTGAAGAAAGCGGGTAATAATACAGTAAGCTTTTATATCAACGTGAAAGCGTTACAATTTGCAGACGAAGCAGAAAACAAGGGGATTTCGAGTACATTCCTTGTGACAGCACTGTCATTTTACCATTGCTCTTCTCTTTATTAATTTTATTTGTTAGGCTTCATATTTACCTAATAATTTATATATGTGGATTAGAATATTTCATGACATATTGCATAAACCTATTTGTCACTGACTGAGTCTACCTTTCCTGTGTGCTGTAATGTTGTGTTATATTATTGCATAAACCTATTTGTCACTGACTGGGTCTGCCTTTCCTGTGTTATCATCACTTATTCTGAACTGCCTCACTAATCTACAATCTGGGTAGGAGGATTTTAGAGCCAGATGCTATGTAAGACCTATTACATTTCAGGTCAGAGGTATCCTGTCACTCATCTTGTTAGCAGAGAAGAACATTGGTGTTGTACCTAGCGGGGTATGATTTGAACAAGCACCCCGTACCTACATCAGTTGGAAGAGTGGGGACCCTCAGTGTTGGGTTTCTCCATCTTATATTCCTGCTTCCAAATAAAAGGCGGAAGCGAAGAAGTTAAGTCAAATTAGACAAGACTGACTCGCAGAGCATTGGCGTACCACACCAAGTCATAGTAGTAGTGATGAAAACAGTGATGAGTAAATTAGTCTGGAAGCTACATAACATAGAAATATTTTGAACTCAAGGGATCTCACTAACATTGTAGTCAGTGTGACATTTTCAAAAGCTACATAACATAGAAATACTTTGAAGATAAATTCAAGTGATATCAGTAACAGTGAAGTCATTATGACAGTTGTCAATATCTACTCCCCTAATACTGAAGATAAATTCAAGTACCATCATTAACATTGGTTCCAGAGGATTAGTTGAACTAAGACTATTTTCATAACAAGGGAGCCTTAACAACTAGGAAAAGACTTTAATTTTAGTGATTGACTTTTATTTGGTGTAGATACATGCAACATCATCAGTGTGTTTTTATTTTTAGGGTTTGTGTTTACACAAACAATACTAAACAGATGACTGTACATAAATAAAATTAAGAAATTGTAGTGCACTGTTTTTATTACTTTATGTCAGCTTTGAATTTCTTTGAATTTAATTAATTCCCCTAGATACTATAACAGCCCATAGGTATAACTCTGAGAGTGGCACCATAGAATTCTGGTACTGAATATTACTATCTCGGCCAGAAATTCTTTACAGCCTGACTTTATACCTATGAACTCTATACACCATTGCTCTTTTCTGAGAATGGGATATTTCTTTTAAGACCAGACTCTTCTCTGGCAACTATCCTAGTATCACCTGATACACCTTGTTGTCTTATACTTCATAAATTAAGGAACCTCTCGCGACACCCGTATCGGGGAGAAAGAAGTCTCTTATAGACAGTATACATGAACTGTGTGAGACAATCTCGGTTTTTTCTTGCGCGCTACTGGCGTGTGTGAAAATCTATGGCATTTCGTGTGACCACAATTCAATATTTGTACACAAGTCTTCATTATGATGAAATAAAACGGAGATATGATGATAGCTGCAGTATAAGTGAAAATAATAAAAAAACAACAATAATAATAACAGTAATAATAACACATGATATCAAACTATAGTAAGCTAGTTTTGGTAGATAATGATTCAAATCCACACCGAGTACACAGATATCAGCAGAGCTAATAAAGTGTCCATTACATTTATACGAACACACGGACACTTTCAACTTTAACATAGTGCCTAAAACATTGACAACTGCAGCACTGACACAATTTCCAGTGTCTATAACTTCTCAGCAAAAATAATATCAGTTGTAAAATCAAGTCATCATAACACATCCCTGAAAAATATGACATGTTTGATATTCCATACTAATGTCCCGGACGGTTGACTCAAATTTTACATAGGCCTACGGAAGGTGAGACAGTGTGCCTCTTTGCAAAACAGCGAGGCAGACAGGAACTGAAACTGCTTCGAAACAAGAAGCAGGCTATGTGTCGAATCTGTCGGACTCAGCGCTGTTTCGAAGCATTGTTTCGACACACACACACACAGTAGCCATCTCTAGTTTGCTGGTGTCTAGTTCCTTCCAAACTCATACAAAGCACGTTGGAAAACGCACAGTATTGTGTTTACTACCGTTCGAGATAAATTCCGGTCAGTATAAAATATCAGTGGATTGGGTCACAGCTGTTGTATATATCACCTTCCTTCTTACACTGGCATTTGTACTTGATATGGATGATGATTTTAGCTTCTCGATAGGGCAAAGAGTGGCTGAATTGTTCCATTTTACCGCCACTTCTATATAAAACATTGGCTCTGTCATTTCCGGTGATTCCACAGTGGGGTGTGGGAAGGGGGGGGGGGGGGCGTAAATCACTGAATGGCAACGGTTGAGGACCTTAGTATAATGTTGCGGTCATATGGCATAACATTCGGAGTTCGTACATTTTTTATCGACCCCGAATTCACTAAAAACCGACTGACGCCGGACTCCACAGCCCTGGTTTTTGCCACTGCGTCTATTACTTTACTGCAACAGCTGTTAGTTTTACTGCTGCAAATGTTAGAGTGTCCGATTGGCTGAGTGGTTAAAGCGCTTTTCTCTCGCAGCAAAGTTGCCGGGTTCCAGGATCGAAACCTGGTAGCGTCACTCTCCAGTCTACCCAACTGTAAATGGGTACCTCACTCTGCTCGTGATAATTTACCATTTCGTAGAAAAAGATGATCTAGTATAGTGAAGTCTCTAACACTTCACTCTCCACGGCAGTGTGTGCAGTGGAATTACCTGACCTTTTTGTTTTACAGCAAATATTAATTTTACTGCTAAAACTGTTACTGCAGCGGTGACGGCATGTTATAAAATAGATACTAGTGGAACGAGATGTCAGGCGAAGACGCTGATGATAGGCAAGGGGAGAAAATCAGCTGATAGCATTAAAAGGCAGTCATTGTTCTTGCCACGGACTAGGGGTCCATGAATGGATGCTAGAGGGTCGTCTACATAACCTACAATTTAAAATGTCAAGTTTTATGTACATCCCCCCCCCCCCCCCCCCCCCCCACCACCCCCCCCCCCCCCCCCCCAAAGAAGGCGTCTAGAGCCTTCATTGGACAATGAAAGGGGTTCATGGTACATACAAGCTTGACAAACCCTGATTATTGGAAGGCTGAGTTAGACAAAATACGCCCTATAGATCTCAAAAGATGTTTGTAAATCTCCAGAATTTGGATATTCCACATATCTGGACTTATGAAACTGACGTCATCTCGAATAAATTGAGATAAAATATGCTACTTTCATCGTTTTTAAACTTATGTAAAATGCATGTGAGAATAAATGAATTCAGTATGAAAGGTGAGAGAAAGGAAGGGCAGAATGTCAGACGGGCCTGCGTGCCCGATTCTCAACCCTTTGAAAATAAAGTTCGTTCGTTCTCTATCTCTTAATTATAATTATTTATAGAAAATAAAATTAAAACAAACAATGGTAACGATGAAGTTTGTACACACCTCGTAAATGATCAATTCTTGAATGTAGCACACTACACGCATGTAATACAAGACTGGCAGAATGTGTACATTAATTTAGGATCGACAAAACATTTTTTTTTCCCACAATTATACCCACAACTGGGTATCAAACTTTCATATCAAAGATTCAGGCCATATAACGCTTGAAATAAGAATAATACTTACTGTAAAGATCTCTTATCAAACACTGAGGGTTGGGAAAATTAACGGAAGGAAATACATTTAACGTAAAGCAATTGACAAGCAAGTCATTACCATAGAATACACTAGTGTTTAGATTCGTGAAACTTAAATTTAAAAAAAAAATATTTTTTTAGAAACTAAATCACTTTACCTCCTACACAGCGCTGTCTCTCATTATTATGTGCGTGCGGGGAAGAGTTTTGCCCCTTAAACAACTTTAAAATTATTTCAGGAGGAGGTAAATTATATTTAAATTTGATCGTTTTTAATGTTATGGTATTTTAATTTTATTTCAGGACGTATTTGTTGCTGAATTTGTTCGTACATTGTCCTAGCTGTCAACTCTTTAGCATGTCTATGGACACGCCAACAAAAGCCCGAGCCACAGTTGTTTATTAATATTAGACAAACATAAAGGTATGTTTTCAGGCACTCGTAAGAAATAAAGAAGTAGAACACTTAGACAACAGAAAAACATCAGATGTGAGTGGCTTACCCAGGGTTTATATTAATTTACTGTTTACAGGCCTCGGGTTTCCCTTCCTTATGTGTTCACAGTTGTTTAAGGACCTGGTAGATTTTTCTTACAAAAAATTAAATTACGACAGTCAGAGGCAGACAGGGGGAATAACGGACTTTAGCTTCCCGCCCCCCCCCCCCCCCCCCCCCCCATGTTTGCTAATGTGCCGAGTGGCTCAGTTATTTTTTTCTCCTGTGCTTATTAATGTTAACACTTATATAAAAGAATACTTGCTAGCTTGCACATTCATAGAAGAATACATGTTATTTACACCTCTGCAGACGACCTCCTTGAGGATGCCAATAATAAAGCTCAAACTCTTGAAGCGGTGGTTTCTGTAATAATTTGTTTGAGATGATGAGGCCATGCACAATCACATTAGTCGCCTGTTACGACATGCGCGATAGAGCATAATCCTATTCTGTCAATCACTCTCCCAGAGACCCCCCTGAAACTACTCAGGTGAAGACATAACAGACCGTAGACAATGGATTTACAGCGTTACCAAAACTAGGGTGACCATATCGTTTTTAACAAAAAAATGGACATTTTCTCACTTTTGACTTGAAAAAAAGGACATCACACGCCAAAATGTAGGGCAAAAAGAGAACTTATTAATTTTAAACCATTAATATATAACTGTGACGACAGAGCTAGTTTTATAAAGGTTAGAAAAAAATGTCCTTTAAAGTGTATGTTTTTAAAACATGTTAACCTCAGATGTTAACTTCCCACACGTTAATCAGTACTGAAAAAAACATTTATTATATTATTTATTACATTACATATTTATTTTCTTGCGGACATTGTCTTCTTCAGCACTTCAGTCTTTTCTGTTAAATAATCATGGAATTGACAGCATAACACTTTAAAAAAATTTTAACGCGGAAGCAAAATTCCGTTGATGGAATTCACATAGAAACTGTTTCTGTATTTTGTCCAGCGACTGTCCATAAATGAAATAAGACTGTCCACGCGTGTGTTGTGACCAGGTGCTGCAAAGAAATATTGTGCGATCATTAGAAGTTCAGAATCAAATTCAATATTTACTAATTGTTTTAACAATTTCATTCATTTCTCATGTGTCAGAAACTGCGTAAATTCTTCTTCGTCTTAAGGTGGAAAATGGGACAAATCAGGGGAAAAGAGGACAGATGGTCACCCTAGCCAAAACGGACAGCCACGGTGCTCAATTAATTACAAAACTTAAGAAAGGAGAGCAAGTTGTGCGTGGAAAGTCTGTTTACCACGGAGATCAGCCAGTGTCTGACTCACTAAATGACGCATGACCTCGTCTGTACCGGATATGGTTTGACAGGACCTTACAATAATTTGAAAAACTCGCCGATCCTTTTCGAACAGTGAACTCCCTTCCGAGCAATCCGTGCTCCAGATACACAAACAGAAGCTTGCCGGAGAACATTTTTGAAATTTGAAAAATTCTTGATCGCTTACGTAAGTTGTTTGGTTTTTCTTTTTAAACGTTTTACTTTGTTCCTCAAGCTGATTTTGCCTGAAGTTTAGCTCGTGCTATCTGTAATCGACGTTCTTATTTGTTTATATTTGCTTATTATATCATCCTTTGTGTTTAGTCATTTATTTCCTCTGAATTTTGTGTAGCCTACACAATTTAAAAAAAAAAAAATTGTTTTTCCCTCTTTACTGCGAGACGCATCGCGGTATGTCTAGACACAGGGTCAATCAGTTATACTAGGCCGCATGTCGAAATATAAAAGACCTATTTGGGTACATCTGTTCTTTGCGCAGTTTGTAATTGTTTTAGTTCGTTCTACAAGATTTGAATGTCTAGTGTCAAAGAGATAAAAGGACCCAATCACGTATCTGAGGAGGCGATTACTTCTGATGATCAGATTGCCTCATGGTGTAACGTAACGTTGTATCATCATCATCATCATCAGTTGCCATCTCCACAACGAAGGTTGGCTGTAATGGATCTCCAACGTCTTCTGTCTCTTGTCTTGGTGGTACACTCTGATAGACTCTTTCCCGTCCATCTCTTGATGTTATCTTCCCACTTATAGCGCTGTCTTCCCCTTGCACGTTTGCCTTCAACTCTCCCTTCTGTTATGGTCTTCTGCAAGGTGTTATGCCTTTTTATGTGGCCAAAGTATTTTAGCTGCCGAACTTTGACCTCTCTCATTAGTTCTCTTTTCATACCTAGATTTTCTAGGACCTCCTTATTTGTTTTCATCTCTTTCCATGAGATACGCCCCATTCTTCTATATATCCACATTTCAAGAGCCTCAATTCTTTCTTCCAAATGCGTATTCATCGTCCATGTTTCTGCACCATACAGAAATGCAGAATATATATAACACTTTATGATTCTCAGTTTTAATTTATGAGATAACTGTTTGGATGTCAGTATATGTTTCATGTTGTTGAATGTAGCTTTGGCCATTCCTATTCTCTTCTTGATTTCTGTTTCACATCTGCCTGTGGTAAAGTGGGATGTTATAAATATTTATAGGGGACTTAGTGTACTGACTGAGATCAGCTGTGAAGGTATCTGTATCTAATAAGTGTGGTGTATTACAGATGACCTTACTTGCTACCACATTTTTACCTCAGTCAGAATTATTCTGGAATATTGTGATGACTACGTTAAATGTCTAGGGTTATGAAAATGATGAAGTGTAAGTCACAACAACAACAGACAGATAAACAATTTATTTTATTCCACAACACTGTACAACACTGTGACACTCACACACATATAACACTCTATAAGACTATCTTAAATGAGTCAAGTGTTTAAGTTTTTAAAAAAAATATATGTATTAATTCTTGTCAATAATGGATATCCTGATTCAACTACACAGTGAACCAGGAATCACAATCAAATGTAATTACAAGTAGTATGTACACAGTTTATATATATATGAACTTTGTATTAACATATTTTATTATTATTATTCTATGTGTGTAATTTGTGCAGTAGTAATATGAGGTAATACTGGTTTTGTTCAAGCTTGGTTGTTGTTTTTCATCATGACTTCCAGTGTTTGATTATCTTGGAAATAGTATTGGGAAAAGTTCACAGTTCCTGTCATTTGAACCAATTAATTGTCCCTCTGCGTTCAATAAAATGTTAATTTTTGAGGGGGCACATAATGTTGAGCTACTCAGGCCACAGAAGCTTATCTTTCGTGATGATGGTAGGAAAAGACTCCTCTGCTCGATTGCTTCCTGTGTTCTGGAGACACCTCACTGGTCGCTATCTGGACCAAGGAGTATGTTGTCAGCCTCTGGATTCAGCAAAACTCAGACCAGGTGCTGCTTCAATAACTTAGGACCACGGTCCCTGAAACAAGAAGGTTGTACCTCCTATTTCAGAACTAATTTATAATCTATTTCCAGACTGAACACAATACATAACAAACACTGAGTTCAGAGCGGTAGGCCAACTGCTATCTTCATCTGAAACAATTTACACCAGTATACTCCTCCCTAATGGTTACTACGCCTCTGCAATTCCAGCATTAGTTCTTTCTAGTCAATAAGATAGGTGTCAGTGTACTGTTTGGCAATTCCATGCAGTTTTACTTTTCTCCGACACCTTCTGTTCAGGTTGGAGCACTATATAGGCTTTGCCTCATGTTCGCTACTGAACCACACACATATACAGACATAAATTATCAATTTACATTCAATTTTCATTAAAAAGATATTGAATATATCAAGCTTACCACAATTCATGGAAATAATACACAGATACGTTGACTGGCAATGAATATGGCACAAACTCCGATCTGCCTCTGTCCCAGACTTTTATTTCGAAAAATATGATCTGGCTCTCAACGCACTGTTTCTGAGTAAGTTTATTTTAACATGTGGCTCTCCCCATCGAGGCCAGCTCCTTGACGTGGAGATGGGGCTCAAGTACAGCCATCAGCGGCTGAAAAACCAAGACTGGCCAGGCCCTCCTACACTCGAGCAAGACCACAGTCTGCCCTAGCAAGTCAAGGTGCTGAAGACGGAGGCAACCAGCCAAGAGGCGCACCACAGCAATCAGGATGCAACGCACATGCGCTATGGGAAGTATGCCTATATCTGCAAAACGTTATGGCACTCGCCCTGTGATGGACACCCAGGCAGGCGCAGTGCCGGGCCCTCTGCCTCGGAAGGGCCCAACCCCTACTACTGGGGGTCCTTCTCAATTGCCCCGTGGAGCCAGGAGGCATGAGAATAGAGCTACTGGCCAAGCAAAGAAAAGACCATTTAAAATAATGCACTGGAATGCTGAAGGCGTCAATAGTAAAAAAGACGGCTACAGCAAAAAATTAGAGCTCGAAAACATCTTGAATGAAGAGCAAGTAAATGTATGTTGCTTGCAAGAAACCCACCTCAACAAAGACATAGCCTTCAAAATCAGAGGCTACCAGTGCTACCGATCTGACCGAATAGACAGGCGAAAGGGTGGAATACTGACACTCGTGAGGAATAACATCAGTGCATGTCAGCTTGAAACATATATGGAGGGGGCGGAATACCAGATGCTTCATCTCAGGACAGAAAGTTCAGAATTCCACCTGCTCAACTACTACTGTCCGAGCGACCGCCCACTGGCACTAGATACAATCCCAGCAAAAGAAAGACTGATTGTATGCGGAGACTTCAACAGCCACTCACAGAGCTGGGGCTATGATCACATGGACAGGAGAGGTGAGGAGCTTGAAAACTGGCAGGATGACAATGGGCTTATCCTGATTAACCAGCCAATCGACCCACCAACCTTCTACTCGAGGTCATGGCACACCACCTCTACACCAGACCTGGCATTCCACTCACCCGGCCTGGAGTGGAACACCACACGCGTTGTAGGGAAACAACTTGGAGGCAGCGACCACCGGCCAGTCTTCCTAATTGTGGAAAATGAACTTGTCAAGGAGAGCAGCACTCTCTCTAGGTGGAACTACAAGAAGGCAGACTGGACAATGTACCAGCACCGTACTAGTATACTGGCTAGAGATCTGACTGTAGACAAAGACATCAGTAAGCTAGTCGATGAATTCAGCAGATGCATATTACAGGCTGCTCGTGAAACAATACCTAGAGGGGCTCGTAAGCACTACAAACCATATTGGAATAGTGAACTAGAGCAGCTGCACAACGACGTGGAAACATCTCGAAAGCAGGCAGAGACCAGTCCATGCCAAGAAACACCACAATAACTACCAGCAAGCTAAGGCCAAATTTCAAAGGGCCAAGTTGCAGGCCAGGCGAAGAAGCTGGAAGGAGAAAACAGAGTCCTTGAACTTCGAAAGAGATTCGAGGAAACTGTGGAAGCTGGTAAAGCAACTTAACGATGAAGGTACAGGGAGAAACTCAAGGATTGCTCTGTACAAAGATGGAAACATCCTCATGGGAAAACAGGCAGCTGATCACTTTGCAGACTCCTTTGCTAAAGACAACAACATCGAAGTTAGCCCAGAGAAGCAACAGGAGACTCGTGAGAAACAACAACACGCAGGACGAGATGGAACCATACCTGAAGTTATGGAGGCACCAATCACATTCAGAGAACTGGAGCTTGCAATATCCAAATTGAAAATGAGAAAGTCGCCAGGAGTTGATGGAGTGTCCAATGAAATGATTAAGAACTTGGGAACCGCAGCAAAAACAAAGCTGCTGCAGATCTTTAATATCTGTTGGAACTCAGGCAGAGTTCCACAGACCTGGAGGGAAGCAATCATGATACCACTCCTAAAACCAGGAAAAGACAGTTCCACTGCCTCCAGCTACAGACCAATCAGCCTTACAAGCTGCCTCTGCAAAACAATGGAACGTATCATCAACCTCAGGCTGCAGTGGTACCTTGAAAGTGAAAACCTTCTTGTACCACAGCAGGCGGGCTTTAGGCAGTGTTATTCCACCGAAGATCAGGCAACTTACCTTTCCCAAGAGATTGAGGATGCGTTCCAAGATAAGAAACTGGTACCAGCAGCATGGATAGATCTAAGGAAAGCATTTGACAAGGTTTGGAAAGAAGGGCTTCTGAAGAAACTGAGAAATTGTAGAGTGAATGGTAAGATGTACAAATGGGTGAAAGCATACTTGCATAACAAAAGAGCCCGAGTACAACTAGATGGCCTCAAGAGTAAGAAAATTCTACTGCGTCATGGCGTCCCTCAGGGAGGGGTTCTGTCCCCCACACTTTTCCTAGTCTACATCAACGACCTGGTTGCTGAACTACCGCATGGAATGAAAGTGGCAATGTACGCTGATGACCTGGTAATATGGTGCACAGATGAGCATGCAACAGTGGCCACCAAACTGCTACAAAGAGCTATAGTTGCTTTAACCTCATGGGCAAATAGATGGTGTGTCAGCATCAACACAGACAAGTGCAGCACTACGCTCTTCACCCTCTCTCCCAAACAAAAAGCTGGTGTCATTAAGATAAACGAAGAGCTCCTGAGAGAAGATAAACAACCCACCTATCTCGGAGTTACATTCGATGATAGGCTGACGTGGAAGCAGCACATCAACAAGGCAGCAACAAAGGCCAGGAGGAAGTTAGCCATCCTGAGAAAACTAAGTGGAACCACATGGGGAGCCAGCGGGAAAATACTTAGTAAAGTTTACCAGCAGGGCATACGACCACACCTGGAATATGGGTCAGCTGCATGGTGTCCAGCATCAAACACCACATTACAAGAGCTAGATAAGGTGCAAAACCAGGCGCTTAGGGTCATCACGGGGGCAATGAAATCGACGCCTATAGTGGAGATGGAGAAAATGGGGAGGATACAAGCACTGAGAGAACGCAGAGACACAAAAGTGCTAACACAGGCAGAAAAGTTCCTCTGTATGCCGAGCCATCCAATGAAGGACAGATTCCAAAACCTAGCAATGGGGCGACTGAAAAGAAGCAGCTTTATCCACCAGGCCAAACGATTTCGTAGACAAACCTCAGACCTGCCTGAAGTTAACAGCCCCCTAAAGTCTGTGCCAGAACAAACCCCTTGGAGAGAGGAGCATGGACTACCAGTACACATCCACACGAAAGTGAAAGGAATATTCGACAGGGATGAACAGAACAGTGTGCAACGTAGGACAGTCACTCTCAGTTTCCTGGATGATGAATACCCACAGGACCTCTGGGTCCGAGTATACACGGATGGGTCAGCACAGAATGCAGTAAAGAATGGAGGAGCAGGAGTGTACATAGAATACCCAAACAACACTAGGGATACGGTCAGAGTACCAACGGGGAAATTCTGTAACAACTATGATGCAGAAGTCCAGGCAATCAAGGTGGCAACTGAGAAACTACTGAACACCAATCTCGGTCCACAGCCTGTAGTATTCCTGACAGATGCAAGATCAGCACTCCAAGCACTTCAGTCCAGAAAATTGCCAGGTATACAAGCCCTACTTTCTGAACTGTGCAACCAGCGCAGGGTCGCCATGCAGTGGATACCGTCTCATTGTGGAATACCAGGAAACGAGAGAGCAGACGGACTGGCTAAAGAAGGTGCTGCAGACGAGCAACCGGATGTGCCAGTTACGTACCATCAGAAGAAAAAGATGATCAAATCTATCAGAAAGCCACCAACATCAACGCAGGATGACTACCAAGCTATGAACAGATCAGAACAAATAGTCATTCTGCGCCTCAGAACAGGACACAACCGCCTCCGCAGCCACATGTATACAAAATTCAAGATTGGCAATTCAGCCATGTGTACATGTGGACAGGCACCCCAGACTGCGGAGCACGTACTTCAAGATTGCCCCGAATATGATATATTGAGGCAAACCCACTGGCCCAGAGAAACAACACTGGAAGCAAAACTATATGGACCTCTGTATGAACTACAAAAGACAGTGAAGTTTATACAAGAAACAACATTGCAGATATAGACAATATATTTCAAGCGAACGAAAGAAGAAGAAGAACATGTGGCACTGAACTGACGCTCCTAATTGCCTATATTGGCGGGTCTAACCAATCGGGCCATGTTTACACAGCTTTTCAAAAAAGGTACTCCTACTCACGTTTCCCTAACAACAACGAATTAGTATTTGTAGCCCGACTAATCGTGTTTAGCCTTACATTTACTTCCATCCAATCAAATAGGATTTTATATGGTGGCCCATTTCCCGTAAACTAGTGGTTCCAAAACATGCCACTGTGCGATTATTATTTGGTGTTGTCTGACACCCTCACTATTTTCTTTTGGCTATATTTTGTTAATTCCTAGACTATTTGCGTAACACTTAACATATTCTTTGTCAGCAAGTCCTAAGGAACCCAACTATATAAATTTTATGGGGCTAAGGGCTGCGTTCAAAATATGCATTTTCTTCTACCTCCCGTTCACTTCGATACGATGTGGTGTCTGGGTACTGTCAGGCTTTCAAACGTAAACCAGTATAATGTCATATTTCCTAATAAGAATTTTTCAGATTTTTAAACCTAACTCTCGTATGGGTAGTGTTTTTTATCACTGTCGATTTGAAAAAAAATGAGTGCTTGTGGCCTTACACGCGTGATGGCATTAATTTTGTATCGCGAGACGCGGGTTAGTGTTGCATGCGTTCCGGCTTTCATCCCTCCCTCTCTTTCTATCCAAAGTCCATCTGTCCTTTCGTTTATGGTAACGTAGTGTAATTAATGCTAGTATTAATTTAGGTCATTAATCAGCCTGCGTATCTCAAGGTTTTCTTAGAAATGCAGTACACGTTTTATTGTAGAAAGCGTGTATCGATGCAGTAGGCTTTACTATCAACGTGAAAGCGTGAGAATATGCAGACGAAGCATAAAAAGGGGGATCTCGAGTACCGTCATTGTGACAGCACTGTTCTTTACCATTCTTCTTTCCTTTTATTGAATTTATTCGTTAGGCTTTACATTTACTTTTTAATTTATATATGTGGATTTAGAATGTTTCACGACACTGCCATCTTCTGTTATTATATGACCAAGATATACGTAGCTCTTGACTTGTTCCAGGATTTTCCCATTTACGCTTATCTTTAATGTGGGTTTATCGTCTGTTTTGCTAATTATCATAGTTTTAGTTTTCTCAATATTAATGTCGAGTCCATATTCATGACTTATACTGTTCACTTGCTTCACTAGTTCTTGTAACTCCTGTTCGCTTTCAGCTAACAACACGGTATCATCTGCATATCTAAGGTTGTTTATTGATCTTCCACTGATGTTCAGTCCTGGTATTTCCTGTATCTGTTTGAAAATTTTTTCGGTGTATAAATTAAATAGGCAGGGGGACAGCACACAACCTTGTCTGACACCTCTTTTTATATCTATGTATGGTGAATAATTCCTTCCCGATCTTACTGTGGCAGTTTGCTCCCAATAAAGGTTACTGAGTATTCTTATATCTTTTCCATCAACACCTATGTCTTTGAGGCATTCAATTATTTTCTCATGATGGATTCTGTCAAAAGCCTTCTTATAGTCAATGAAGCACATATACATACTTTTTTGGACCTCTGTATATTTTTCTGCTAATCTTCTTAGGCAAAATATTGCCTCTCTTGTTCCACTGTTCCGTCTAAAACCAAACTGTTCTTCTTGGATTTCGCTGTCTACTTTACTTTTTATTCTTTCCTGTATGATTTTGAGCAGTATCTTAATTGCATGACTCATCAGGCTGATTGTTCTGAAGTCTGAACATTCTGTTGCATTTGGTTTTTTGGGCAATGTTATAAAAACTAATGTCTTCATGTCGTGTGGTAAATATCCTGTATACAGAGTTTCTTATCACTATTTACTCTGATTTTTGAGTAAACAATGTACTTTGCGCAGTTTGATTTGTTTTAGTTTCACGCAATTGGAAGAGCTGTTTTGGTTCGCAAGTGTTATGTATGTATGACGTCAGTAATTTTGTTCCTCTCTCTCTCTGTCTCTCTCTGTCTCTCTCTCGCTCTCGCCACAATAAAGTTTCATATTAGTTTTTTTTAAAGGGGGGGGGGAGGGGGGTTGGGGGGGGTGGTGGGGGGTGGGGGTGGGGGGCGGGGGGTGGGGTGTAATAATTGTATCGGAGGCAGTAAACAAACAACACTCTAGACACACGTTTCTTAAATCACACAATTGCTGTTTCTGTTTATCACATAATGCTTCATAAGTTATCAAGAAGAACAACGTGGCATGCCCCAAAAACTGAGATACATGGCCAAATTGATTTTATTCTTGTATCCAAAAGATTCAAGTCCAGTATTAATAAAGCCAAGACTAGGACTTTTCCTGGCGCCGACATTGGTAGTGATCACGACATGGTATTGATGACGCTCAAGCTTAAACTTAAAAAGAACTATAATCAAAACAGATGTTCTCAGTTAAGATTCAATTTAGACAAACTGAAAGATCCAGAAATCGCTGGAATCTTTGAGGCAACTGTTGGAGGAAAATTCGCAGCTCTCAACTTTTTGGAGGATGATATCAACTCAATCACAGAGAACATGAAAGACGTGCTCATTGAATCAGCAACAGAAATACTTGGTAAAAGAAAGAAAATAAACAAACCATGGGTTACAGATGACATTCTGAAGTTATGTGATACACGGCGGGAAATGAAAAAGGTTAAGAAAGAGGTTCCTGAAGCAGCATGGCAATACAGTATGGTGAATAAAAATATTAGGAAGAAAATGAAACAGGCCAAAGAAAAAATGGGTAGCTGATCAATGTGAGTCCATTAATACGGGGCTAATAAAAGGTAACAGCAAGGCAGCTTTTGACACATTAAGAAAACTATCAAAACCCCAACAGCCCAGGGTAACTGTCATAGAAGATAGCAATGGGGCTCTGCTCAATGAAAAAACAGCGTAATGAGAAGATGGACAGAATATTGTAAAGAATTATATAACTGTAAACTTGACACTGACTTAGGCATATTAAACAACATTAAGTGCGAAAACAGGGAACTCGGAAATGCAGCAATATTACGGGAAGAAGTGGAAGAGGCTATATGTTCGATGAAAGGAGGGAAGTCACCGGGTGTGGATAATATCCCAGCAGAGCTCTTGAAATATGGAGGACCAGATATAGTAAAAATCATGACAACAATTTGCCAGAAGATATGGAGTACAAAAAAATGGCCAAAAGAATGGACGCAGTCATTAGTAATACCGCTTCCAAAGAAAGGAAATCTAAAAATGTGCAAGAACTACAGAACCATTAGCCTTATTAGTCATCCAAGTAAGGTGATGTTAAGGATACTTTTGAACAGAATAAAACAGAAATCAGAAGAAATCTTGTCAGAGGAACAGGCTGGCTTTAGACCAAAAAGAAGTACCTCAGAACAAATCTTCAATATTAGATTACTTATCGAAAAACATCTCCAACATTAACACGATTTATACCATAACTTCATCGATTTCACAAAAGCCTTCGATCGAGTCTGGCATGAAGGCTTATGGCAAGTAATGAGAAAATTCAATTTTGATACCAACATCATAGATATCATTGAAGCACTATACAAGGACGCAAGCAGTGCTGTTTTTGCAAGCAACGACATTGGAGAATTTTTCAAAACAACTGTAGGAGTTCGGCAGGGATGTATCCTGTCCCCAGTGCTCTTTAATATTTATCTAGAACATATTATGCAGGAGGCTCTCTACGATTATAAATCAACCATATCGATTGGAGGCCGACCTCTGTGCAACCTACGTTTTGCTGATGATATTGATCTGATAGCTGGATCAGAATCAGAACTTCAAGACCTTACCTCTAGACTGGAGAAAGTAACAAGAACGTATGGGATGGAAATTAATATAGAAAAAAGCAAGATATTGTTGAATAGCCATAAGAAACATGTTCCGACCAACGATGATGATGATAGTGGATCAAAGACATCAGTTAGGACTGATGCTTCCACCATGGCACCCCTACGACCCATGACCAGTTACGGGCTGAGATGATGATGATAGTGGATCAAAGACATCAGTTAGGACTTAATACGGGGGGAGGGGGGGTTTAATTAAAAAAAAATGTATGCACTATTTTGGTACCGGTACAGTATAATTTTCCCCCTAAGGGGGAAGGGTTTTAACACCCCCCCCCCCCTCGTATCTACGGCCATGGACATCACATAATGTATAAATCATAGAATGTGTAAATACTCGTAATTGTAGACTCCACGATATCAGTGTACTGCATATTATATAACTGATACAAAATGTTGCCATTTTAATGTAAAGATCATTTTTAATGCAGTTAATTTGAGACCTAATGATGCGTTACAAGGTGTAATGCATCATTAGGTCTGTTATCCACAGCACATATTTGAAAATGCTAAAAATGCCTTCCATTTTTCCTCACTAAATAAATATCCCATTCCTTCGTTATTTTGTTTATCTCTGTCTATCTTACTTGTGTTGATTTTTCTGTTTTTAAACGTCAGATTCATTGCTTTTGTCTTCGAACTTTTGTTCCGTTTAAATTTTGCTCAATACTCGTTTCTAGTGCACTGTTCATTTGTAAAATTTACCCAAATACCATTTGTCTTTCTTTCTTTGAAAAAAAAAAGAAAAAAAGTGTTAATTCTTTGTTTAGCAGCAGCCCCCCTTCATCATTGACACAAACTGTATTACAGTACTTCTATTTCTGTTGTCCCTTGTTTGTTCCGCTCTAAGTGTTGTTCAATACATTGTTCTAGTTATTTACTTTGATGTTTCGTGTTCTTTGTCATTTTCGTATACCTTTTTTATAGTTCTCGTCTTTGTTTCCTGTTTACGTCTGTGGCTGACGAAGGGTAATCCCGAAACGTCCTATGTTTCTAGTACTTTGTTTATTTGTAAAACTGACTCAAGTACCATCTTTCATTTATTAATTTATTTGTTAACTTTAGATTATAAGTTTTACAGTAGTCATCACCATTTAGCTCCCCAAGGAGCATAGGCCTTCAACAAACGTATGCCAAGTCTTCCTGTCACGTGCCATGTTAAATCAGTCCTATTCAGTATTTACTCGTTACTTCTTCCTGTAGGCCCCACATTTCATTTGTATGCTGTCCGTAACCGACTCTTCCTGTAGGCCCCACATTTCATTTTTTTGCTGTCTGTAACCGACTCTTCCTGTAGGCCCCACATTTCATTTTTATGCTGTCCGTAACCGACTCTTCCTGTAGGCCCCACATTTCATTTTTATGCGGTCCGTAACCGACTCTTCCTGTAGGCCCCACATTTCATTTTTATGCTGTCCGTAACCGACTCTTCCTGTCGGCCCCACATTTCATTTTTATGCTGTCCGTAACCGACTCTTCCTGTTGGCCCCACATTTCATTTTTATGCTGTCCGTAACCGACTCTTCCTGTAGGCCCCATATTTCATTTTTATGCTGTCCGTAACCGACTCTTCCTGTTTAACCCCATATTTCATTTTTATGCTGTTCGTAACTGACTCTTCCTGTAGGTCCCACATTTCATTTTTATGCTGTCCGTAACCGACTCTTCCTGTTGGCCCCACATTTCATTTTTATGCTGTCCGTAACCGACTCTTTTGACGAGTTAATCTGCTGTCTCAGGCACGTATTGAACGGGTTCAAATGTATTGGCTGTGCACATACCTTTAAATGTTGTAGTAGAATATACAAACACACACAGATAATTAAGAAGTCTAATAATATTAATAAAATTCTATAACACACTGAACTAACTCAGGCTGTTTTAGTTTAAATATTAACATTTTCTTTAAATTTATTTGTTCTGAACCAATGTTTGATTTTGGTCAGAACATATTAAATGTTATGGAGTTATAAATGGAATGCATAAATATATGGCATAATAAAATGGAATGTGTGTACATAAGTATTTTATAAGACTGGTTAATATTAATTATATTTGTAAAGTCTCTGGGAGAACTATTACTGGATGTACTGTTGGGGTGGTGTCATCACACCCACTCTGTGACTAGAACAAGCTTTGTCCATTGTCTTATAAACTGTAATAAATGTATCTTTCCAAAATTCAGTATATTGGTGATGGGGAAATATTTATAAATCTTTAGGAGTATGGTGAATCCTCAGCAGGCCACTAAATCACTCATCTTGTCTGTGAAGATCTGATGCTGGATTCCGGTGGCCCACTCCTCTCGGTAGCTAGAATACAATGGTAGACTGCACCGACACACTGTTTGGCTGCACACACATCTGCTTGTGTAACCTTGATTACTTATGTGGCACTACATTAGTGCCACAACAGAAACTCACAATTCTGAAACAAAATTTGTGCGCTGTGTCAGTACTCTATTTACTGCACCACTCTTACACACAGCACAACACATCAACATTACACAGAATGGATCAGATCTCTCTGACCACACAGCACATCTTACCCAGTTGTTTTCATATAGTACTAGTTCCCCAAGACTGCATTGCATCTGAGATATGTTCAATAGTTTCCTTTTATTCAATAAGATAGGTGATATGTTCCCACTGATCTCAATAATAGATCCGCCTTCCATAGTCTTAGTTAGGCGTCCATATATTTTGTTTGTCTCTAGACCCTGAACTGGGGCTGGGGACCTAGAGCGAGCACTTACTTGTCGTAATCATTTTATATGATATGGCAGTATCAATCACTCGAAATATTAAAATGTACAAAATAAATACTTTCATTCTTACCAGAATTCAGAATTGAGAACACAGTTATTTTCTAGCAAAACTCAGCTGAGCTGCTGGCTATATGATGGCGTCCCACTAAATGTATGTAATATCTTCTGGGAAAAACACCACAGGCAATAATCGACAGTGTCCCTGGACAGAATTGTATCAAATGGCAAAAATGCGCATCTCTGTCCTGCTAATATGATTACATTCGTCCAATCACAGACTTCCCCCCTAACTTTTTCAAATCTACAACCAAAAGTCAAATTTCAGTCAGCTCTCAGTCAAGTATGTATTATTGTCTGTTGGTCCGTCTGTCTCTACTTGGTTTTTCACAAAAACACACTTGGTTCTACATGCAATACCCTACACAAATCTGCCTCCTAAGTTATTTTTAGCCACAATTCTCCACCTTCCCCCTGTTGAAGGCGATCTTCTCTGTTGTTCTGGAACATTTAATTTGACAACAATGTTCCATATAATGTCAATAAAGTGGTTATAAATCCTGGCCATGTTAGTTGAGTTCTTATATGGTTTCATTCAAGATTTTCATCGTGTCAATTGGTGTTGCTTTACGCGAATGCGGGGTGGGGTAGAAAAACGTGTGAGCAAACATTTGAAAGTTGCAATTATATTGAACTTGTAATTCCATTGACGTGATAAGTCGGTTCATTTGAGTCCGTACATTTAATTCACAGTTATACACACATGATGATCAATTCAATAGGGGTAGAGCGTAAGTCCATATAAGTCATGCATAAATTAATCAACAACGTAGACTGCTGGTTATGTGTCAATGTCCGTTATGAGGATACAATGCAGTATTGTCGTCAGAACATCACAGCTATATGCACGAGCAGATAGACATGGCTACCTGCCGACAGTGAGACTGCGAGTCTGAATATATTCATACGAATTTGACGATTATTCTCATCCTTCTGAGGATTCTAGTTAAATACTAACCTCCAATAATTTCCCTCTCATATAGAGTTCTAGGACTGACCCTGATCCATCAAAAATGCACATAAAATGGCTATATCCTGCCATTAAATTGGAAGGTTAGAAAAAACGCAGCTATTCAGCTTGGCGGTCAAGTAACAAAGGGTAGCGTTTCTTAGTTACCGACTGTGTCCTAAACAACGCTATACACGTCATAATCGATCGTGTATGAAGCGTTCAGTAATTGAAACATCTATCGCAATATATTAAATGTCTTACCCTTTACAATTGCACGTCTGGTAACCTTTAGCAGACGGCGTTAATATCATATACCGTAACAATTCCCTGTACACCGGGGGAAAAAAAATCGATAGATTTTTTTTCAATATCTATCCGACTTAACAATTTTTCAAAAAAATTTAACACAATTGTGACATATGGCCGACGATGTTCTGAGTAGAACCGTGTTGCGGTCATGTCAACTAACTATTTGTCATAGTCATCTAACATAAATCACATTATATATCAATATTATACATATTATTATATCAACTAAATAAATGTCCAATGTTAATAGTGAATGATAAAATTAAATTAAAGTAAGGTCTGTCGTATTAGTATGTCATATAGGAATTAATTTGACTAATTAAAATTAAATTAATTAATTAAATTAAGAGTTAAATTATTAAGGTTCTAATGTAACGCGATGTTATGAGAGAAGAAAAAGACAAAATAAGTGAGAAGAAATAGAAAGAAATTCGAATATAAGTTTTAACTTAATTGTGTGTGTTAAGTGTTAGTGAATAATAACTATCTAATTTAACTAACTAAATAATGTATAGGTACATTTAAAAAAATTATTAATCTAATACTTGTGTGAGATTTATTTTCTCTTTTCATAATTTCTTCTTTTAGTATTTCGTTCTCTTTTTTGTTCTTTCATTTCATTTTTTTCTCACATTTCATTTTATTGATAATAATTCAATTAAGAAGTTAAGTTAACTAATTAATTAGTATAGGATATGATGATCCATCCGTAGTCTTGATCCTGATGAATTCTTTTAGGCAAAAATGTTCAAACGTTTACGTTGGAAAGAAATGTCATTTATCCTAGCATCCAAGAATTAAGTGCACCTAGGATAATAAGTTCGACTTGTCGTCAGATATTGTTCCATGATTGATCAATGATATTCGTATATCGTGTATGGACATTAGACGAAGTTCGAATGTCAGTATATATATACCTTGATTGTCTTGTAGTTCAATTCTGTGATGCATATAGTGTATATAAAGTTTAAATTGAAGGCAAGGTTAGTTCCTTTATAGTTGATACTTCGTTCAATCCAATGTAGTGCTGATTGAAATAGTTTAAGAGTGTCAATGTTGATTATTCGTCGTCAATAGGATTACGTGACAATGCATCTGCCACACAATTTTCAGTGCCAGGTATGTGTTCAATGGAGAACTCGAATGGCTGTAGGATGATTGAATATCTGGCGAGTTTCTGGCTTTTATGATTCGATCGACGCAAGGATGCTACAGCACGTTGGTCCGTCTGTATGGTGAAGGGAGCACCGAGCAAGAATTTTTCAAGTTTGGTTATTGCCCAGATCACAGATAAAAGTTCCTTGTCGACTGTTGAATACTTTGTTTCTGCCGGCTTCAGCTTTCTTGATATGTATAAGGTAGGATGTAGAATGCCATCATGGTTCTGGAGCAGGCATGCACCAATGCCGTAGTTACTAGCATCTGTTCGTAAGAAAAATCTTTTGGAAGCATCGGGAAGTCTTAAAATTGGTTCATGCGAGAACAAATTTATAATTTTGTTGAAAGTTTCATTGCATGTACCAGTCCATGTCACCTTCACCGGCATATCTTTTTTTAACAATGAAGACAATACAGCCGTGATGGATGACAAGTTTGGTATGAATCTACTGTAATATTGAACAAGTCCTAACAAACTCCTGACCTGTTTCTTCGTCTGAGGAACTGCTATGTTTAGAATTTTGGAGACTGTACTAGGTAACGTTCGGATATATCCCGATCCAATGATATGTCCCAAAAAGGTTATCTCATTACACGCGATTTGCACCTTTGTAGGTTTAGCAGTTAGATGATAATTCCTTAGAGTGTCAAAAAACATATCTAAGTCCCGAAACATGTTCCTCAAACGACGAACTAAACAAGCATATGTCGTCAATATATGTAATAACGTCTGGTCTACCTGATAAAATTTGTCGCATCAGGCGAATGAAGGTAGCTGGCGCATTAACAAGCCCAAAAGGCATCACATTCCACTGGTATAGACCTTGTGGAGTGGAAAATGCGGTGTAGTACTTAGCCTTTTCGGTCAGTGGTATCTGCCAATAACCTTTAGTTAAGTCTATCTTACTAAATATAGTTGCGTTGGATAGACGTGGTAGTAAGTCGTCGATAAGTGGATGTGGTTCGCTGTCAACTATAGTCTTAGCATTTAATTTTCTATAATCAACACATAGTCTAATGTTATTGTCCTTCTTCCGGACAATCACTAATGGAGAAGAGAATGGCGAATTACTAGTCTCAATGATTCCCAGAGACAACATCTGTTCAAGTTCCTTAGTAGTTTTAGCAAGGAAATGTAAAGGAACAGAATAGGGATGTACACGAATAGGTGTATCATCATTGAGAGTAATGTCATGACTGATAGCCGATGTGCGACCCGGGACGTCGGTCAATACATCTGGATAAGATTGTAATAGATTAGCAATCTGTAGACGCTGTTGCGGTGTAACCGTTGAAGAGATGGTTACATCCCGCCAAGATTCAGTAGGTTGAACTACTGGTACAGGTAACGGTAACTGTACCTCAGGAAAAGAAGATTCTTCTTCCTGGATGACAGATAAGTTAGAATAATGACAAGTGGATACTGTGTTGTCATCTAGTTCATGAAAAATTGACTGTAAGTGTTCAGGACGTGTATGAAATTGCTTGAGCATGTTAATATGAAATATCTTTTTGTGTCCCTTGATATCTAAGACGTAATCAACGTCGGAAATTTTATCAATGACTTTGTAAGGACCATTCCAAGATATCAATAATTTATTGTTATTGTGAGGAAGTAACACATAAGCTTCGTCGCCTGGGAATAATTGGCGTAATCGTCGAGACCTATTTTGTAGAGATCGAGCCTTAGCTTTTGCAGCCTCAGAAGAAGCTGTTGCCAACTGGCAAGACTCAATAATGTTCTTCCGAAGATTAATCACGTACTCGTAAGATGACTGAGTGTCCTGAGTCATCTCCGCGTCAATTAATAAGTCTTTTATTAGTCCCATAGGACCTCTTGGGGAGCACCAAAAACTAATTCAAAGGGAGAGAAGCCAGTTTGTTCATGCGGTACCTCCCGATAAGCAAATAGAACAGCTGGAGTGCTCTGTCCCAGTCATGAGGGTGCTTAGCAGTAACCTTATGTAGTAGTTGTTTAAGTGTACGGTTAAGTCTTTCAACCGCACCATTACTCATCGGATGATAAATACTACTTAAATTCCTATCAATGTTCCAAGTTTTCATAACTTCCTTCATGGTGTCAGATATAAACTGTGACCCATGGTCTGATAAAAGTTTTCTAGGAAACCCTATTCTAGAAAAGATGAGATGTAGTGCATCAGCTACATCTGTGGTAGTGGTGGTCTTTAATGGGATAGCTTCTGGCCATCGTGTGCACAAATCAATGCACGTAAGGACGAATCTATGTCCTCTGGCCGATGGTAGCAATGGACCAATAATGTCTATTGCCATCTTGTCAAAAGGTCTTACCGAGATATCGCAAGCCTGAATAGGCGCCGTGTGAAAAGCTCCACGTGCTTTCACTTCTTGGCATGTAGTACAGGAACGTACATACTGCGAAATATCTCTTGACACCCCTGGCCAAAAGAATGAAGACAGTACTCGAGATCGTGTTCGAGTATATCCCATATGTCCAGCACAATGTGAGTCATGTGCATGTTGAAGAATGTACCGTCTAAAAGTATATGGGACCATAACTTGTTGTTTCATTTGTGATTTGTCATTAAAACATCTAATCAATATGTCATTTTTAATAACAAAACAATGTTTGTTATTATTACCTGAGGATAGATTGTCAACTTTATCAACCAACTTAAAAATTTTTTTTTAAAGATTTATCCTCTTTTTGTTTGGTTGCAAATGTTTCCCTGTCAATAGGTGAATTGACTACAAATTCCTCTTGGTTGTCTGCATCCATTTTATTATCATCAACTTTCTCCATGAGTTGAGTCTGCGCTCTAGTCGTCACGGCGTTTCCAGTGCATAGGTTATGTTTCTCCCATTCTATAATCTCATCTGGAGTACAATCTTTACTGCCGTGTATACGACCGACCATCAGATCAGCTATAGGCTTTTTTAGCATACATACTTTTACGTTCCCTGTGAAGAAAGGTGTGTTAACATGAATAATAGCTGTGGGGTAAAACTCTATTGTTCCACCAAAAGTCATGCAACGGACATATTCCCCCGTTGCACAGCTGGGATGTACCAGCGACTGTCGTACACCAATCGTTGTGGATCCTGAATCCCTCAACACTGAGACGACGGATCCATTAACTAATCCCCTGTTAAAAATTAGTAGGCCTGTTCCATCGTTGACTGCAAGACCTACCTCTGGTGTAATATGTCCGCAGTTAAGCACTGTTTCTTTCGCCTTCTGAAAAATAAGATTGCATTGTTGGCAACTATTTGCCACATTATAATTAATAGCAAAACATGCAGCAGAAGACTGTGTTGTATTATTGTCAAGTGGGACCTGAGCTGTAGGGGTAGTATTATTTGTAACTGCCGCCCCTGTATTATGGTTGTAATGAGATGATCCCCGAGAATGAGATCGATTCCGAGTATAATTGTTAGAATTATCTCGTCGTCCTCTATAGTAACTATTATCTCGATGTCTCGAGCCATGATTATTACCATTCCAGTTATTATTATTATTGGGAGTATGTGATCGATTATAATTAGTGTTATGTTGACCATTGTGGTAGTTTGTTTGAGGTGAATACTTTCTATCTCGTGATCTACCTCTGTTGAACTCATTTTTATTGTTGAAATCATTATTATGTCCCTTCTGAAAGTTAACATTGTGATTTCTTTGGAACCTGCTTCTGTCTACACTGTGATGTCTTTGTTTGTTATTGTGATTGTAGGCCATATTAGACGCCACAGGTAGAGGTTCTCTTAATGAGGAGTTAGAAATGGTTGCATTCGGATGTGCCGAACAGTAGTTTAAAGAAATTTTTTCTAACTCATCCATAGTACCTGGTTTACGCTCCTGCAAATATGCAAAAAATGGCTGGCTAACCGAAGATAATACCTTATCCCGCAGTAGTAAATCAACTAATTTGTCGTATGATTTGTTGACTTCTGCCAGTTCAACCCATCTATTAAATGTATTGCGTATATTCGCAATGAATCCTGCAAAATCCTTTGGAGATTCAGGTAAAATTCCCTTAAATTTCAACCTACAGTGTTCCTCGTCCAGGTGAAACCTTCGTAAAAGCAAGGACTTAATAGCACCGTAGTTATTTGCTATTGATGGGTCAGCATTTTGAGAAGCTGTCAATGGTTCTCCAACCAAGAATTCATTTAACTTGAGTACCCATGACTCTTCAGGCAAATGGTTTGTTTTGCAAGTCTGTTCAAAACGTGACAGGAACGATGAAAGGTCGTCCACGTTCAAGTTGAGAGTGGGTAATTTAAAGTTGTAGAAATGTTTAGGTTGGCTGGATGATGATCCATTTTGTGCGTTATTATTCTGGTTTGCATCAGCACTTTGTGCTTGTAATCTTGCTGTCTCCAATTTAATACGCGCCAATTCCATTTCTTGTTGTAAAATAATTTCCTCTCGTTTCAATTTATTCTCTTCTTCCTGTTTGGCGATTGATCTTTGCTCTTCTCTTTCACGTTGAGCAATCTCTCTCAGTCTATTTTCCTTGTCAATTTGCTTCATCTCAAGTTCTGCTTCCTCTTTCTTTAATGCAGCTTTTTTCTCTTCTTCTTTTCTTTCATATTTTTCCAGTTCTGATTCAGCAAACTGACGAAGTTCTTGAGATTTATAACCATATTCCCGACCAATTTTAACGAAATGGTCTATAGTAAGCATTTTGACTTTTATCTGTAAGTAATTAATGATAATTACTGATTAAAATAGTCAATAGTAGCTTCAGAGTAATTATTATACTTACTCAACTTAGAAATATTCAATATAAGTAATCACAATAGTACTGAACTTAATGTCTAAGTTCAACTAATAGACAATATTTTGTAACAATATTGTATCTAAATAATACTATATCATAAATAGTTATGATATCTGTTAAATATAATGTAATTATATCACACAATTAATCTCAATATCCAATAATGTTGGGTATAATTCCTAGTAATTATATTGTTCAATGTACTAAGTCACTCTCTTAGTACCAGAAAAGTATATTAAATAATATACAATGGGTCTATTACCTCAAAGGTAGCTATAAGATTATTTTATTTTGTCAATATATATATTATATTATTATGCCCTAGGCATCTATTATAAATTGTAGTGCTACTTTCTTGGACTATCACTGCATAATTATGCAATGTCCCATATTAACCTTAATTATCAGAAAAAATTAATTAAATTAAATTACAAGTGTATTATTGTATATAATATCATATTATTAATGTAGTATTAATATATATTATGAGGACAAACAAAACAATGATGCAACTAAGGGGTACAAACAATGTTAAGACGCAAACAAGACATTTTCACAATTAAAAAATGAATTTACAAACTAAGTAAAACAAGCGGAAGTACCGTAAGCAAGAAGGAAGGTCACGGATTGACCTGAGGCGAGATTGAACTCAATCTATGACAGAACACAAGAAAAAAAATTGACTGCAAAAAGTAATGACGTCATAGGACTCATAACGGACGAAAATTTAACAATCATAAAATAAATGATAGTCAGAGGAGAATGGACGAATAGTAACGAACATGATACAAAACTGAATAAAAATTGTAAACTGAGTACGAATAAAATACACCAGTTATCTACTGAACGGTACAGCTAACACAAATCGTCAAACGGTAGCAAATTTGGACAGGTCGTCCAATGGCAAACCTCAGTGGGGCTTCCAAAAATGCAATCGTTTAAGTTCCCTAAGAACGACTGAAATCTAGGTGGTCAGCTGTTCGCGACATTCCCCAGAGATTTCAGTTCCCTCCAACCGGCCCACGAATTAATAACAAATACATACGATGGAAAACAAATTTAACATATATACATGAAAATACATAGACATGCCTGATCAAAGCAAAATGGACTCAGCACTGTTATTTATCGACCGACAAAGGTCACACTTAAATGACTTATCTTTTGTGCTCAGTTCGGACTCCTGTCGATGACGGTATGCACCAACGGTGTAGAAGTATGTCTGACTGTTTGCTCTTGATGCATATACAGGGTTTATTCGTTGACTTTGTTATTTTTTTCCTCCGTAGAAACGAGGCTTGCTGCTGTCAACTTGTATGGCATGTACACGAACTTTGGTGACGTAAGGTTGACCTCTTGTGGTAACTATGCGTCATAGGTCATAATTCAGCACATCATGTGATCGTCCTTCAAATGTAAACAATTGTTAATTTCCGAATTTTTTTCGATCCCCAATCAATGGACACCATCTGTTGAAGGCGATCTTCTCTGTTGTTCTGGAACATTTAATTTGACAACAATGTTCCATATAATGTCAATAAAGTGGTTATAAATCCTGGCCATGTTAGTTGAGTTCTTATATGGTTTCATTCAAGATTTTCATCGTGTCAATTGGTGTTGCTTTACGCGAATGCGGGGTGGGGTAGAAAAACGTGTGAGCAAACATTTGAAAGTTGCAATTATATTGAACTTGTAATTCCATTGACGTGATAAGTCGGTTCATTTGAGTCCGTACATTTAATTCACAGTTATACACACATGATGATCAATTCAATAGGGGTAGAGCGTAAGTCCATATAAGTCATGCATAAATTAATCAACAACGTAGACTGCTGGTTATGTGTCAATGTCCGTTATGAGGATACAATGCAGTATTGTCGTCAGAACATCACAGCTATATGCACGAGCAGATAGACATGGCTACCTGCCGACAGTGAGACTGCGAGTCTGAATATATTCATACGAATTTGACGATTATTCTCATCCTTCTGAGGATTCTAGTTAAATACTAACCTCCAATAATTTCCCTCTCATATAGAGTTCTAGGACTGACCCTGATCCATCAAAAATGCACATAAAATGGCTATATCCTGCCATTAAATTGGAAGGTTAGAAAAACGCAGCTATTCAGCTTGGCGGTCAAGTAACAAAGGGTAGCGTTTCTTAGTTACCGACTGTGTCCTAAACAACGCTATACACGTCATAATCGATCGTGTATGAAGCGTTCAGTAATTGAAACATCTATCGCAATATATTAAATGTCTTACCCTTTACAATTGCACGTCTGGTAACCTTTAGCAGACGGCGTTAATATCATATACCGTAACACCCCCTCTCTTTCATTACAGCTGGATTTTTGCATTTGCATGTCTCAAGGACGAAAATTTGAAACTTTAGTGACAGTATGAACAGTACAGTCGCTATTCTGATATGAACAATACAGTCTTTTGTCAATATCTTCCTTGTTATCTGTCTGTATAATTTAAAGTATATTAGTTCTCTGCTTAAGATGGGCTATCAAACTAGCTAGGTTTTATATTCATAACTCTATTATTAAGAAAAACATATTTTTTTCTCAAGGGTATTTTTTTTTAAATTTGTTCGCGAACCTTCTCTACGGCGTTTGCCGCTGAATTCAAATAAAACGACCTGTGCACATGTGGATTAAACGAACAAACTGCTGAGCATGTTCTACAGGACTGTCCTCTGTATGACCAGTTAAGAAAGATATACTGGCCCAATGACTCAACACTAAACTCAAAGCTATATGGAGTTAAAGAGGAACTTCAAACAACAGTCGAATTCATCATGAGAACTCGTCTGACGGTGTAATCATCAAAGATGCGATCGCAAGAAGAAGAAGAAGAAGAAATAAAACGACCAAGTATCGAAAAACGTCCAAGAAATGACTGTTTCGAATAAGAGCTAAGGTCCTTTTTTTTCCGTTTCCTTACATTGTGTCAACTAGTGACGTGAATTTTTTTTTCTTTTACTACCAATTGCGTCTTTTTGCCGTTCTAGATTCAAACACGTGTTCAGTCATATTTTTCCTTTTTTGATCTCCGTTTCCCTCCCGTCTACAAAGGGTAAACCGTTTCGTCTGCACGTCTAACTAGTTAGTTTAAATGGCGGTAGGAAATGCGGGCATGGGCGAGCATGTCTCCTAGTATCTTACGCATTATTTTTTATCCCTACATTTTATCTTTATATTTGGAGATATTTTAACGTTGTATCACGGTAAATTCATCACACATCTCCCCACCTAAGAACATGCACTACGGCAAGTTCCAAAACCAGTGATACACATAGATAAAATTACTCCTCACGCCTACCACTACTCTAATTTTGATCACAGGGGTGCCGACTGAGGAAATCTGCACCGACATTCAATGACCCTGGGATATACTCAATACTAAACTGATAAGGTTGCAATAATAAAGACCATCTCAACAATCTAGCATTTTCATGCTTAGCCTGAGATAAGAACACCAGGGGCTGATGATCCGTCTGGACCACAAAAGTCCTACCATACAGATAGATTTGAAACTTTTTTATTGCCCAGATTAACGCTAAACATTCTTTTTCGCTTGTGGAATATCCTTGCTCCGCTTTATTCAATTTGCGGCTTGCATAAGCGACTGGGTTCAGTTCCCCATCGGGTGAAGATGACCTTTGCAACAGAGCCGCCCCGACGCCTACATTACTTGCATCTGTTCTCACCACGAAGTCCTGTGTCAAATCAGGCAATTTGAGAATAGGCTTGCTAGTGAGTTTTTTCCTTTAACTCTTGAAAAGCCAATTCACATTGCGCAGTCCAAACAATTTTATCTGGATGTCCCTTGCGAGTCAGATCAGTCAGAGGAGCACATATAGAGTTAAAATTTTTGATATATTTTTGGTAAAATCCACATAACGACACGAATGATCGCACGTCCTTTTTTGTTTGTGGTCTAGGTGCTCTCTGCAGTTTTTCCAAGTTCTTGGGGTCAGGGGTCATGTTACCCTGATATACAGTATGTCCCAAGAATTCCAACTCTTTGCATCCAATACAACATTTTGTTGGCCTAGCAGTTAAGTTCGCCTCCCTAATCCTATCAAATAACATTTTTAGAGAGTTAATGTGTTCTTCAAATGTCTCTGTGGCGACGAGAATATCATCCATGAAATTCGTGATACATGGGTTATTCAGGGGATCCAACAATTTGCGCATCATCCTTGAAAATACACTCGGAGCATTTTTCAATCCGAATGGTAGCATGTTGAATTCATAATGTCCTTCCGAGGTGCTAAAAGCTAAATAAGGTCTCACTTCAGGCTTCACTGGAATCTGGTAATAGCCTTTACTAAGATCCACCTTTGAAAAGTATTTTGCCTTGTTTAATCTGGCAAATAACTGTTTTGTGTCTGGTAATGGATCCACTTGTCCTTCTGTGACAGCATTCAGTTTCCTGTAATCTATGCACAGTCTATGTTCCCCAGACGGTTTCCTCAACAATACTACACTGGAGCTAAAAGATGATTCACTGTGTGAAATAATCCCCTCCTTCAACAAATAATCTATTTCTTCCTTCAATGCCTTCTCCTTCGCGAACGGAATAGAATAGGCTCTCATACAGATTGGGTTTGAGTCTACCAGTTTCATGTCATACTGTAGCAAATTTGTATGTCCTGGTTTATCTGTTAATACATCTGTATGTTCCTCCAGAACCTGTTGAACTCTCTCCTTCTGATTTTTAGTCAGGTGCTTACTGACTTTTACCTGTGCGGCTGTTTCACAAGGATGTAATGGGTATTCATGTGAGGTGAGTGGTTCCTTTTGCATTTGAGTTGCGATAGCCAAGGTCAGTAAGGGGGTGCTTTCCTGGAGTGGTCTGTCCAGATACTTCTTTAAAAGGTTTACATGATAAACTTTCTCCTTCCCCTTTTTGTCAATTTTATAGTTTGTTCTAGACACCTTCTCTAGAACCGTATATTGACCTTGCCATCCAATTTGTAATTTATTCTGGCTACCGGGTAGTAGAAAAAGCACCTTCTCTCCCACAGCTAGTTCTCTGTCCTTTGCCTTCCTATTAAAATATGCTGCATGTTTCTTCCTGGCTTGTCTCAAATTATCATTTGCCAGTTTCCATCCAGCTTTCAGACGAGTGGTCAGTTCGTTCACATATTGATACGATGAGGTAACAGTCTCTTCTGCCTTCTCATCTGTATAGGTCCTTAATAATGCTTCCAATGGACCTTTTATTGGCCTCCCAAATAGCAGAGTTGCGGGAGCCATCCCGGTTGAACTATGTGGTACCTCCCGATACGCAAACAACGCGGCGGGCAGAAATTGATCCCACAGATCCGGTTTTTCGTGTGCCAGCTTCCTCAGGATAGAAATGAGAGTCCCATTGAACCTCTCTACCTGGCCGTTCCCTTGTGGGTGGTACGAACTACAATGAAAGTGTCTGGCTTGAAATAGCTTAAAAACTTCTTCCGTTAGTTTCCCCTTGAACTGTGAGCCATTATCAGTCAAGATTTGATGCGGGAATCCTAATCTTGTGAATATTGTAAGTAGTGCCTCTGCTACATGTTTTGAATCAATTGATGGCAGGGCTACCGCCTCTCCCCACATAGAACAAGTGTCCACCAGAGTAAGGATGTAACTGTTCCTCCTCTTGGTCCGAGTGAGAGGTCCCACAATATCCACTGCAACCCTCCCAAAAGGTGTTCCCACTATGGGCATTTCCCCTAGAGTTGCAGGAGCAGTCCAATGCTTTGGAGCTACCCTTTGACATTCTGGACAGGATTTGACATATCTTTTTATATCCTCCGTTATCCCTGGCCAGAAGTAATGACAAGCTATACGCTGTCCTGTGGCGCTGATCCCCATGTGACCACTGAAGGGAATCGCATGCCCGAGTTCCATCACTTTATCCCTATATGAAGTGGGAAGAACCAGCTGGTTGTGACCATGTGTTCCAGTTCCGGCCTTCCTGTATAATAATTTGTTCTTCATAAAGTATTCTCCCTTGCTTGGAGGTGTGTGGCATTTGGACAATTTTTTAAAACATGGCTTGAGTGTCCTATCCTCAGCCTGCGCCTTCCTCATCTCCTCTGGATGAGCATTTATAGTTTCACCTTCTTCCTCCTTTTTCTGTGACCTGGTCTGCACTGTCGCCATGATCACAGGTCTCTCGGGATTCCCCAAGAAGACGTACCTACACCCCAATATCAGAGGGTAGATTGGTTCATCTATCACTGCTGCTCTGATTTCTCCTTCCACATAGCGAGTTTTCACCGTTATCCTTGCGATGGGAAGTGTCATGAGTGGCATGTCCTTAGTCGCCCCTTGTATTTCCACTGTTTCTGTGGTATACTGACTTGGGTCCACTAGGCTAGACTTCACAACTGAATCATAATCCAAACCTGTATCATAAAGGCACCTTATGGTGACCCCATTACAAATAACATCCTCACAAACTGGGGGGTGATAAGGTTCCTGCTGTCCATTAGGATTAACCTTTAATCTTTGAGTCCCCGACTTCATTGCAGCAATGTTTGAAGGTTTCCTTCTACAAAATTCGGTGTTATGGTTGTCTTTCTTATACCATTTGCACCATCTTTTTCCTTGGTTAAACGGTTTTCTTTCATTATATTTTTGGTCATTGAACTGTGAGTTTCTGTCACGATAGTCATTTCTTGGCCGTTCAAAGTTTGTCCTGCCTTTATTACCCTGTTCTCTATTATCAAATTTATTAAATTGCTGTGGAGCTTTAAAATTTTCTATGTGCTTCTTTTTTGTGCCACTTACCTCTGCCTGGGCTGCCTGATACCTCTCAGCGACATTTAAAACCTCCCCCAACCTCTCTGCACCTTGTTCCATGAGAAATTTTCTCAAGTCTGGAGCCATGGACTCTCTTAATTGCTCTATCATGATCATCTCTTTAAGATCTTGGGTCTTCCCCAGAGCAGTCCATTTCTCCAAATAGGTTTCCAGTCTGGCAGAGAATTGGTGGTATGTCTCCCCAGACAACAGTTTGGCATTTCTAAATTTCTTACGATAAAATTCACCATGTTTTTCATATCTCAATAACAAAGCCTGCTTTAGCATGTCATAATTGTCTTGGTCTTCTCTATTCATTTTAGCAAAGACTTCATAAGAAGTACCTCTCAGTCCCTGTGATAACTTTAGACTCCACCTCTCTCTCTCTAACCCATATGTAGTAGCTAATAATTCAAATCGACTGAGGTACCCCTCGATGTCATCGTCTTTCTCAACAAAATGGTCTAAATGAAACCCCATAGCTGATATTGAGGCTCCCTGACTAGGCGTAGCATCTGAGGCAAAAGGGCTGGCACCATTTTCAGGAGCATGGCCTTGTAATTCCAGCTCCCTTAGTCATAATTCGTGCTCCCGTTGTAACCTTCTATCTTCTGCCTCCATTTCGGCAGTTAATCTTTTTTCTTCTGACTCCCTTTCGGCAGTCAACCTTTTTTCTTCTGACTCCCTTTGCTGTCGTTTTTCTTCTGCCTCAATCTGCAGCCTCTTAAGTTCTTTATCAGCCTCAATTTGTAACCTCTTCTCTTCAGCTAACCTCCTATCTTCCCTTTCAATATACGTGTCACATTCAGAAGTTACATACTGAATTAAAACCTGACCCTCCATATTCATTTCCTTCGCCGTTAGCACAGCAGCCGATCTAAATTTTGCCAGGTCAGCCATCATACAAAATAAACTTTTATTTTCCCCTTTTTATTTTAAGGGACACTTTTTAAATTTTTACAATCTGTCCCCACTGGTTTAATTCTCCCACCAGGAGATTCCAATATTTATGATAAACTAATTATCCCTGGACAAGACCCCAATATTTGTAGTGGTTTTTGATGGTACTGTATGGTTGTTGTGTTACCTAGTGTAATGTATGAGGTCAGCTGTGAAGGCTCCTGAGATAAATGTAGATGAGAATTACAGAAGGCCCTTCTTACTACCACTTGCGACCTCAAACATATCTCTTTTACTATTATGAATGTAGCTACGTTAAAAAAGTCTAGGGTACTGAAATGTAATGTGTTGTAGTAGAATATACAAACACACACAGATAATTAAGAAGTCTAATAATATTAATACAATTCTATAACACACTGAACTAACTCAGGCTGTTTTAGTTTAAATATTAAAATTTTCTTTAAATTTATTTGTTCTGAACCAATGTTTGATTTTGGTCAGAACATATTAAATGTTATGGAGTTATAAATGGAATGCATAAATATATGGCATAATAAAATGGAATGTGTGTACATAAGTATTTTATAAGACTGGTTAATATTAATTATATTTGTAAAGTCTCTGGGAGAACTATTACTGGATGTACTGTTGGTGTGGTGTCATCACACCCACTCTGTGACTAGAACAAGCTTTGTCCATTGTCTTATAAACTGTAATAAATGTATCTTTCCCAAAATTCAGTATATTGGTGATGGGGAAATATTTATAAATCTTTAGGAATATGGTGAATCATCAGCAGGCCACTAAATCACTCATCTTGTCTGTGAAGATCTGATGCTGGATTCCGGTGGCCCACTCCTCTCGGTAGCTAGAATACAATGGTAGACTGCATGTTACCAGTTGATTTTTCCTTTAACACTTATGTCACTGGGCGTTTCTGTTGATTCTCTAAAAGCTGCCCCAGGTTTCCTATAATACTCCTTTTGCGAGCTGCCCAAGTTGTTAGGGCTTGGTAATTATGAGTGTGTCGTGTGTAGATGGTAAACAACACTAGGGATATGAATAACACGACGCCACTTGTACAGCTCCATGACATTTAATAGAACATTCGCATAAGTCCTGAACATCAATAATCTCGTCACGCATGCATAACATCACACTCAGGCTGACACTGCCTGTAGGAAATAACTTATAACAATACTTTTACGGACTGGCTGACCGTCCACACACTAACAGTAAACACAACACGTTTCTATGTGCGGCATTCAACCCTCGCACGAATCCATTCACCATACAGGTGTAAATCACTTATCCCAAGTGACTGGCGGCATGCAACATCGCCATATAAACTCTACTCCAATATAGCTACAAGGCGGACAATACTCAACGCCTTATTCCACTGTAGCTCCAAAGGCGGGACCAACTCGTCGCCTTAATATGTTCTCCACGAACATTACCTAAAGTTCCTCCAGAACACTCCTAGGCGGGAAGACGTCGCCTATACAACAATATGTCAGACATAATCACCATATTCATAATCACTATATCATTATCTCAACTGTCACATAATACGAGCACCCAGCTCGATCACAAATCACAGCCTCAAGCACACAGCTTGGCTATCAAGCACAGACTCTCCCTAGTCACATCCGGGTACTCTCTCAGCCACCCGGACTTGTTCACCAAACACGCTTTCTCCATGCGCACGCCCCAAGTCACCACATACTGACATGAAGCCAGACATAAACTCAATCCCTGAGTTAAACTTAAATATTGACAACCTCAGTGACCCTTACTTCCACTCACTCCATCATCCACCTCAGAAATATGACCTAACAGCTTACACCGACCCCCGGAGAAAAAAAAAAATGATATCATCATTCTTTTTTTTTTGAAAATTATATCTGACAAAAATGGGAGGTCGGCAAAATTCCAACATCTACAACAACAGAGAATTATTATACTATGTTAAGCCAAATTTCCGTGACTGGATTATTTACACGAAACTTCAATGGGTGAGTCACACTCTAACCCATACCACAGTTCTCTATAATGCTTCCTATTCATATGAAGCAAATGCTTATAATAATAATAATGTCCTACCCTTTCACCAAAATGAAACAAATGATATAGTTGTATGCAATTACATCAGTCTTGAAAAATTCTTGCACAACTATCAGTTATTTATCCTTATCAAAATACATCACAGAAAAAAAAAAAATCATCAACAATTTCTTATGATATCTGTTACAAAAATGTTCTACATGTCATTGTGAAAAATGTTAAGTTTCATACACCGCAGTACCTTAGGTACACTACAAGAATTAAAATTTAAACAACAAACCATGATGCTCTATCACACTGCATCATTATGTAGTATAACAACCCAAAAAACGTATAACAACCCAAGATGTCATATTTATAATGTAAATCCTATAACATTTAACGCATTTCATTATTCAAAGAATAATCCACAATTTTTAACAAGATTTCAGTGAATGGTGTAATTTACTCACTATTCAACACCAAAGCTTTTACTTCTTCCTAATCCATTCTTAAAAGATTTAATTTCCTTCACAATGATCAGTTTAATTCACAAAGATAAATCTAATAATTCTTCTCATATTCCTTAAGTTCTTCAATCCAAAACTTTGCTTGGTCAAAATTGTATCTGTGAAGTTCTAGCAGATACTGATAACTCTTGCTCCACTGCTTCCTAAATTTCTACCATTATGCTCATCTCTAGCATGTTTATTCCCGCTTCTTGATTCTATTTGGAAAACAAAGTTGATACCCACATTCTTATAACTCATTGTAATCCTTTCAGACATAGGCATATCCCAATAGTCTCATACATTACAATTTCAACACATGCTATACCAATTGTTATTACTAAGGGCAATGATTTAATCAAAAATGTCATGCATTTAGCCATGACTGCATCAGTGTTGATACCCACAACTAATTACCATGAGACAGTTTGTCATTTAAGCACACTGCCGATGCTTTACCCTCAAAAACCACAACAATGTGCAATGCATGTAGTCAAATATCATGATCACAACAAATCAAACTGTCAACATTTCAAAATGCAATATCATTTGAACTATATAACTAAGTACATCAGCCCAAAAAAATATTGCTCTCTGGCATCTGGTACTCTGCAAAGATCATCAAGGTATGAGATAACTTCTTAAAACAATTTATTCTGTAGACCCTCTCAGCAACTTGATGTCCGATCACCATGTCAAGACCCTGTCAGTGACAGTCTAAAGTACAAAGTAGTAGTGCCAAACCAAGGCTTATCTATCCCACCGGATACCTAAATTCTGGAAATAAAATAATGATCCAGATTAGGAAAGCAAATTTGACCAATTTCCAAAATGCATTATTTCCTTTCATGCAACATTATACTCCACTGTCCATACCACTCAAACATTCTCTTCTGTGGTAAACATATATAAATAATGGACAGGGACATAAGCTCAGAGATAAATTTAACATAGCATGATCTTAAACCCACTTATTGTGTCTTGACTACCAGGGTAGTAAATTTCCAATTCTCATAATCAGTCACCAATTGCACTGTCTTCCCATCAGCTCTCAACTATCTTACACATAACGTTTGACACACTATCTAACACATCTCTTACCAGCACACAAGCAACTTCATTAATTATCACTACCAAGATCACAACAAAATCTCCAGATAACACAAGATCTTCAATAATGTGAAGAGATCATCTATGCTCCACTTATCTGGTGGTAATGTTTTGATGGCATTAAACATCAACAACTTCAGTGGATCTTTACTTCTTTCTGCACTTTTACCTTTGAAATTATAAGCCAGTAATAATTCTAATTGGGCTGTAATTCCAGCACCTTCTCCCTTGAGACCATCTATTACTGTCTTCCAAACCTCTTTCTTAGCAGTTTCAGTAGCTTCCGTTACTGCTACTTTGGCTACAGATGCAGTATGCTCTATCTTAGCCTTTTTGTAATGAAGTTCTGCATCTTCTGGTACCTTCTCCAAATCAGACAGATCTGAATCAGACGTAGTCTCGTGTTGCTCCTGCATAGATTTAACTTGATCTTTTAATGCTTTGGCCTGTTGCTCTAATCTTTGTTTTCCAGCTTTAAATTGCTCTTCTAGTGCTTGCACTTTATCAAAGAAACTGTTGGTTAAAGCACTAGCTTTCTCCGTCCTTTGAGACGACAGGACCCTGCAATGTTGTTCTTTAGCTTGAGTATTACCTTTATACTCAGCTACTATCCTGTTCCTAACCACCTTGAATTCATCATTTATTCTTTGATTACCATCTCTGTACTCCTTTATCAGTAACTGCTCAACAATCTTGAATTTTCCTTCTAATATTGCACACTTTTCCTCGAAGGTTCCCTCTTCCTGAATCAATTTGTCTATCTGTAACTGATCTTTGTCACACCAAAACCCCATTTTTGGCAAAACAACTTCTTGGGATGCATCATATGTTTCATCATACATAGGCCTAGACACTCCCTTCGTTGTTGCATAGACTTCTGTAGAAATTTGTGCCTTCTCACTAACACCCCTTTGGATTCCTCCTATAGGACATAAGTTATCTTTTCTCTTCACTGAATCATCACTGATCATAGTCTTCTTCAGTGGTACATCTACAGTCATGTTGGACCATTTCCCAACTGAGGCTGGAGTATCTTCACGATGGTTATTTGCTTGTACAGTAACACCTTTCTTCTCAATCTGAACAGAAACATTCCTTGTTTCAGTTTTCACCTTAGTTGATGCTGGTTCTGCTATATTAGTTTTCCTCTGTAAATTCAGTTTTGGTCTCTTCTTAAAATCCCTATATTCTGGCTGTATCATAGTCTCGAAGGTATTCTTCATTTTTAAACAATAAACTTTTATACTATCTCTATTTCTTACTTCTATACGAGAGTTATACACCTCATATGCATCACCATTCCTTATTGCTAACGCCAACTCTCGTAAAGCTATCCTTCTTCTTCTGTTCTCACAGGTTCGACTACACTCTTGCATAGGCTCATCACATGATGATGAAAATGAATCATCCATGGAACCTGCAGAGTTGCCCATGTCTAAATCTCTTTGGTGGTTGCTAAAGCTACTGGAATTCCGGATAACACTATTTAATGAAAGTAGTAACACTAAGAACTCTTACTACAATATCACACTACACTAATGAAGTAGTGAATACTTAAATAAACAATTAATAATGCCAAACCTAAAGCACTCACTCTCAATACTCCAATATATAGTTATGCATACAACAAAAGAATCTACCGACATTCAGGAAGACAAGATGAAGTATGATGATGATGAAATACTCTACAATTACAAGAAAGACAAACAATAACTCACAGGCGGGGGGATAACAGATGATAGCTAAAGAAAAGTAGATTTAGATGTATACTACCACACCTGGAAACAAACAAGCACAATGGAACTGTAAAATAAATATATTTACAAGATAGAAGAAAAGACACTAGAAAACCCCATATAAACATCACATGAGAGAAAAATAATTTACATGACAATGGATATACAAACAAGACTTGAACAGCTAATACCAATAAATGTTCAAATAATTCCACGGGGCACTAGACACCGAGTCTCTCCAAGACCGGGCCTCCCATACACTGGAATTAATTTTACAAAAACCTAGAGAGTAGATTAATACCAATTCCTTCCGGGAAAGAAAGACGTATTAATCTCACAAAAATATAGCCAAAAATAAACGCAACGAATACAAACATGCAACAATGAATGACCACCAGGAAAGTTTTGAGTGGTATATAAACAGAAAAGTATATGTTGCAAGAAAAAAAAAACTTATCTTTGAAGTAGTGTCTTGAATAGCCGATCCAATCAAGATGTTGAAAGACTGCAATAATAGTATCAGAAGTACTGGGCGACAGCACTCCAGCTCACTGACACAGATTCTGAATAAAAAGAAACAGAAAAGTATTAACATCTAACCAAATCTATAATATAAACATTAAAGTAGGCCTATACACTAACACTGCACATAATATACTAATAGTAATGTAAAATATGTTTACAACAATAATTACTAAATAAAAGTAAATATACACTATTTAACTAAACTACTTAAAGAAGAAAAGTATCTATCCTAATATTCTACAAAATAACACAATACAACTGAAAAAGAAACACAAGTATTATATTCAAAATATCCAAGAACAATTTCAACACACTCAGCACAGCACAGCACAGAAAACAAAAACTAATAACAACAGACCCGCAGGAAAGAAGTAAACAGACGAAAACAAACTGCGCAAACCAGATGAAAACACACCTCACAAAGAAATTTACACAGACGATCACAACAGAAAACGAATACACAAGCAATCCATACTAATTTATAAAAATAATACGTATCTTATAGTATTGAAGCTGCTTGAAGATCTTATACTGTGTTGTCAGATCCGTAGAAATGATATCTAGTGGTCTGGATGATGATGTAACAGCCACAAGTTTACAGCACCAAGACAATCAAACGTAGAAGATTACACAATACAAACTGGAAGCCAGCACAGTACTTGAAAGATCGGTCGTCCGTGACGTCACAAATCAGTTCTAGGCCTAGCAGACTAGTTTCATCACCAGTGAGCGACTGAATGCAGCAGTCAGTAGTAACACGCTTGACCCACTTGCAGGACGAAAGGTCAGCATACACGATCACACATGTCAACACAGAATGCTCCCTATGCTTGATCCGATGTGACTGAAAATTTACAGCTTAACTGTAACTGTTCTCCGATAATACTCTATTACTTTGCAAACCGTCTCTCTCTCCGAAATATTTTAGTACAGAAATGAAGTCGCACGAGAGGTCATGAACTCTTACCCCGTGCCAGGTCAGTATCGGTGTAACTGCTGTAAAATATCCCGCTTGCCAATTCTGTAATTACTGTAAAATAACCTTGAAAAAACTGCTACCGTGCTCCTTTAAACTTGATTTGAATACAAAGCTTGACATGCAGTTCTCAGAGAGGTCAGTCCTCAGCTGTTTTGTCAATCATCTTTATAATTTGACGTTTATAATTTTGCATGAATTACTCTGTGATTTCTAAATTGCAGCACCGTATCAGACAAACAATGGTGTGAGGTGGGGGTTGGTTGATTTTCTACCGTAGTCCTGGGTTCAGAAATACCGGTTACCTCTCCTATTCGTACCCCAATATACTAGCTCACCACTTCTGTTACCAGTTGATTTTTCCTTTAACACTTATGTCACTGGGCGTTTCTGTTGATTCTCTAAAAGCTGCCCCAGGTTTCCTATAATACTCCTTTTGCGAGCTGCCCAAGTTGTTAGGGCTTGGTAATTATGAGTGTGTCGTGTGTAGATGGTAAACAACACTAGGGATATGAATAACACGACGCCACTTGTACAGCTCCATGACATTTAATAGAACATTCGCATAAGTCCTGAACATCAATAATCTCGTCACGCATGCATAACATCACACTCAGGCTGACACTGCCTGTAGGAAATAACTTATAACAATACTTTTACGGACTGGCTGACCGTCCACACACTAACAGTAAACACAACACGTTTCTATGTGCGGCATTCAACCCTCGCACGAATCCATTCACCATACAGGTGTAAATCACTTATCCCAAGTGACTGGCGGCATGCAACATCGCCATATAAACTCTACTCCAATATAGCTACAAGGCGGACAATACTCAACGCCTTATTCCACTGTAGCTCCAAAGGCGGGACCAACTCGTCGCCTTAATATGTTCTCCACGAACATTACCTAAAGTTCCTCCAGAACACTCCTAGGCGGGAAGACGTCGCCTATACAACAATATGTCAGACATAATCACCATATTCATAATCACTATATCATTATCTCAACTGTCACATAATACGAGCACCCAGCTCGATCACAAATCACAGCCTCAAGCACACAGCTTGGCTATCAAGCACAGACTCTCCCTAGTCACATCCGGGTACTCTCTCAGCCACCCGGACTTGTTCACCAAACACGCTTTCTCCATGCGCACGCCCCAAGTCACCACATACTGACATGAAGCCAGACATAAACTCAATCCCTGAGTTAAACTTAAATATTGACAACCTCAGTGACCCTTACTTCCACTCACTCCATCATCCACCTCAGAAATATGACCTAACACTGCACCGACACACTGTTTGGCTGCACACACATCTGCTTGTGTAACCTTGATTACTTATGTGGCACTACATTAGTGCCACAACAGAAACTCACAATTCTGAAACAAAATTTGTGCGCTGTGTCAGTACTCTATTTACTGCACCACTCTTACACACAGCACAACACATCAACATTACACAGAATGGGTCAGATCTCTCTGACCACACAGCACATCTTACCCAGTTGTTTTCATATAGTACTAGTTCCCCAAGACTGCATTGCATCTGAGATATGTTCAATAGTTTCCTTTTATTCAATAAGATAGGTGATATGTTCCCACTGATCTCAATAATAGATCCGCCTTCCATAGTCTTAGTTAGGCGTCCATATATTTTGTTTGTCTCTAGACCCTGAACTGGGGCTGGGGACCTAGAGCGAGCACTTACTTGTCGTAATCATTTTATATGATATGGCAGTATCAATCACTCGAAATATTAAAATGTACAAAATAAATACTTTCATTCTTACCAGAATTCAGAATTGAGAACACAGTTATTTTCTAGCAAAACTCAGCTGAGCTGCTGGCTATATGATGGCGTCCCACTAAATGTATGTAATATCTTCTGGGAAAAACACCACAGGCAATAATCGACAGTGTCCCTGGACAGAATTGTATCAAATGGCAAAAATGCGCATCTCTGTCCTGCTAATATGATTACATTCGTCCAATCACAGACTTCCCCCCTAACTTTTTCAAATCTACAACCAAAAGTCAAATTTCAGTCAGCTCTCAGTCAAGTATTATTAAGAAAAACATATTTTTTCTCAAGGGTATTTTTTTTTTGAAATTTGTTCGCGAACCTTCTCTACGGCGTTTGCCGCTGAATTCAAATAAAACGACCAAGTATCGAAAAACGTTCAAGAAATGACTGTTTCGAATAAGAGCTAAGGTCCTTTTTTTTTGTCCGTTTCCTTACATTGTGTCAACTAGTGACGTGAATTTTTTTCTTTTACTACCAATTGCGTCTTTTTGCCGTTCTAGATTCAAACACGTGTTCAGTCATATTTTTCCTTTTTTGATCTCCGTTTCCCTCCCGTCTACAAAGGGTAAACCGTTTCGTCTGCACGTCTAACTAGTTAGTTTAAATGGCGGTAGGAAATGCGGGCATGGGCGAGCATGTCTCCTAGTATCTTACGCATTATTTTTATCCCTACATTTTATCTTTATATTTGGAGATATTTTAACGTTGTATCACGGTAAATTCATCACAAATGGCACTTTGAGTTTTTTCCTGAACGTTCATTCACGAATTTCGTTTCTTTGCGTTTTAAATTCCGGTTCACGCAGGCTGTTTTAAGAAGTCACAAAATCTCACGCAATATGGAGACTACTTAGTTTGCTGTGCTAAATATTGCCATGATCTGTATGTGATTTGTAGAGTGAGATATTGAGAATGAAATGTCTTAATTACTAACAATAAGCAGAGCAAATCAGTCCGTACTGTGTTATACAATTTTATAGATCTCTTCGTCTTTTACTCACTCACACACTAACCTGCACACTCATGCAACATTTGCACGAGTTTTTATAATGTTTGGAACACTATATTTTGAACATCTTATATAATGGTAAATGTTTGGAACACTATATTTTGAACATCTTATATAATGGTAAATGTTTGGAACACTATATTTTGAACATCTTATATAATGGTAAATGTTTGGAACACTATATTTTGAACATCTTATATAATGGTAAATGTTTGGAACACTATATTTTGAACATCTTATATAATGGTAAATGTTTGGAACACTATATTTTGAACATCTTATATAATGGTAAATGTTTGGAACACTATATTTTGAACATTTTATATAATGGTAAATGTTTGCAGGAGTTCTCGATATTCTTGTTCATGCAGGTTCATTTGATCATATTCAAAACGAGATACCGAGGTATAGAGTTAACGTTCCGTTACAATTTCACATACCACACGGCCTTGTATATTTGGATATGCGACATAATATAACTGTCGGACACTATGACAAAGCTGAACAGGGCCCGCCTCGCTAAAACGAGGCAAAATTCCTTTTAAAAAAAGTTTCGTTCATTCTAGCCCTATTAATCTTCATAGCGTTGGTCAAAGGTAGGGGTCAGAGTTGAACTTTCAGTTCCTATTATCTTGACTTTGGTTTCTTGTAAATTAGTTTGATAGGAGTGAAGAAATAACAGTTTAAAAAACAGGAAGTGACTATTCAATTACCCTTTAGTTGCGTATCGTTGATTTCAGTAGAAATCGCCTTTCACATGTAAATGATGATCACATGGTCAGGTTAACACATACTGCAGTAGTTTGCTGCGCCCAGGAATACATGCGGTGTTTGCACAATTTGTTGTTCATTTTATAATTTCACGTTCTTGATTTGGCGATTCCAATTATAGAACAGAATGAAGTTACAGAGTTTTGTACATGGGTGGGTGCTTGTGTATATTAGAAGAATTGAAGTGGATATAACAAAATCATCAATAAGGAACTGATGGAAAGAACAAGACCCAGTGGAACGAGATATAGAGAAAAGACATGATGTTGGCCAGGGCATACATTCAGATCAGGAGACCACTTGCTAGTATACAAGGCAGTCCTTGTTCTGGAATTCACATGGTACGAGAAATAGAGGGTGACCTAGAAACACACGGAGAAGGGAATGTGAGATTGATTAAAAGGATAGTGAAGACGTAGGGGAAAACACTTAACGGTTGACACAGGACATGATTGTTTGGCGTGAATTTGTCGAAGGCCTATTCTCTAGAGGGATCCAACGAATAGTGAATGAATGAATATAGAACAGGGAACATGTAGCATATTTTCATTTCATGATCATTATTTTAAATAATTTCTCCATATTTTTTCCACAATCTGTTTTTTTGTTTTTGGCTTAAATTTTGTTTCCTATTCTATTTACGTATTTTTTTTTTTTTGCTGCTACGTCACTTCCGAAAATTCTTGGCAAGGTTTTACCAAGGCTACCCCCCCCCACCTCTCAGGATATCATTAGGCTTTGTTACTTTATCTATTTTCATCATTGTTGAATATCTTGAGTTAATACGCTATTTTGCTTGTTCCATATTTTTACATGTTTTCATCTTTTTTTTTTTAATTTAGTGATGAGAAATATCCCGTTCAACCCCTGATGGGTTATAATTAGGATATATATTGTTTCCAATGTCAAATAATATGAATAACTGCCGATTCGTGAAAGTGGCATCTCATCTACCAAATCATTGTAAATAGGGCAAATCAAAATTACCAATTTTGCTTGTATGTATTAAAAAAAAACGAGATAAAACAAAACAAAGCTCAGAGTTCAGTAAGTCCCAGGCTCAGAGTTAAGTAAGTCCCAGGCTCAGAGTTCAGTAAGTCCCAGGCTCAGAGTTCAGTAACGATATCGACATGAACACAATATCATAAAATAGCATTCCTCTCCGCCCCGCCCCCCTTTTTTCCCCCCCGTTTTAATTTACTCCCAGCTGTGACCTGAAAACTATATATTCTCGAATATAGCTGTCAAACTTTGGGCATTCGAGATTTCAGATTGGCTAAGCGGTTAGAGCGTTTTCTTCTCGCGGCACATGTACGAGGTCCCGGGATCGAAACCTGAGTGAGGGAAGACGCAAGCAGCGAGGAAAGGAACTGGTCACCCCAGTCATAAAGGTGGACTTAGTATGGTGAAGTCTCTAACACTTTACTCGCCTACGGCATTTTCTGCTATAGGATTACCTTTACCTATTTTTTTTTTAAAATTCAACACTTTTATTCAATATGATACGAGCGTTGTTTGGATGTTTCAAATCTTTCAGCCGTTAGTTCCCTAGGTTTACATTGACCTATTAGGTTACAATTTTCCACACGAATTTCTATCGTGGTACATTTTAAACTCTCAAAATTTGAAGGAACCTCGAGTGATCATTCATTAAACCCTAAAAAAAAAAATAATAGAATTTTTACAAGATTATAGCTGTGAAAGGATCACTGAAATTCGTGACGTTGTATACTAAATTGTGAAAAAGATCACAGAATTTGATGACGTACTCAAAATTGTGAATAAGAGCACATAACTTCTCAATTTGGGGTGGCTCTAATGCTGCCCAAGGAAGCACAGAAGGCACTTATAGAATGGGAAGCAATGGGACCCCGAATTATAACAGCAAGGTTTAAATCAGCCAAAAAGAAAGTAATTATAAACATCATCCAGTGTTATGCAACAACAAACGATAAAGAAGAATCTGTGAAAGAAGACTTTTACACCACACTACAAAGTGTCTTGGACAATAAGAAAAGAAAGGACATCACAATTTTGATGGGGGACCTAAATGCGAAAATAGGAACAGACAACACTGGCTTTGAAGAAATCATGGGAAAGCATGGATTAGGTATGATAAACGAGAATGGGGAACTATTAGCAAACTTCTGTGCTTCAAATCAACTAGCTATAGGAGGAAGCATATTTCCACATAAAAGAATACATAAAGCAACATGGATATCACCAGACCATAGAACTGAGAATCAGATTGATCACATATGCATAAGCAAGAAGTTTAGGTCATCATTGCATGATGTGAAAATATGTAGAGGAGCAGATGTTGTATCAGACCACTATCTTTTGTTGGCTAAAACAAAAGTAAAACTCAAGAAAGTTACAACAGCATATAGCTATAGACAACAGTATAATGTGGGATATCTAAGAAATCAGGAAATAAGAGAAAAATTTTCAATCACAGTATCCAACAAATACCAAGTACTCCTTGGAAGCTGGAAGATCAAACAGATACGGAAGACCACTGGCAACAAGTAAAAAATATATGGAATGAGACATGTGAAGAAATACTGAGAAAAAGAGAACATCAGCACAAAGGATGGATAACAACAGAAACCTTTAGTGAGATAGAAGACAGGAAAAACAAGAAAGCAGATTTAAACAAAAGCAAAACCAGAAGCTCAAAAGCCAAGGCCCATGAAGTGTACATAGAAGCAAACAAAGAAGTAAGAAGAAACACCAAAAGAGACAAGATGAAATATATTGATGATTTGGCAAGGGAAGCAGAGGAAGCTGCAGCCAAATATGAGGGAAATGTACAACAACACAAAGAAGCTAACAGGGAAATATAAGCAAGCAAATGGCCTCATAAAAGATAAGAATGGAAAATTGCTTAGTAATATACAAGAACAAATGAAGAGATGGACAGACCATTTTGAGGAACTTCTCAATAGACCATCTCCAACTAATCCCCCAGACATCCAGCCAGCAGAAGAGGAACTACAAATCAGCCGTGAACGACCAAGTAGAGAAGAAATAAAGAAAGCCATAAAGTTTCTGAAAGATGGAAAAGCAGCTGGTCCAGATTGCATTCCAGCAGAGGCCATCAAAACAGATATTGATACCTCTACAGAGATATTGTACAAACTCCTTGGCAAAGTCTGGGAGAGAGAGGAAATACCAGCAGAATGGAAGGAAGGTTATCTGGTCAAGTTGCCTAAGAAGGGAAATTTACAACAGTGCACAAATTATAGAGGAATAATGTTACTATCAGTGCCAGCAAAAATATTAAACAGAATCATCACGGAGAGATTAAAAGAGTCCATAGACAAGCAACTGAGAGATGAACAAGCGGGTTTTCGACAAAATAGATCCTGTACAGACCAGATAGCCACATTGAAAATAATAGTTGAACAAAGTCTGGAATGGAATTCACCGCTATACATCGGATTCGTGGACTATGAAAAGGCATTTGACAGTGTAGACAGAGAATCGCTTTGGAAATTGATGAGGCATTATGGAGTTCCCATGAAGATCATTAACTCAATAAAGAAAACCTATGAAGACATGACATGCAGAGTTCTTCATGAAGGACAACTTACAGAACCGTTTAGGATTAGAACGGGAGTGAGACAGGGATGCCTCTTGTCTCCATTTCTTTTCTTACTAGCAATAGATTGGGTTATGAAAACATCGACATCACACAACAGAAATGGAATCCAGTGGGATCTGACTAAACAGCTTGATGATCTGGATTTTGCAGATAACTTGGCTCTTTTGTCCCATAACCATAATCAGATGCAAGAGAAAATGAAAATTCTCGATGAGAGGTCACAAAAAGTGGGCCTGAAAATACACAGGGAAAAGACAAAGATTATGAGAATAGATGCAAGAAATGATAACAAGGTTGAACTTGAAGAAATACCAATAAAAGATGTAGAATCGTACACATATCTTGGAAGTAATATAGACAAAGTTGAAGGGACAGACAGTGATATCAAAATAAGAATACAAAAAGCAAGAGGAGCTTTCATTGCATTGGGAAACATATGGAGAACAAGAGAAATCAAGTCCAACACGAAAATAAGAATCTGCAACTCAAATGTGAATTCAGTCCTATTGTATGGCTGCTGCGTTACTTTATTATATTATTATTTGTAGTTTGGAGGAACTGATGAGATATGTGCATATGTGCGATCGTGTTGTGTTCACGAATGGTCTGGGTGGTCAAGAAGATGATGATATACATTAGCTCCAAAACGCCTGGTTTGGGTCCACAATAATAAGCATATTTATTTGCTTCAGACAATTCCACAATTCAAAGTACATGGCATATTATTAATACGAGTGCATCAAAATGCGTCTCCTACTGTCCTTTACGTATCGTCACATACTCTGGCCTATATACTGAAAATGCCGGCATCCGGAACATCCAAGTAGCGATAACCAAAATATGGAGATTAAAATTATGGTTGATAGCTCCCGACACAAGAGACTCCTGTTATAAATTATCCTCGAACTTATGTACTTGCGTTCGGCATCTTAAAGAAATACTTGTGGCGACCTTCGTATAACCAAGCCACGTAGGAGAATATCATCAACAACTTCAATTCGGTGAGAGCGAAATATATCACGTCTTGCTTTGAAGGATTCATGCAACGAAAGGCCAAAATCAACCGTTTTAATCAATTAGCGCGACACCTTATTACGTCATCATTGCTTAGTGACCTCCACCTATTATCACGTTCATTTATAATTACTAATAGTGCAAAACCTATTATGTTGACTCCAGATAGAAATGTTACCGCGTAGATTAAGCTGCTAACATACCCAAGTGAGGCCAACATGTAAAAATACATAATAATCTTCTTTAATAATGGCTCTGAGACATGGAGAACAACAAAAACAACAACGAAAAAGCTACAGACTTTTATAAACGGGTGCTTGCGTAGAATAGAAGGACTGAAATGGTATGACAAAATCACAAATGTGGAATTGATGACAAGAACCAGACAAGTGCCAGTGGAACAAGAGTTGAGAAGAAGACGCTGGCGATGGACAGGACACACATTGAGGAAACATATTAATAGCATTACAAGGCAGTCCTTGTTCTGGAATCCACAGGGAAAGAGAGACAGAGGTAGACCAAAAAACACATGGAGAAGAGAACTGGAAACAGAAATGAAAATGATGAGGAAAACGTGGAACGAACTTGAGCGGATGGCACAGGACAGGAAGATTTGGCATGGGTTTGTTGAAGGCCTATGCTCCTTGGGGAGCTAAAGGGTATTGATTGAACTTCTCAATTGTTAGTGCATTTAAAAAATAAAAGTATGAAGTTTAAAACGTGTCTTTCTTGTACTTGTTACTTAACAAATAGATCATGTCTCGACATGCAGACCGTGTAACATTTTAACAACAGTGTGGTAAGGGCGTGTTGGTCGTGAAGGGCTTCGTCTTAAAACAAACATGGTATCAGTTCTTCCACTTCTTCTACAACTTCGTTCACTCTCAGACGTCAACTTGAATATGTTCAAAGAAAGCAGTGGTCACCCTCAGGCTGATGGCATTTCCGTACAGTTTTTCCAGGAAAGGTACTAGTGACGACCATATGTGCATTATGTGTTCGTCATATGTTGGGTACCTTTGAAGTAGATGTTCAGCAGTCATTTTATTGGTGCCACAGTCACACTTATCGGTAGTTCCTATCCGTAACTTGTTAAATAGATGGTATCCCACTCTGTTGTGGCCTGTGCGACGTCTGAAGATACCACTTGTTCACTTCTGCTGAGCTGGTAATATGCATAATGTTTTTGGTGGCCTGGATACTCTGCTTCCCACTTGCTCCTGTATCTGTACTTGATAAAACTCTTGGCCTCTTCACGAGTTATGCTTGTGTCAAATTGAGATAGCTTTCCACCTTCCTTTGCCAATCTGTCAGCCTCTTCATTTCCGTGGATGTTGTAGTGAGATTGGATCCACTGTGTGACAACTCTTTTGAACTGCTGGCATAGTTTGTTGAATGCTGGCGAGTCCTTTTTAGGGCTTTATGCTAGCAGATAATGTTAGTCCTTTTCAGGACAGTATCTATCAACGCTAATCGGGTTAGCAGTCAACAGAGTTGACTTTTTGTGTGGATGGTAAATGTTCTCTGATATAACCAAATAGGTTGAAAAAACGCGCCTGGCCAGAAGAAGGCAAAAACCGAAAAAAAAAAAAAAAAAAAAAAAAAAAAAAAATTCGGCATTATTTTGACTTTTCAGCGCTGCAATGACTGAAAAAGCATCTGTAAAGACAGCTACTTAGCTCTAAGAGCTTTTTTCTGTCATTATGACTTCTGCTGCAGTTTTTAAGGCCTCTGTCTCTGCTCTGAATTTACTTGAGAATTTTCCTGTTGCGACTGACAGCTTATTCTGTGTGCCACTGCTAAAGCTGAGAAAGACTCCTCCATCTGCATACCCTGTTGCATTTTTTGTGCTGAATTCATCTGTGTATACATGGATCCAGGTGTTGCTTGGGTAATGTTTCCCTGTGTATTTTGTGGTGATGGTTCAAACATTGGTGTTAGAACATTGTTTGCATCAAAGTTTCAAGAGTTTGTTGTTTACTTAGGGTTTCACCTCTTTTTATCTCCTCTGTTCAACATAGGCACAGTGTCATTCAATTATACCGAAGTCCTAATGCTTCGTTTGTTGGCTAATTTTAATAGATTACAACGTGTAGGATTTGTTTAAGAAATAATCATGCTACGACAGTGTTATTGTATTTTAACTGTATAAATTATCCCTTTTGGTTTATATTTTTGTTAAAGTTTACGTTGCTGGAAACCAAAAACATAGCTTAGGTTCCACACATCTATCTATCTATCTATCTATCTATATGTCTGTCTTGTTTCGTTTTGTCTTGTCTTGTCTGTCGGTTGGTCGGTCTTGTCTTACCTGTCTGTCTATCGGATCTATCTGTCTGCCCTGTCTTGTCTTTGTGTATGTATTATAAATGTACGTACACACTTACGTATGTATAAACGTGTTATGAATGTATTATGTACGTCTAGGCTTATTTTTATGTGTGGATAAAAGAAAACATGCATGGATGGTTAGATTGAAAGATGATTGGATAAATGTATAGTGGATAACGTTAGCGTCGCTAGGTTACTGCAGCACGCTGTCTTTATTAAGCAAACTTATTTACTAATCAATACAGTGCTTAAACAAACATTCGTCAGCCCCTTAGCCAGTAAATCATTCAATCAATCAATAAATCAATCAATCATTGTCCCTGGCAACCGGTGACACATAGACAAGTTATGGTGACATCCTTGGAGTATGCATTCACTTTTCATGTAACCGTCACGTTTTTGTTTATAACGTAGGGTAAATCTGTGACTTTTTATCCCCCTTTAACCATTTTTATGTAAGATCATTAGAGCTTTGTATATTTGTTTCATTTCATAGTCTTTGACGCTCAGTATCTCTGTGTTCCTCTCTTCGTAGAAAGCTGAAATTTTGCATGCAGCTCCCTTTCTTGGTACAATTTAATCTCTCAAGTTTTGAAGGTTTTAAAGTAAGGGAACATAGTAAACTGCGAATATAGATTGTGTTCCGTATTTGAAGGGACGGGCGTCGATGGTGAACAGTGAAGTGCCGATTAAATCAGTATGTTTATTCAAAGAAATAGGTAATCTGAACAATAAATTGAAAGTCGGACAGACAGATATGTGTCACCGCGGTAATAATATGATACAGTAGACATTCAAAAATCCGGCAACATCCGGACCTGAGGAGTGCCGGATTTTTGAAAATGCCGGATTTTTTATGGTTATATATTCTGTATATATTTAACAGAAAATGACTACCTGTACACTTTATCTGCGATCGACAATGCACGATGTTTACGTTTTACACCACTTCTTTTATTTGCTGAATCCATAATGGGGCTAAACAGCAGCAAATAAATGATAAAATGAGAAGGAATAAGCAGGAATGCCTGTTAACACGTGCAAGCAAGACCCAACAGCTGCATCAAAACATAAACGGCTCCAGAAAACAGTGACGCGCCAACGCGGTAAATTTAAAAATGCGCTCCGAAATCCATGCCGGAAATCTGAAGGAACCGGATTATCGATGGCCGGATTTTTGAATGTCAACTGTAGTTGTTTTTGTGGGGTCCTGATGACGTCATAAGGATAACCTCCAATCAATACCCTTTAGCTCCCCAAGGAGCATAGGCCTTCAACAAACACATGCCAAGTCCTCCTGTCCCGTGCCATCCGCTCAAGTTCTTTCCATGTTTTCCTCATCATTTTCACCTCTGTATCCAGTTCCAAGCGGCACCGAAATGAAGATAGAAAGTAGGAAGTATGGACCTCAGGTTACTAGGTGATGTGTAAGCAAGCTGGGAGACGAACAATATTTATGACGTTGTGCGGACGATGGATACCTCTGGGCTCTTGAAGAAAAAGTTAAGCTCAGCATGAATAATGCTGTAAAAACCCCACGGCCTAATATCTGGCCTTTGGCTAGGATCATGTGTCTAGACACAGGGACCGGTACAGTGACATTCATGTGTCATTAGGTCTCTTGTGTGAGAACACAGAAGATCACTACAGTGACACAGTTTGTCATTGGGTCTTCTAGTGTTGGGACATGTGGTCTTGACCAGGGCCGGGTTTGGGTGGGTAAATGCGACCTCATGCGAGGAAAAAATATGCGACCTCAAGCGAGGGAAAAAAAAAAAAAAGATATGCTCGCTTGGGTTAGGATTTTTGGTTTCCACCACAATATTGGAGTGGTTTAATGGGGATAGATGCCCACTAACATCCAAAACGATGGACGCGGCCACATATGTGCCCTTGTAGGGAGGACAAACAAACAGTATAACACGCACTTCAAAAACTGTCGGTTCCATGAGCGGAGCAGGCTGGCAGCGTGGCCTTCTCCAACCCAGTTGAGGGAGAAACTGTATGGTGACGAGAGAAGCATGAGACGGACTGCCAGCTTTATAAGAGACATAAATGTGGTTGTTTGAGAGCTAACGACAAAGAAGAAAACAAATTAATCAGCGACTCTTGTTTTAAACGCAGCTCTTGTAATGACCAACTTTATTGTCAGCTTTACACGAGCTACAGGTATTTACATTCAACATGATACATTTTATTCATAGATGGACCTCACTGGACGGGGTGACAACGGTTCCGAATAATCAATATTCAGTTACAAGCAGCTTACCCGCCAAAATATGGCGGGAAATAATTATGCTGTGCTCTGTCTGCGATATGCCCTGATGACGGAACTAATTTTCCGGCGGTCATTTATCCAGATGCACTGTGAAGAAGCTGTGGAGCAACACGTAAACAAAATACCACGGGGAGAAGTAAAAAAAAAAAAAGGAAATGGACTGTGTCGTGAAACATTCTAAATCCACATATATAAATTAAAAGGTAAATGTAAAGCCTAACACATAAATTCAATAAAAGGGAAAGAAGAATGGTAAAGAACAGTGCTGTCACAATGACTGTACTCGAGATCCCCCTTTTTTCTACTTCGTCTGAAAATTGTAACGTTTCCACGTTGATAGTAAAGCCTATAGCAGCATACACGCGTTTCCACAAAACAATACAACGTGTACTGCATTTCTAAGAAAACCTTGAGATACGCAAGCTGCGTAATGACCTAGATTAATATTCCATTAATTTCATTTTATACACTACGTTAACATAAACGAAAGGACAGATGGACTTAGGATAGAAAGAGAGAGGGCTGAACGGAGGACGTATGCAACACTAACACGCGTCTCGCGATTAAAATTAATGCCACCCCCAACGCGAAAGGCATGAAGCACTAACGTTTTTTCAGATGGACAGTGATAAAAAACACTACCAATACGAGAGTTAGGTTTAAAAACATGATTAATGCTTATTGGGAAACATGACATTATACTGGTTTACGTTTGAAAGTCTGACAGTACAGCAGACACCATAAAGTTTGGAAGTGAGGAGGTGGTAACAGCACGACTATCCTAGAAGAAAATACGTATTTTGAACGCCGCCACTTAGCTCCCTTAAAACTTATATATTTGGGTTCCTTAGGACTTGCTGACAAAGAATATGTTAAGTGTTACGCAAATAGTCTAGGAATTAACAAATTATAGCCAAAAGAAATAGTGAGGGTGTCAGACAACACCAAATAATAATCGCACAGTGGCATGTTTTGAAACCACCATTTTACGGGAAATAGGCCACCATGTTAAATCCTATTTGATTGGATAGAAGTAAATGTAAGGCGAAACACGATTAGTCGGACTACAAATACTAATTTTGTTGTTGTTAGGGGAAACGGTAGTAGGGGTACTTTTTTTGAAAAGCTGTGTAAACATGGCCCGATTGGTTAGACCCGCCAATATAGTCAATTAGGAGCGTCAGTTCAGTGCCACATTTTAAAATAAACTTACTCAGAAACAGTGCGTTGAGAACCAGCTTATATTTTTTTTCTAAATAAAAGCCTGGGACAGAGGCAGATCGGAATTTGTGCCATATTCATCGCCAGTCAACGTATTTGTGTATTATTTCCATGAATTGTGGGACCGTGGTCCTAAGTTATTGAAGCAGCACCTGGTCTGAGTTTTTCTGAATCCAGAGGCTGACAGCATACTCCTTGGTCCAGATAGCGACCAGTGAGGTGTCTCCAGAACACAGTGAAGCAATCGAGCAGAGGAGTCTTTTCCTGTCGCCATCACGAAAGATAAGCTTCTGTGGCCAGAGCAGCTCAACATTTTGTGCCCCCCTATAAAATTGACATTATATTAAACACAGAGGGACAATAAATTGTTTCAAATGACAGGAACTGTGAACTTTTCCCAATACTATTTCCACGATAATCAAACACTTGAAGTCATGATGACAAACAACAATCTAGCTTGAAAAACAAAACCAGTATTACCTCATAGTACTACTTCACAACTTACACACATAGGATAATACTAATAAATTATGTCAATACAAAGATCATATTTATAAATTGTGATTACATTTGATTGTGATTCCTGGTTCACTGTGTAGTTGAATCAGGATATCTATTGTTGAAAGTAATTATTACATATATATTTGAAACTTTACACTTGACTCATTTAAGATAGTCTTATAGAGTGTTATATGTGTGTGAGTGTCACAGTGTTGTAAAGTGTTGTGGAATAAATTAAATTGTTTCTCTGTCTGTTGTTGTTTTGACTTACACTTCATCATTTTCATAACCCTAGACATTCAACGTAGTCATCACAATATTCCAGAATAGGTCTGACTGAGATATAAATGTGGTAGCAAGTAAGGTCATCTGTAATACACCACACTATTAGATACAGATACCTTCACAGCTGATCTCAGTCAGTACACTAAGTCCCCTATAAATATTTATATCATCCCACTTTACCACAGACTGAAATTTTATTAATTAACAGCTGCTTTATCACAACACGTTTTTTTTTTAATTTACGGATATTTCGTTTTTAATCTTGTCTTTGTATATATAAACATATATATTATTACTTAAGCACATTAAAAACGCACCACTATTATATATACTGATGCCGAGAAGTTGGAAAAAAGAGTGTGGGAATGGATTTCCCCGTGTTTGTCAGGAGGTAGAGAGCGAATGGCTGCTGGAACGGAAAATGCATGATTCAACCCACGGGTTTGTGTACAGACTACACAAAAACAATGAAAGTTACACGTGCAACACGATTCCCAACAGCTATGACCCTGAAAATGTGTACGCGTTGTGGCAGTATACTCGGTATAAAAAGGCCGTTGAGACAAAACACCCAGTACATGTGCTTGAAATGCCAGGACTATCTGAAAACGACCGCCAACGAGCCATTGGTATGTTGGAGACCGGAATGAGCTCGCGGGCCATTGCCAGAAGGATGAATTGCCACCACAGCACTATTGTACGTCTCAATGAACGTTACGGAACCACTGGCAGTGCCCGGGATAGACTTCGGAGTGGCCAACCACGAGTTACTATCCCTGCGCAAGATCGTCATATTGTGCTGAGTCACCTAAGGAATCGTTCTCTCCCGGCAAGTCAAACAGCAAGAGCAATAGTGGGTAGACGTGGGCAAGTCTCTCGAATGACAGTCATACGATGACTCAGAGATACAGGCCTTACTGCAAGACGACCTTATGTTGGGCCAAACTTGACTCACAGACATCGTCAGCAGCGCCTGCAATGGGCAGAGCAACATGTCAGATGGACTAGACTGCAGTGGAATGCTGTCCTATTCACAGACGAGAGCAGATTCAACATATCCTTTGCTGATGGACGTATGCGGATTTGGCGACGATGTGGAGAGCGCTTTGCAGATTGCTGTGTTAGTCAGCACAACCGATTTGGAGGTGGCAGTATTCACATTTGGGGAGGATTCAGTTTTCACCATCGCTTGCCTCTTTACGTCTTCACGTCTTCCGTGGAAATGTTAATGCTGTGACATATCGAGATGAGGATCTGGATGCATTGGTTGCTCCTGCGTTCACAAATTATCCAGACTTGCAGCTTTTCCAGCAGGATAACGCACGTGCGCACACCGCATGCATTATGCAGCAATATCTACAGCAGCAGAACATTGTGATGATTGATTGGCCTGCCCTATCACCAGACATGTCCCCTATAGAACATCTCTGGGAAGAGCTTGGACGCAGAGTCTACAGGCAAGGTTCTCCAGCTAATCTGCAACAGCTCGAAGCTGCTCTTACACGTGAATGGGACTTGATTCCCCGGAATTTCCTTCAGAGACTTGTGCGTTCCATGCGGAGCCGCTGCCAAGCTTGTTTGCAAGCACACGGTGGACATACCAGATACTGAGGATAGTGTGAATGAATTTTTTTTATTGGTTGCATTTTTTGTTTTCTCCCTTGTCTGCACAGAATGCAATGAATTTCATAACAATCAAATGTACAAATTAAAGACCAGCATGGATTCATAGGAAAATGAATAACGATTCCAAATATGTAAACTTGTAAACATTTATATTTACATTTCACATTCTGTTCCTGGATTATACAGGTGGTGCGTTTTTAATGTGCTTCAGTATATATATATATATATATATATATATATATATATATATATATATATATATATATATATATATATATATATATATATATATATATATATATATATATATATATATATATATATATATATATATATATATATATATATATATATAGTCACAGTATATATGTTCGACAAAATATTAAGTTGGTTACGCTGAGGAGTGACAACCCTGATCAAATTTAAAACCCGTTTTGGTCATGTGGCCTGGACGGAAGTGCGCACCAATTCGGGCGCTAAAAGTTAGTTGAGTTTCTAGCCATCGACCAGGAGAGGTCGCTGTGTTGTTCCCTGTCAGCATTTTGCTGGGATATTGGATGCCTTAGTTGTTCATTGATGGTGCTTGTCATTTATTCATGTGGTCAAGATTAGTTGGCATATTTCTAGAACGGTGGTGTAGTTTTCTAGTAGCATTTTTCGTAGACCATTGATGAGAAGTCATTTGTATTTAAGTATGGCTTTATCATAGTGCAGGACTTAGCCGGTGAGCGAAAGTCATTGTGTTGTTTACTCAGTATGACATACCCGCGAGTTTTTTATAATGATAGATTGAGTTGTGATTGTTGCAAGTTATAGTGGCATTTCTGTTGCATTGTATTGCATATGTATTTCTAGCCGTGTGTGGCTTTATTGTGCATGATTATTAAAGGGAACTTAACCTGTCACAGGTGTTATGGTGAATTTATGTCAGCTATTGCATACTGTGGTCGTATCCTTGGATAATGAGCCAGAGAGTATAGATTATCATGTGTTAAATCCACAGTGTGAATAGTCTTTGTCTGACATATACGAGTATATGTATATACATACACACACACAAGGTGTCCATAAAAGATTGTACCCTTTTAAAAAAATTTATTCTCGGCCCCATGATGTGGTACGAGGATGATTTCTATCACAAATGTAACATAATCTCTGCAAGTTTTGAAGCATACCTTACAAAAACTCAAAAAGAATGTACGTATTTCTTTTTTTTTTCACCTACTTGACCAGTGTGTTGAGAGACATGTAACAATTACCTGTTGCAACTCAACTGCGAAAGTTTCACTTGAAATAACCGCTGCGCGCATGCGCACTTTTTTGAGTCTTTGTAATGTATACTTAAAAACGTGCAGAGATTATCTTACTTTTGTGATAGAAAGCATCCTCGTACCACGTCATGGGGCCGAGAATAAATGTTTTGAAAAGGGTACAATCTTTTATGGACACCCATATATATATATATATATATATATATATATATATATATATTTTTTTTAATAAGCAAGCGAAAACTAGGATTTCCGCCACTGCTTTAGTCCATGCCATGGAGTTTCTTTAAACTCTATGATCCCTGCAATCTGGTGCTGCCATCTTCTGCTGTAGACGCTGTAGCTCGAAGTTTGCATTATTTCCGTGTGAGAGGCTACATTATCGATTAGAATTGATGGTCAATTATAGGATATCCTCTTTTCACCGGAAGTGATAGGAAGTTTCCTGTTTCCGACTTGACTCTATCCACATGTCGTAGATTTACTATAGGAGAATTAAGACTAGGTTTGGTCCCTTCTGAATAGGTTTGAATAGGTGATAGACTCAGTGAGAGTTAGTGAAAGGTAACAGAATTTCCACACACGTGAGATGATAGATTTTGATATAGTGGCTGTCTCTGAAAGCGAAAAGAATTCTTCTCTCTCTCTCACCTATCTTCTACAACAGTTGTTACAGCGTCAGACAGACTACACCAATATACAGATTACGTATATTTCTATCACTCACAGGCACGCACATACACGTGACGACCGGTAAACACACAGACGTGGGAAAACTATAACAATGATATATATATTATCTAGAACGAGCTGACCAAACACGATTATTAAGTTCAAGAGCGATTTTAATATCAGGAAAAATCGGCTCACAACATCAAAAAAAGTACATCAAGGAAAATACATATACACATAGTCATAAAAATTCAAGGAAATGTTGCAAGGATGATAGCCCCGTTATAGTGTTAACTCTAGGTTTAGCCCGGCCCCGTTAAGAGAACAGATGATGGCGCCCGAGTCACAGATACATAGGGTTTGAGTCTAAGAGTTTTCTTTGTTTTATCTCGTAATTATATGCACAGAGTTTGAAAAAAATCTGATTTAACCTAAGACAAAAACACAAGAACTCTAGCCTTAGCAACAAATTATGCAGATTGAAAAAAACAAATAGGACAGCAACAGGGTGTCAAAGATATAATAGTGAAAATATCACTCAAACCAGCGTACACTCATTCATTCCGCCATGGCCTCTCATACAGGTACTCACGACTTTGCTCGCTGCCTCTTGGAACACACTGATTTTAGATTTTCACACAGACTCAAAAAAATGCAGTCTTCTGCAAAAAGAAGTCCCCAGTTCCAAAAGACGTATTTAACTCGGAGTCTCCGGGAACGACTACTTGGGTGTGCAAATTTGTTCAAATGTCTGATTAAGTCACCTAACAATTATTCCAGGCGCGGGAGTTAGCAGAGCACAGTGTCAATAGCGTAGGTTTCTAGAAATGATGAATGTCAGGTCGGTGCCTTCCCTCAGTATAGGATTCACTTTAGTCACACCACAGATTTGTCCACAAAAATATATATATATAGTCGGGAAATGTTAGTTAATACTTGAAGTATTTCGCGCCACCAGGCAGAAAAATTACGTAGAGTTTTTTTTTTCTAGAAGAAATTAAGATCTGGCTCCAAGGTCCAGTATTTATCATTACAGTCTTTGAAAAACCCGTTATTGGGATATAGTATTTCTGGCTAACTCGGGTTGCTTATGCACTGTTGAGTCCAGTGGTACTTAAGAATCCCACGTGGTTCAAAAATAAGGACTGTCTATTTCTTCACAAGTATGGAAACTACTACTAGGTGCTGGTAAAGTTAGGGTCACCCCAAAACTTTCACTGTGTGGAGGAAAAATAACACATATAATATAATAAACAGAATATGTACTGGTTATAACTTACATTTAAACTTGCAAGCAGAGAGCTTTGCTTATCATTTAAACTTCCCGTGACGTAAGTTATATTTAAAAATCAGCAATCCTCATGAATTAGGAACACGTGCGTATTCCGTCACCATTCATGAGGCTCGATTCTAGAGTTTATACGTTAGTTTAGAAAAATACACTCGACTGAGTATTAGCAGTTAAATTAAATTCATAAATAGCTACTCTTGCCGTTATAAGCTAGAGATTTTAATTTTATTCTGCTTTCCACTGAATGCTTCCCTAGAAAATATAATAGCCTACCACTTTATTTCTCTTCTGCGCTAAAGAAATAGATTAAAATGAATTAAGCGATTTAACACTTTCATCATCATCATCAGTTGCCATCTCCACAACGGAGGTTGGCTGTAATGGATCTCCAACGTCTTCTGTCTCTTGTCTTGGTGGTACACTCTGATAGACTCTTTCCCGTCCATCTCTTGATGTTATCTTCCCACTTATAGCGCTGTCTTCCCCTTGCACGTTTACCTTCAACTCTCCCTTCTGTTATGGTCTTCTGCAAGGTGTTATGCCTTTTTATGTGGCCAAAGTATTTTAGCTGCCGAACTTTGACCTCTCTCATTCGTTCTCTTTTCATACCTAGATTTTCTAGGACCTCCTTATTTGTTTTCATCTCTTTCCATGAGATACGCCCCATTCTTCTATATGTCCACATTTCAAGAGCCTCAATTCTTTCTTCCAAATGCTTATTCATCGTCCATGTTTCTGCACCATACAGAAATGCAGAATATATATAACACTTTATGATTCTCAGTTTTAATTTATGAGATAACTGTTTGGATGTCAGTATATGTTTCATGTTGTTGAATGTAGCTTTGGCCATTCCTATTCTCTTCTTTAACACTCACAAAATCTATATATCTATCATATTAATTACCTCAACCACAGAATTACAGGTAGTCGCACAACTTAAGAATAAAAATGCTGAAAATATTTCTGGAAGTCTAGAAGTTCGACAAATTGCCGAAAACAAACTGAGATACTTCGCTAACAGCTATTCTGTTTACGAGCAACCTATCTACTGTGAGTCTATGAGCGAGAATGAAATTAAAGTTTCAAACTTGGCCAATATCTTTAAAATCGGACACAGGATCCTAATCTTATTTCGCCAAGCGAAATAGTCTCCCCTGTCCGTATAACACCTTCGTCCGCTTATCGCGTGACGTAACAGCCATCAGTGGCCGAGGGCTTGCATGAGTTGCAAATCTCAGACCACCGTCTGCAGTGCGGAGTGGATTTTCACGCTAAGCCGGGTTTTTCCTGACGAAAAACCTCATGCGTTTACTGAAATGCAGACTCTCTGTCTACTTTCCATGTCCCTCGGGTGAATTTTCACGCCCCAGGCCAGAGACCCTCAGACGAATGTCTAGCGAATGCTGTAAATTCACGCCTATCGTCCGACCAGCGCGACTGACATGTACGCAATACCACCCAGGTGCGATTCTCAGTTTTAGAGAAAGGAAAACAGGTAAAGTTTGCGAATTATATGAAAATAATATTCGCAAAACGAATGGATGAAAAATATACAGGAAAAAGGAAATACAGAGATAATAAAAGAGAGAATTCGGGTGAAAGAATAGGAAGAAGATGTAGGAAATTAAATTAATGTAAACCCTACGTGACACCACATTATGCGACTCAACTTTTTACAACGTGGGTGAATGTGTTTCGTAATTCGTAATAATTTTACGTCATGAATTGTAAAATTACGCAGTTTTTCTCTTCCGCTCCCGCAGCTAAAAAATTGAAACTTGCGAGCAATGAATCTAACAGTGAAGCCGCGGAAGTAAATTCTTTACCAATGGATACTGCAGATGAAAGAGACCCAGAACCTGGAGAAATCGAACACGTGTTTGTTACGACGGCGAAGAAAGAAGCACAGGAAGATCTGCCCGACTGTTGGACTCTAGATAAAAAAGCTGAATTTTGTGAGTGAGCGGTTGTTGGTGAAAAATAAACATCTTGGCTGTAACATATGTGTAGTGGTATTGATGGTTTTGTATGATGATGATGGTACTACATGTAAATTGTATGAGGCCAGCTGTGAAGGCTCCTGAGATAAAATGTAATTGAGAATTGTCAGAAGGCCTTTCTTGCTACCACTACGACCTCACACTTAATTTTTTTTTTATGAAGGTAGCTGCGTAAAGTGTCTAGGGTTATGATGTGTACTGTGGTGTGATAGTTATAAATATACCCATAGATATTTAACAAGACTAATAAGATTAACAAGTGTTACAATACACTGAACTAACTCACGTGTGTAAAGTTTTTGATATAATTATATTACATTTATTTGTTCTGGATCAAGTTTTATTTTGACCAGAACTTGTTTTAAAAGAAGGATTTAAAATTTATGAAAATTATGCATGGAATGTTACATAATAAATGCAAAAGTATACATATTTAAGTACTAGAATAGTTAGTTTTATTAAAATGTTCTGGTAGTCAGCTACTAAGGAGGATATTTATTGTCTGTGCTGTTGGGGTGGTCTCATCACACCTGTCTATATTTACTACACAGTGTACAGAAAATGGTGGGAATTTTTATGGGGTATCCGCAACTAAATGGGGTTGGTGAATATCCAGCAGACCAGAGGCTCACTCATCTGGTATTCGTAGCTCTGGTGCTGAAATCAGGTGGTCCCACCTCTCCGTGCTGGCGGGCAATAATGGTGGTCTCTGTCACAAGGACTGCACAGATACACTTGTGTAAATCACCACCCGAGTAGATACTGCTTCGTAGACGACAGAAACTCGCAGCTCTGCAATCAAAGTATGGGCCATGTGTCAAAATCTATTCTCTACCCACGTCTGGACACCACACTGACACAACAACCACATTATACAGACAGGTCAGATCTCTCTGACCAAACAGCACAGTTACCATGGTGGGTTTACATCCGATAGATCCTCCCAGACTATAGATTCTGAAAAATAATTATTAGTTTTCTACCCTAAAAGAGGATAGGTAATATGTTTCCTTATTCTCAACTCTTGATCGGTCTTGCATAATCCTTGCTGGTGTTTAGGTACATTGTTAGTCCCTAGACCCTGACTTGGGCGGGGGGTCTAGAGCAAAATCCCTACTTGTTTGTAAGGCTAGATTATGATATGGCAGTATCAAATCACTCGAACATGAAACAATATTCAAAATATATAAAGAAATAATTTCAATCTTACCAGATTATGAATAATTAACACAGAAGTGCTAGCAAAACTCAGCTGAGCTGCTGGCTATAGGATGGCGTCCCTAAATTTAACTCACTGTCTTTCATATGGGAAAACACCACACTTTAAAATCTGTGTCTAACACTGAACAATTATTGAAGAATGACCCCAAATGCGCTCTAAGCGCTAATAATATGATTGTCTGTGGCCAATCACTGCCGAGGTTTATTTTTAATTTCAAATTTCCTCACTAAAGTCATTTCAGTCAAGCTTCAGTCACGTATGGATGGTTATCTGTTAGTCTGTCCGTCTCTACTTGTGTTTCTACAAAATTGTGCTCGATTTTTGACCCAACCGTTCTCTCCCCTTCAAATTTTTGTTGTAAAAGTTATATTTAGACACAGCTACCACCAATGTCCCTTCACTTCTATGCCAAGTAAATTTGAACATCTGTGTCCAAGGTCGTGTTTTTGTGTGCAAATAACGATATGTTAGATTCAATGCAGTCTGTGGCTGATGTAAACTACACTGTCTTTTGTCATTATTTTCAATATTATCTATCCGTCTGTAAAATTAAGACCATATTCGTTCACTGCTCAGAATAGGCCATCTGGCCAGCTAATTTTTATATTCCTAACATTAATATTAAGAAAAATTTACTTTTTAATTTTTGTAATTTTTTTCAGACATCTGCGTTCTTCCGCTCAAATTCAAATCAAGCGCTTGGTATCGCAAAACGTCCAATTCCGTACCTCGTGTCAATTTGGGGGACTTGAATTTTTTTACTTTCATCCCCCCCCCCCCCCCCCCCCCCCCCCCCCCCCCCCCAATTGCGTCTCTTTAGCCTTTCCAGTCATATTTTTTTTTCCTTTTTGATCCTCCGTTCCCCTCCGGTCTAGCAAGTCAATTTTATGGGGATGATGACCCGCGGTCTAGGCGATCATGTACATCAGCAGCCTACGCATTATGTTTTTATCCTTAAATGTTATCCTTGGAGGAATTTTACCGTTGTATCTCTGTCAATTTCACTACAATATGCAAGGAAGTGGGTAGTTTGGGACCGGAAAGAAACAAACAAGGTATGAATATTTCAAAGCCATGGGCAAATGTTCAAATTTCTTACATCTGTGAAAATAAAAAAGGATCAAATGACTTTACTACGCAAGAAAATTCATGAACATAAAATCAGTTCAGCTCATAAGGCTGCCACTAAAATAGTAGCCACAGCAAAAGAAAACAAATTCGAAGTAGCTTGTTCACATGCATTTGAAAATGAAAAAGAAATCACTTCTAAAATATTCAGAACAGCTTATTAAGTTGTAAAGAAAAATCAGTCTTTCAATGATTTTGAATCTGAAATTGATCTTCAAGATGTCAATGGTTATGACATGGGGCGAATTCTAATTCCACAAATGCTTGCATTAATATAGTGAAACATGTTGGAACTGAAATGAAACTAACCCTTATTCAGAAAATAATTGAATCAAATTGTCAAATTTCCCTGTTGATTGATGAGAGCACCAGTATTAGCCAGTTTTCTTCTTTAATAATTTATGTACGGACAATGCTTCCTGATATGGAGCAACCCGCAAATATTTTTATTGACATTGTAGAATTAGAAAATGTGTCCGCACAAGGTGTTTTCCAGTGCCTGATTAATGTCCTTAATGAATTGGGTTTTCGTGATGACTTTTTAAAGGAAAATCTTATTGCCATTGCATGTGATGGGGCAGCTGTGATGTTGGGTAAGTAGAAAGGAGTAGTGGCCTTGATTAAGGAACAATACCCATACGATTTGGTTTGGCATTGTGCTAACCATAGGCTTGAGCTTTCTGTTGGAGATGTTGTGAAAAAATAGTTCCCATCACAAATCAACCATTTTAAGTCATTTCTTGACAAACTGTACTGCTTATATCATCAGTCACCCAAAAACGCCAGAGAACATGGAAAAGTAGCTGAAGATCAAGGCAAGCAAATCTTCAAAATTGGAAGAATTTTAAGTACGCGTTGGGTAGCATCTAGTTTCAGAAGTGTTTCTGCAGTTTGGAAAGACTATGAAGCACTCACGGCTCATTGTAGCAGCAAAACATGATGAAAACAGGGATAAGAGTGAAAATATAATGTATGAAGGCCTACTAAAGAAAATTACTAATGTTGATTTTGTTTTGGATCTTGGACTGATGGGTGATTCTCTCCTAGAATTGTCAGAGCTCAGTGTCGAACTACAAGCACGTGATATTACACTCTACACAGCTCATAATATTATATCAAAGCAGATTCGGGTGTTTGAAGACATAAAATTTAACAGTGGACCTTATTATCGTGAAGCTATACGAGCAGCAGAAAACTTGAACTTTCAAGGAGTTACTCTAGAGAAGAGGATAACAAATCGACCAACCAATGTAAATCGCTCTCTTGATCCTAAAATGTGTTACGACATTTTGAAACGACGAATGAAAAATCGTCTGCTATCTGAAGAAGACACACAAATGCCAGAATGGACAAAAGTGCTGTATCCAGAATGTTGGCCAGACAATGTCGAGAAGAATGTCACTTTTGGTGAGATTGAAGAGGAGAGTTTGTGTAAGAGGCTTAGGATTCCAGAAAGACAGGTTCTAAGAGGTTATCGTGAATTCCTGACAGAGAAGAACATGCCAGCTAGACTATTGTCACTAATATACACTATCAATTGCATCCCCATTTCTACCTGTGAATGTGAACGTGGCTTCTCCCAAATGAACCTAGTTTTCACCCTAACAAGAGCTTCTCTACACCTGAAGACTGTGAGTACACTGATGTTCATCAAGCTGGTTGGTCCTTCTCTACGTGTTTTTTTATATGCTTTACCGCACGTCAATTCCTGGTTCCTGAAATGCATACATCAAGCAACTGACTCGAAGAGCAAGGAAAGGGTACACGCGAAGATAGCAGCACCAAAGTATTGAGCCCAATTTGGAAACTATTGTAAATATAAGGTACTAATTTTATGGGTTTTTTTAACCTTGGCTTTACTGACGTAATGGGATGGGGTAATGGAGTTACAGTAAACTTTAATTTAGAAAAAAGCATTGTATGTATATATATATATATAAACTTTTTATTACTCCGTCTCCGGATCATTATTTAAGGGAGTACGGTATTCACTTGAACGACTTACGGCCGAGTTACTTCAAATGTAACGAACTCCATTTTGTGTTTATATTCACCCGAATTAAAAATGGAGAACATTCAAGAAATTGTGTCAAGAATCAGACAGAGGCTATTATATAGATGGAAGCAAAATGTTTGATTCCCCCACGAGCGAGCACACACACACACACACACACACACGCACACGCACACACACGCACACAAAACGCGCCACGAAAAAGATTGCAACTTTAGTGGGGAAAAGATGGGACAAATTCTAGTACGGACGCAAAAGGGAATATTTCAAGCAGCGTGCAGTTTAGTGCAATGGCCAGAAGCGCACGACTTTTACATAATTTCCAGACTGCAACGTTGGTGGGAAAAAGATGGGAACAATTTGAAACGGAAGAACGCCGAAGAAAATTGTTATATGTAATGAGATAAAATCATAAAGCAAGTACAGACAAAACAAGTTTTCGGGATCTACTTTTATTGTTACTAAAAGTACTAAACCAGAAAATAAATTTTTCTTACAAAGGATAAAAGTTGATAGCCAGTTATCATTTAACTAGCAATATCCCGTCAAAATTGACAGGTTTTTAATTGCAGCCATCTTATCATTTTGATCCATAATAATAAGTCTGCAATACTTTAAATTAAAATTTTGTCTTGAAGAAACAATCAAAAACTTACATTTTAAGGTTATGATGAGTTAAATCCGTTTCCCGAGTGAAACTGGACAGAAGAGTATCTTGATTGTCTGTTGATTTAATCTGCATCTCCGCACCTTCCTGTCTCCAGTTCATGTACTGTTTATCAATTGTGTTGTTGGCTTCTTTCCATAATCAAACTGTTCATACACACCGTCATTTGCGCACTTTTCTATTTTCGGGAGAGTACATTTAAGGGAAACAATACAATTATTGTCTAACTTTCAACCACAGTTGCACCCCTTAGCTGTGGTTGAAAGTTAATGTACTCTCTCAAAAATAGAAAAGTGCGCAAATGACGGTGTGAATGATGTGACCGACCGACGTGCTTACGGCGGGAATTATGATATTGGATCAGTCAAATCATTCACAAATGTACTTTTAAAAAAAGTGTTGTTGTTGTTTAACTAGGGCTGCTGAGCTCCTACCTCTTTTGCAGCCAATACCAAGTTGAAGACTCCTTGGTTTTATCTACACTGTAGATCTAGGCTTTTCCTGTGGCTGGTCTGCCATTCCAAAACGTGTTGAAGTCATGAGCTTCAGTTTCTCCAGCTTGGCTTGCATTTAAAGGATCGTCACATCTGGTCCCAAGCTAGGAGTAAGAAGCACGTGGCATACTGTGCATTCCGCGCCATCCAAGGGGGCTCTCCAACTATGTAGAGCTAAAATACTGTGCTCTGTTTCTGGGCTCTCCCAAGGAATTGTCACATCCTGCACAGAGCCACTTCTCAGCTCCCCCTGCTTACCACTTGGGTCCATTGTGAGATACTCCTGCATGCAGCCAACCAGGGCAAAGCCAAAGAATCATGTTTGGTGCTGAAGTGACTTCTCCAAGCTTTTTTTTATTACTGATTGAAGATAACTGACCATCCACGTTTACTGTATGCAACAGAGTTGTATGGAAAATATATTTTCTGTTTTTTTTTAACATGTAATTGGTGCAGTTTTTTTTTTTTCTTTTTTTTTTTCGTACGCCCGCTAATACTCGAGGCGAAATCTCAGGTTATTGTTAATGTCTAACCTGACATTGATTTTACGTGAGTATCCCTTTTCTTGTACAGAGACAGGTGTCCCTCGCCATTCAGGCAGATACTCTCCGATTTCGGAGGTACCCATTAGAGCTGGGTCGGCTCAGGAGCCGCCAATCCCTGGTCGACGACACTCTTCAAATGTCCTCGCCAGGTCTCGAGTTAATCCAGTCCAATTCCCGGTCGACGAAAAATCCTCAAATGCCGTCGCCCGGGTTTGATCCTGAATCACCCGGTCGCCAGAGCGGTGTTGTAACCACTACGCTAGCGCGGCTCCTGCATTGGTGCAGTAATAAAGCAGATCCCGAAAACTTGTCTCCCCCCCCCCCCCTTTTTATTTGTTAAAATCCTTCTTAGTCGCATAAAACAACCAGACCGCATGATCTTTTATATTTGGAAATGCGTCCTAATATAAACGACGTATCACGTGTCTAGGTTGAGCGAAGCGCGTCTTGCCAAAACGAGGCAACATTTTTATAAAAAAATTTTTTGTTTAGTCATCTCGCAAACACATCTCAGAAGCTTATAATGTGCCCTTATTTCTTTATTCTGGGACTGAAGTCAAGGTCAGGAACATCGTACACGGGTATCTTAACGACCTACTGTCATCTCTGGACTCTCTCACACTCGATTTGTCTCCATTACTCACCCCTAAAGTGCTGTCTGTCCCATTAACCTCAATTCTCAATACAAAACCAGGCAACACAGGAGACTCTCTGAGTTACAGCATCGAACCTGTTGAGGTTATGTCCTACTTCAGGAAAGTTCAGCAGTTGTTTCTTTCTTCTGTTTTTTTTTTTTGTGTGTGACTTGTTTTCCACTTGTTAAGTGGATGGTTACTTTTGATACAAATTATTTAGAATCAGAGAGAGAGAGAGAGAGAGAGAGAGAGAGAGAGAGAGAGAGAGAGAGAGAGAGAGAGAGAGAGAGAGAGAGAGAGAGACGATGACTGGAGGGATATTAGGGAATAAAAACACAGAATGAAGTTAAGAAACGAAACAAAATATGAAAAATCGTATGTTTCATCTTCACTGTTAATTTGATTTTCCCTTGAAGTGTTTGTCTGTTTGTGGCGAGACCCGTCTCTTTCAACCTAGACTGAAGTTCTTCAGTTATATCAGAACGCAGTTTCCTGTCCAGAAAGAGAGAGAGAGAGAATGTTCTCCAATCATTTTATATTCAGGGACGCGGAAGGAGGCTCTATATTACACGCTATTATGTCCAGGAACTGCCTAATAGGGCGTCGATTGGCTAATACCAGACATTCAGCGCTTACAATATTTCCTCAGATGTCTTGTGTGAAGACCATTCTTAAAATAAATTCAAAGCCGATTATAAGAACAGCTAGTGGGGCAACATAGAGCATTTGAAAAATGGTGCTCTCAATAAAATTTGTCGTGTTATCAATTACATAACCTATAAAGTAGCGACCACAAGCTTTCGTAAATTATCTTCTCTTTTTCTATCCCTGTTAGCTGCTTTTGGAACTTGGATCCACTACGGCAGGGATCCTGTTACAAATCATTCATGTACTCTCGTAGTGGTGGTTTCTGTAGCAATATGTTTGACATGATGAGGTTGCCAGCCTCATGTACAACTTCATATTAGTCGCTTCTTACAAAATGCTCAAGGGTGTCGTGGTCCTGTTCTTCCTTTATCATGTCCGAGACTCCATGGAACTACACGGAAATATAGCATAAAGTAATTCAACGCACTTTTCATAACTTGCGTTCTCTGCGGCAGAATCACTTCAATTCTTCATTTTCCTCACCGATCGTCCTATTATTTGGCATATTTTATGCACTTACATTTTTTGCTCTGACCACTCACTAGACTTCTTTACATTTCGCCCTGTGAATCGTAGTATGACAAGGCTAATTAGACAGGTCAACGGATAATACGTTTATCACTTAAGTCGTCTAGCCACCTTTGATAGATACGATCCTTGTTGACGCAAAGTGGTATCGTACGATCGACGAAAAGAAAGTCAGATTGGCTAAGAAATCCGTCTGAGGGATTTTCGCAAACACAGGTGATAATACGTAATCGCTTCCGCTGGACCATCTCTGTATCAATATTACAGATAACCTGTCAGAGGAGACAATTTGGGCGGAAGTTATTAGCCAGGAAATAAGTTCACCGATGTGTTTGTGAGTTTGTACAAACACAGTGGTAAGTATTACTGCCATATTGGAATGAGGTCACGAGTTTACATTTTAAAATTGATATTTTAAAACACGCGGGGGATAGTAATGATTTAACACCCCAGACCCACATAGTTCTAAAGAGCTTACCATTGGTTTAATTTGAGAGCCGGAATAGACTTTGGCTTTCATTGGCAAGTTGGTCTACAAATACAATATGGGACTTGAACTGAGAAATGGAAATATAATCTAGCGAAATCGGAGACACAAATCAGACTGCATTGCAACGTCAAATTAGCAACTCCCAGGAGCCAGAGAGACATCGGACTAGTATTCCAGAATTAAAAGTGACAGATCAAAGTATTTGGGCGTCTTTATAACTTAAAAGAAAACTCGCAATTTTAAATACAAAGACTGGAAACTTGAGGATTCAGAGCACCTGTCACAAGAGGAATACTAAATTTTTCCGACCAAGTGCTCGAAGCATCTAATCAAAGTTGCTGTGTCTATTTTACTGTGCCAGGAAATTGTATATCCCATTGAGGTAAGTTGTGAACATATAGTTTAAAATGTTAATTGTGACATGTCTGTACTTGCTAAGTGGTTATACCAGTCACAGGAGGCTGGCAACCTCAACATATGAAAAGAGTATATTCATAAATTACTACAGCAAGAGCTGGTGATTGCTTCTTGCTAGTCGAACAGAAAACCGACAGCAGAGGTGACCCCAGACTCTGAATGGAGCAGTGAGAAGTGATGATTACATCACATGTGCCTTTAGTGTATAGTATCATTTTGTGAGATATATGTACCTTGTTAATTGTAATTCAGGCAAGCCATTGCCCTCGCGCTGTCCAGGCACATTTTTACCATTAAAGTAACCAGATGAATAAAGGTGACTTCTAATCATATTCCCTGAGTAATACTGTGTGTACTCAGGGAGAATAATTATTCAGAAAGGCTAACATTGGTGGGTGGACAGCGAGACAATGCGCCTGTTAATTTGCAGCCCACAAATGTACTTAGCAGAGGCATTTGCTCTTTTATTTTTCCTAAAGTTCGTGGTTCGAAGCTACGAGACGGTTCTTAGACCAGAACAGTCTGAAATAAGAATCTTCGCCTCTATCTCGTGATTCAATAAATTGGGTTCGACACCAACAACCTACGGCGGACACGTTGTGAAGACACCAACCTTGACATTAGGAGTGAAGTTCATCCAGACGACTGTAGAGAAGAGTCCTCATCACAAAAAACCTAACAACGACAAGCTAAGTCTTTTGTAACAGGCACGCAAAGGACACTAATAACCATCAGTCCCCAATTAAGTCTCAGTGAAGACAAATTTTAAAACCTCCTAAAATCAACTTCATCCATATTTATTTAAATTTGTTAAAGACTAATTGATTATTAAATTTGTTATATGTTATGTTACAAATTCATAGTTGATTCAGTTCTTATAGATAAGAGAGCGCATGTATGATTAAAAAAAAAAAAAAAAATATATATATATATATATATATATATATATATATATATATATATATATATATATATATATATATATATATATATATATATATATATATATATATATATATATATATATTTAAATTCCCGAGCACACAGTGTAACTCAGGGAATATGATGAAAATTCACCAATATCCTTCTGGGTGTTAACTAGGAAATTGCGTCTGGAGTGCGTGAATAATGATTTGCCTGAATTACAATTAAAAAAGGTACATAATCTGACAAGATAATATGTTACACCTTAGTCACATGTGATGTAATCATCATTCATTACTCAACACTAATCCCGTCGGAGTCTGGGGTCGCTCTGCTGTCGGGTTTCCCGCACGTCTAGTCAGAAACAATCACCAGCTCTTGCAGTAGTGGTTCATGCATACACTGTTTTCATATGTTGAGGTTGCCAGCCTTGTGTATAACCACTTAGCAAGAAACCTGAATAATTTACATTAGTAAATAAATTGTTTACACTTACCCCAAAACTTTGGGAATACACAATCTCCTTACACAGATTTAGACTGGACACAGCTCTGTATTAGATGCTTCGAAATCACTTAGGTCTGGAAATTAGAGTTAATTCCTCTGACGGCCGGAGTTCTGCGAAATCCTGGCCGGGGAAAACTTTTGTTTAATTCCTCTATGACTTGGTCTGGAAAATTAGAGTTAATTCCTCTGACGGCGGATGTTCTGTGAAATCACCTGGGCCTGGGAAAACTTTTGTTAAATTCCTCTATGACTTGTGATCAAATTCTTAGGATTCTAGTCTTGTTAATTTAAGTCCTAGCCCCTTTAAGTTTCCAGTCTTGTATTAAAAATGCGGGTTTATTTGTGAAGTTCAAAGTTGCCCAATACTCGATCTGTTACTTATAGTTGTGGAATTTATAAGTCCAATGTCTCCTTTTTCTGTCTGGCTTTTAGGAGTCACTGATATGACTTGTGCGCTGCAGTCTCTCTGTGTGATCTGTGTCTGTGTTTTCATCACACTATATTCTCAGTTCTTAATGCAAATCACAGATTGCACTTCCGACTAGTGTGCCAATAAAATACATTGTATATTTCAGCTCCTCAAAATGAACCAATCCAATCGAATCTCGTTCAGCACTACGTGGATAGGGGCGTTTTCAAATTCGACAAAATACCCTCACGCGTTTCAAAATATTAAATTTAATATCAACGCGTGACCTCTTACCGTGATGTCATATCATTGCGTTAGACTTTCGCTGGCATCTTGTGCACAACTCATAAACACCATCTGTGAACTCATTTGATGTCCAGATGCTACCTATCGCCAATATTGTCTCTCCATACAGATTATCGCGATTATCACACACAGGGATGGTCCCGTGAAACTATAAACGCATCTACCACCTGTGTAATCTGCCCACCTCAGACGACTAACTCATACAGACAAGATTGGCTTCTATAGATGTTGATCGGGCGAGACCGTCTTTTCATGATACGAATCTCGCTCGCTGACCGGTGGTAATGACTGGGTATTGTTACGATAATACCCAAGTTCACCTGGCGGAACGTAAATAAGTCAGAGGAGTGGTAAACAAGATAAAGACAGTCCCATAGCAAATACTTCCGTATGGGGAGTGTGTTAGAGACTTTCCCCTACTAGATTCAGCATAGAGAGTAAAATAATGAATGGAAGGCCATAAAAATATGCCAAATAAAAGCGATGAGTGAGAGGAAGAGAAAAATTAAGAAAAAAAGTGATCCTGCCGGAGTGGACGTGAGATCGCACAACCGTATCGTCACAGAGGCAGCAAAATACTGCTTCCACTTTGCTTGGTCAGCGACCATCCTTCATGCAGTGCCCCAGTCCTGGTTCATTCTTTACATCTCGGCCTCCACAGTTCTCCGCCAATTGTTTTTGGTCGGCCTCTTTTTCGCTTTCCTTTCAATGGTCCATAGCATAGCTGTTCTTGTGATAGCATCGGGGTCTCTTCTGAGGACGTGGCCAACCCAATTCCAACGTCTGCCAGCTATGATGGTGTGCATGTCCTCTTGTTTGCTCAGAGTAAGTAGTTCTTGGTTGGTGATGATATTCCTCCACAAGATTCCTTTTAAGTCACGTGATCTAGATCGGTAGTTCTCAACGTGGGTCATATGACCCCCAGGGGGCAATGACATATTTCTAGGGGGTCACAGTAAGATGGTCAAGTACGATATGTCTAGGGGGCCACAGTAAGATGGTCAAGTACGATATGTCTAGGGGGCCACGGTAAGATGGTCAAGTACGATATGTCTAGGGGGCCACGGTAAGATGGTCAAGTACGATATGTCTAGGGGGCCACAGTAAGATGGTCAAGTACGATATGTCTAGGGGGCCACAGTAAGATGGTCAAGTACGATATGTCTAGGGGGCCACAGTAAGATGGTCAAGTACGATATGTCTAGGGGGCCACAGTAAGATGGTCAAGTACGATATGTCTAGGTGGCCACAGTAAGATGTGCAAGTACGATATGTCTAGGTGACCACAGTAAGATGGTCAAGTACGATATGTCTAGGTGGCCACAGTAAGATGGTCAAGTACGATATGTCTTGGTGGCCACAGTAAGATGGTCAAGTACGATATGTCTAGGTGACCACAGTAAGATGGTCAAGTACGATATGTCTAGGGGGCCACAGTAAGATGGTCAAGTACCTTTTCCCAGCTAACAGCGACTGTGAGGGGGCCACAGTAAGATGGTAAAGTACCTTTTCCCAGCTAACAGCGACTATGAGGAGTGGTCACAGTAAGATGGTCAAGTACCTTTTCCCAGCTAACAGCGACTGTGAGGGGTGGTCACAGTAAGATGGTCAAGTACCTTTTCCCAGCTAACAGCGACTGTGAGGGGTGGTCACAGTAAGACGGTAAAGTACCTTTTCCCAGCTAACAGCGACTGTGAGGGGTGGTCACAGAAGTAAATGAGGCTCAGAAAGGGGGGTGGGGGCATGAGCAAAATAATGTTGAGAACCCCAGATCTAGATGGTCGTTGGAGACACCATTAACTGTTAAACAATGTATTCTGTGTTTCCACGTTTTTTTCTGTCTTGTGCCAGTTTATCATTCGCTACACTTCCGTTTCCTTAGGAGCATAGGTCTTCAACAAGTTCATATCAAATGTTCCCGTGTGTGTGCCATCCGTCAAAGTCCTCTCCATGTCTTCCATATCTTTTTCTCTTCTGCCTCCAACAGAGGAACTTTCAGCAAGCAATACACGAAGAGAGAGAGAGAGAGAGAGAGAGAGAGAGAGAGAGAGAGAGAGAGAGAGAGAGAGAGAGAGAGAGAGAGAGAGAGAGAGAGAGAGAGAGAGAGAGAGAGAGAGAGAGAGAGAGAGCGAGAGAGAGAGAGCTGGAAGGAGAGTAATATAATCATATCCTGTTTCCCACCTTATAGAGCAATGGAGGCACCAGTACAGGTGGTCCTGTTACATGATGTGTATGCACGTGCTGTTGTAGCGGTGATTTCTGTAGAAATATGTTTTACTTGATGCATTTGCCAGCACATTGATAACATTTCTAACGACATATCTGAGAGAACAGGATATATACGATATAAATGTAATAACAAATATGACGGTACTCCCCTAGTAGATACTGCCATAGACGAATGAAGTATTAGAGATTTCATTATACTAGACCCAGTTTTATGAGGTAAGGTGACTAGTTTCCTTCCTCGCTGCCTTTGCCTTCTGTAACTCAAGAGCAGAGTCAGGTACCCATTTAATGCGGAGTTTGCTGGAGCGTGACGCTACCAGGTTTGATCCCAGAACCCGGTAACCAAGAGAGGCATGTGCTGTAACCACTCTGTCAGTCAGACGCTCTGTAAAATAATTTGTAAAAAAGGGTAGTCTTATAGCAGATACTGCTGTATGGGAGTGAAGTGTTGGAGATCTCACCATAAAATGTCCAGCTTTTTTATAAGGTGGGGTGACCAGGTCCCATTATAAGCCGACATTTACTTCTCCTAACTCACGAGCATAGTCAGGTACCCATTTATAGCTGGGTAGACTGAAGCGTTACGATACCACGTTTCGATCCAGGACGCTCCCAGAATAATATAGCCAGCTTTAAAGATTGAAGTCGGGAAAACAAGCAGTGCAGAAATATTTGCAACCCATGGGAAACCAATATCACAGAGATAGGCTTAAGTGGTATTTTATGACTTCAATCTTGCCTGTTGTAGCGAACAGTAGCTGATTTATTGCTCAACACGACAACGGTTTGTGGACCTCCCACACAGATAGAGGGAGGCATGATTGTATAATATTACTTAATCCTGACCGCACTGTTTTTAATATTTTCATATGCGCCTGTAGTGGTGTTTGATGGTATTGTATGATGGTGATATTACTAAATGTAATTGTATGAGGCCAGCTGTGAAGGCTCCTGAGATAAAATGTAGTTGTGAATTGTCAGAAGGCCTTTCTTGCTACCACTACGACCTCACACTTAATTTTTTTTTTAATGAATGTGGCTACGTAAAGTGTCTAGGGTTATGATATGTAGTGTGGTGTAATAGAATTTTTTATGGGGGTATTAGTAACTACACAGCGTTGGTGAATGTCCAGCAGACCAGAGGCTCACTCATCTTGTAGTTGTAGCTCTGGTGCTGAAATCAGGTGGTCCCACCTCTCCGTGCTGGCGGGCAATAATGGTGGTCTCTGTCACAAGTACTGCACAGATACACTCGAGTAAAGTCACCAACTGAATAGACACTGCTTTGTTGACAACAGAAACTCACAGCTCTGCAATCAAAGTATGGGCCATGTGTCAAAATCTATTCTCTACCCACGTCTGGACACAACACTGACACAACAACCACATCATACAGACAGGTCAGATCTCTCTGACCAAACAGCACATTTACCATGGTGGTTTTACATCAGATAGATCCTCCCAGACTATAGATTCTGAAAAATATTTATTAGTTTTCTGCCCTAAAAGAGGATAGGTAATATGTTTCATTATTCTCAACACTTGATCTGTCTTGCATAATCCTTGCTGGAGTTTATGTACATTGTTGGTCCCTAGACCCTGACTAGGGCGGGGGGTCTAGAGCAAATCCCTACTTGTTTGTAAGGCTAGATTTCGATATGGCAGTATCAAATCACTCAAACATGAAACAATATTCAAAATATATAAGGAAATAATTTCAATCTTACCAGATTATGAATAAATAACACAGAATTGCTAGCAAAACTCAGCTGAGCTGCTGGCTATAGTATGGCGTCCCTAAACTTCTTTCACGTTCTTTCATATGGAAATCACCACACTTTAAAATCTGTGTCTATCACTGAACAACTATTGAAGAATGGCCCCACTTTCGCGTCTGAGCGCTAATGATATGATTGTCTGTGGCCAATCACTGCCTAGGTTTATTTTAAATTCAAATTTCCTACCCTAAAGTCATTTCAGTCATGCTTCAGTCAAGTATGGATGGTTATCTGTTAGTCTGTCCGTCTCTACTTGTGTTTCTACAAAAATGTACTCGATTTTTGAACCAACCTTTCTCTCCCCTCCAAAATTTTGTCGTTAAAAGTTATTTTTAGACACAGCTACCACCCAAAACCCCTCTCTTCCATACTACGTAGATTTGAACACCTGCGTCTCGAGGTCGTGTTTTTTTGTGCAATTAGCGACACTTTTAGATTCAATACAGTCTGTCGATGATGTGAACAACACTGTCTTTTGTCATTATCTTCAATATTATCTATCCGTCTGTAAAAGTAAGAACATATTAGTTCACTGCTCTGAATGGGCCATCCGGCCAGCTAATTTTTTATATTCCTAACATTAATATTAAGAAAAAATTACTTTTTAATTTTTGTAATATTTCGAACATCTGCGTTTAGCCGCTGAATTCAAATCAAGGGCTTGGTATCGCGCAAAAGCGTCCAATAAATGACTGTGGCGTAACATATCTATGGTCCCTTCTGTCGAGTTGCTTACTTTTTATGTCAACTTGGGAAACGTGACTTTTCTCCGTTTCCCCCCCAATTGCGTCTCCTTAGCCTTTCTAGTCTCACGCAATCTTTCCAGTCATATTTTTTTCCTTTCATCCGCCGTTCCCCTCCTGTCTAGCAAGTCAATTCTTATGGAGGGTGATGACCCGCGGTCTGGGCGATCATGTACATCAGCAGCCTACGCATTATGTTTTTTATCCTTATATGTTATCCTTGGAGGTATTTTACCGTTGTATCTCTGTCAATTTCACTACAGCGCCCTAATATAACCGACGAACCCAGTGTCTAGGTTGAACGGGACACGCCTATACAAAAAGAGGCAAAATTTAATTTTAAAAATATAAGATTGTTTCATTGACAAGAAAAAGTTATAGGAGCAAGAAAAAAGAAAGGATGAGGAAAACATCAAAGATGAAGAGTTGGATGGAACAAAAGAAGAGTTATAGCTTTGGACAAGCTGACGATTGCACTGTTTTCTTTGGGGCCATGTAAACGCGTGTATACCTGGAATGTAACGTTCTGGAAGTTGGCTAGGGCCAGATCATAATTCTTAGGATTTCTTTAATACCAACTGACCTATTTCCTTATAGTTCCTGTGGGCCTCTGAGAACATAAAGAAAAAAAAGAATGGGACTAGTCTTGCTCATGGGGGTGCCCTAGAGTCGCGTCAGGTGCCCTAGAGTCGCGTCGGGTGCCCTAGAGTCGCGTCAGGTGCACTAGAGTCGCGTCAGGTGCCCAGGTGGCCGCTTAGTGCCCCGTAATTAGACACTGTTCCTGACACAGACTGTTATTTAACCGTGGTGCACATAATATTGGAAATCTTAAGTAAGAAACTTAATGTTACAGTGGAACAACAGTGCTAATGACACCATTTTGAGTGGTTTGTTTTATCGCATTTTGTCTGGAGGATGTACCTTTCTACAGTAATGAAACACCTCTATTTGACAATACTACCTGGGCGTAGGGTTGCCGGTGTCGGACACAGAGAAACATACGTCATGGAAATTGTAAGGTTAAGTCAGGCAGGGTCAACTGTGACTTGCTTGTTGAAAACGTGACAAAGTAAACATTATTTGGAAAAGGGAGGGGGAGGGGGAATTCTCCAAAGGCGTTGTGTTTAACTCTACACCGGGAACGCATGATGAAAATATTAATTAGCTCTTGACATACAGGGGACACCTCGGATTACATTTTTCACCCATCTCTGTATTACTCAGGATGACTTGTCGTTTCCAGAACAAGACTTGTTTGCTCGTAAATAAATTATCTTTCGCATAAACAACACATACTATTCGTACAGTGAAGCGTAGACACACGCTTTCATACACACACACCTATATAAGCTAACAAGATGACATACATGCACACTTTCAAACACATACATATTAACTTTTTCTCACATAATAACCCCCCCCCCCGCACACATTTTCACAATCACGCCTTCTAACGCAGACATTCACACATAAATACATACACTCATACTGTAGGAGATAGATACTTATGTACACGCATACATACTTGTACAGTCACACAAATGTACAACTCAACATATACTAACATTTATATAAGGTAGTCACATAGCAGATACGGTCGTAGGGGAGTGAAGTGTTAGAGACTTCACTATACAAGGTTCAGCTTCGAGAGGTCGGGATGACCAGTTCCTTTCCTCGCTACCTGTATAACAAGGGGGAACCACAGAAGTGATTACGTCATTAATTAGACTGAGTCGTTCCTAGGTACATATCCGGTGTTACATGTTGAAAATCGTGTTAATCACCCCTGCCCCCGAACCACTATTTTTTGTGGTGCCTAGTCGGCAGCGAAGATAGTACGATTCGCTTCTGTAGCTAGGCGGTATTGCCGTCCGAAAGATCGGGGTTCGATTCTCCGGTAAGCCTCCACTTCTGTTGTTTTTCTGTTATCTAGTTTTCTACATCTTTATTTCTCACGAGTGCCTGAAACATACCTTTATATGTGCGTAATATTTATTTATTTACTGTTTTCAGGCCTCGGGTTTCCCTCTTTATATATTTAGATGTTATTGATTGCTTATTACTGAAGTTAAGAATGTTTTAATGTAAAAACACTTTGAGAATTGTACTACTGCAGGGCAGAAATGTTAAAAGGCAATGATGCCTATTTCTTTACCCCGATGAAATAAAGATTTCGTTCGTTCAGTTGATGATAATGCATAAACTTCTAGATAACAATTGTTAGATACGGTTGACATGGTTCTTTGTAATTGTAATTTTTTTACATTGTATTTTTATTTCCACATGTGCAGTTAAGCGTAGTGGGGAGAAGCAGCTGTGGTTCTTGCACGAATATGTTTCTTCGGATGTTTACAGTCTTACTTCATGTTCTTAGACATGTCTAAAGATATTATATATAGCGTACATATGAATGTGAGGTATAGCATATAGGCCTATATGTGTTCTTGTACCAGACTGTATCGGCTGCAAATAAATAAACAAACAACACACAAAGGTATGTTTTCAGGCATGTGACGGTATTACCTCCCCTGCTTTGCAGTGGTGGTCTAACAGTGGCCAAAACTCAAAAGTATCTAATATGGGCTTCAAAGGTGTCTACCTTCGCACAAGATTACTCTTGGCAGAACGAACGAACGAAATCTTTATTTCATCAGGGTAAAGAAATAGGCATAATTGCCTTTTTACATTTCTGCCCTGCAATACAATTTTCAGCGTTTTACAAATTAAAATTAAAATATTAATAACTTCAGACAGGATCAATTAATATTATCATCACAATCAGAAACTGAGCATACACAAGTACATTTACTCATAGTCATTCACGCACATAGAGAGAGAGAGAGAGAGAGAGAGAGAGAGAGAGAGAGAGAGAGAGAGAGAGAGAGAGAGAGAGAGAGAGAGAGAGAGCAATAAAGCTACTTAATACTAAAAATTCAATTTAAAATTGAAAATATTACAATGACAGTTAAATGCTCATGGAAACGTTGAAATAACTGAAATAGAATTGTCGTTAAATGTGTGTACAAGATTTAATGACATGTAAATGCAGATGTCTTTTGAATGTGATGTAATTATCAGTTTTGACAGACTTGGGTAGGGAATTCCATGCTAAAGCACCTTCTTCTTCTTCTTTGATCCTTAGCCGCCGAACGTCAAAGCAGTCAGTGGCCATCACGCCTAGTGGCGTCTTGTAGGGCAACAACAAATTGATTACACTTTGCTCGGTCGGTGGCCATCCTTCGTACAGTGCCCCTACTCTGGTTCATTATTTGCATCTCAGCCTCCACAGTCCTCCGCCAGGTTGTTTTTGGTCGGCCTCTCTTTCGTTTTCCTTCAGGGGTCCAAAGCATAGCTGTTCTTGTGATGGCATCGGGGTCTCTTCTGAGGACATGGCCAACCCAGCTCCAGAGTCTGCCAGCTATAATGGTGTGCATGTCCTCTTGCTTGCTACGAGTAAGCAGATCTTGGTTAGTGATGGTATTTGGCCAAAAGATTCGGTAAATTTTTCTTAGGCATGTTGTCTGAAAAGAGGACAATTTCGACATTTCCTTCTCTGTAACTCTCCAGCATTCCGCACCATAGAGAAGCACAGAAAGCACACAGCTCTGATATAATCTTAATTTTGTGCTTGTGCTGTATTGGGAGGACTTCCAGATGTTGTTTAGGCTAAAGAAGGCTGTTCTTGCCTTATTCATTCTGACATTGATGTCTCTGCCTGCCCCGCCGTCTGGTGTTACTATGCTTCCTAGGTATGTGAAGGTATCTGTCTGTACCAATTGCCGATTCCTTACTGATATGGGCTCAGGGTTGCTCACATTGAGCGTCATGACCTCAGACTTCTTTAAATTGATATTCAAGCCCACCTGCTGGCTAAGCTTATTAAGTCTATCCGTTTTTTCCTGGATGTGTTGATGTGAATGTGCTAGTAGTGCAATGTCATCTGCATATTCCAGATCTTCCAATGTAGAAAATGTTGTCCATCTTATTCCTCTTGGACTGCCCTCTGTTGTCTGGCGCATCACCCAGTCTATGACTGTTAAAAATAGAGTGGTTGATAAGGGGCATCCCTGGCGTACTCCTGTCTTCACCTCAAAAGTTAGGTTGCTCTGCCCAACACTACACGTAAAGTTGGCATAGAGGCTTTTTATGATTGACACTATGCAGCTTGGAATTCCATAAGCCCTCAGTATTTTCCATAAACTGTCCCTATGTATGGCTAAAGCACCTGCATAACTAAAACAACTTCGGAAGAGGTTCGAGGTTTTGCAAGGTCCAAAAGTAGGTCGCCACGTATAAAAATATGAGCAGTATTTATAGCGAAAGAACATTTGCAAGTATGAAGGTGTTCTGCCGTGTAAAATTTGATGCACAAACAGGAGATCTTGGAAGACGAAGAATTTTTGAAGAGGACGAACACTAAGCACAGAGATGTGGATAGAAGAGTAATGACACTTCTATCACAAAGGAAGTCTTCACAAGATATTCAGATAAGCGAAAACAATGCTGCTTTGACTGAGCAAGTTAATTCTAGAATCTGCCGAAAACTTTTGTGAAGAATTAAGCAATGGTTAATCTTAGCTCGTTAAGCCCCCACCTCTGATTAACTCAGTGGAATTCTTATAAGTCTGGTATAGCTCTGTTTAGAGTGTGTGTAGTAAATTGACTGAGACAAACATGCAGTACATTTATAAATGATTAAATCAAAGTTAAATTTGTATAATTACAAATAACAAAATTTAATAATCACTTTAGGTTTAACAGTTTACAAATTTGAATAGTTATGGATCAAGAAAAAGTTATCATCACGGTTGTGATGGGGTGTAAATTGTAAAAAAGAGAAGTTCAAGTGACAGCATATAGATTGAACTTAGCTGCCAATGACGGTTCTGCTCCTTCTGATGGGTTGGTTCTTGTTACACTGCTCACGCTCGTCGCTGGTCAAGGTTAAAGCGCCGAACGTTCCCAGAACGTCAAGGAGTAACTGCCAAGCTGGTCCTGCGACTGTATATAAGACCCTCTTATGATGGCGTCTCGCACAACGTCAGTCCACTTCTACCTTCACTTGGTTCCAGAGATAGTACTTTCCGCTGGTACCACCAATAAGCCAATCTTGACTCACAGACATTTTTGCTCGGATGAATAAGTTAAGGCACTGGGTTAGGCCTCTTACACGTGTACTTGGGGTCGTTAATTTAGCACTAAAACTCCCTCTTCGACTTTGTGTGTTCAGTTTCCTCAGAGTCTGGTTCTTTATAATAATGGATTTCCTGGCTGTATGAAGTCTTATAAGGTGTTCCAATAAAAGTCCGGTCTGATAAATGGAAATCCTGAATTTTCTTCTGGCAAGTCTGGTTGTTCTTGGCAAGTGATTCCTCAGAGTAAATTTTCACAGTGAAATAACACGGAACAAACGCCAGGTTATATTCACGGTTCTACCCCGCTCTGTTTGTTATGGTGCTCAAATGATCAGCCAATCTGATTTGAGTATTTTGCATGATTCATCGAGTGCAAAATTGCAAACATTACTTTTCTGAAAATGGACTGTAAACATCCGATTGTCCTGTGTACGAACCACAAACATGTCGTTAAACTCATACAACAACGTGTGTCAGATGTAACACTTATTACTTTCTTACAAAGTAATGTCGTGGACAGGAAATGATTATATCATACGTGTCCGTCCCAAATGTGTCGCACAGACGGGTAATCTTGTTATCTGTTGCCTGAGCAAACGAAAACTGACTACGGGTGAGTAATTTTATCACCCGGCCCAGCTTGAGAAAACAGAATCATGCGAAACTGAGCAAACGCACATTGCTCTTCACCTGCTCTAATCTCAGCAAATCTGTGCCGCATCAAGCAAAATGTGATTATTATCACCTACAAGGAATGTCAAAATGATTTGACAATATCAAATATCTGCTACTTAGCAGAGAAAGAAATAAAGAAAGTGTGACAATTGAAAACACGCAATAAAATCCGTACCACAAATGTACCGATTACTGCCATAGTGAAACAGAGATTAGGAAAAAAAAGGGTCGCCCCAATCCATTCTGTGACAAGGTACTCAGTGAGAAATAAAGAAGTAGAAGACTAGACAACAGGCATACAACAGAAGTGATAGGCTCACCAGGAATCGAACCAGGACCTTCCGTACATCACCCACCGCCTAGCCACGGGAGTGAATCGCCACTATCCACTCTGCTAGCTACGCTGTTTGTCTGTTATCTAGTCTTCTACTTCTTTATTTCTCACTGAGTGCCTGATAACATACCTTTGTGTGTTGTTCGTTTATTTATTTACTGTTTATAGGCCTCGGATTTCCCCTCCTTATATGTTTATACGTGTATCGGCTGCGCCGTTTCTCTGGACCCACAAACCTCGAGTGGCATGCTACACGGGCAACAGCTTGACCTCCCACCCAGCCTCTCGCCCGCGGAGACAGAAAGGGATAGTTGCAACATTGCCTGTCATTTTTCTTTCTGTGCGTTCTGTTGTCAGTCATATGGTCAGATTGTCTGCTGTGTAAGGCTCAAGGTGATACATGATCTGGCTGCATTTTGGTGAGATATCCACATCCCCCTCCCCCCCCCCCCCCCCCCCCACACGCTTTTTATGTGAAAAGAATCGAATTACGGTTAAAACAAGTAATTTAATGTGTAATTTAAAACTATAAACATAATTAATGTCCACGTAAGTTTGTAAAATGTAGCTGACACTTAAAAATAATAATGTAAACAAACATAGTAAATATGAAAAAACATGATTTGTTATGTAGAGTATTTACCAACTTCATTCATTCATAACCCTCCACTCCCTAAGGAGCATAGGCCTTCAACAAACACATGCCAAGTCCTCTTGTCACGTGCCATCATCTCTGCCAACTTAATGTAACTTAAAACTGGCCAAATGTTTGTGTGAATAGTTCAACTTAATATATAGTTTATTTATTTCTTTATTTATTATATTTTTTTCCAGTTTTAGTCCTGAAAATTAAGGGTGCATCTTCTTGTGTGTGTGTATGTGTGTGTGTATGTGTGTGTGTATTGTTGTTGTTGATGATCCAGCGGCACTTGGGTTCTCGCCCTTCGGCCCAATGCCATGTAGTGATATCTGCATGTTTTCGCAAGTTGTTTTGTGTCTCCGTACAGGGTGTTACACTTATCTGGCCTGGGAGGAAGGAGCATTTTCCTAACATCATCGAGTGCTGGACACTTAAAGAGGAAGTGGTCAACAGTTTCGTAGGGGTGGTTCCATAGCTAGCACTCTGGAGAGTGTTGTGGTTGGATTCTGTTCAAGTGATTGTTGGGTGGTATATGTTGTGTTCTGAGCCGAAAAATGGTGCTCTGATCCCACCTTGTAAGATGGTTGATGTTGTTATTAGGATCAGGACCGGCCATATGTCTGTAAACCACTCTCCCGGTGTTTCCCGTGTCCCATCGGTTCAGCCAAGTTTAACATCTTATTTTTTACTGCAACATTCATGGCTGTATCCATAATACCATCTGCCCATCCATCGTTTACAACATATTTTCTCTGAGCTTTTACTTGTCTGCCACAATATAATATGACTTGCTTGTTATTTTTCTTGTTTTAACCTATTATCTTGAAGATTATCTTTCTCAGCCTCTGTTCTCGTTAATTTACGTATTTACTGGTGTTGTTGTTGTTAGTTTTTGTGAAAGCCTTTCTTCTTCACATCGAGTTCTGCCCGTTTCTATCTATTAAACCAATTTCAGGTCACGCTAACCTCCGCCCCCTCCCCCAGTACCAACCCGATTGTCAAATCTGATCGTCTGTCCAGGAGAGGAACACGTATCGCTAGTGAAAGTAACGCGCTAGCCCCGAATCTTCCTGCGTCTGTAGACACACGTGCCGCTTGGGTGTGATTCAGTCTTTGGACTTTGTGGCCGAATTAGAAATCTGGATCTTAACTATGCGATGTCTGCTGCGGATATCATTTCATTAAATCAAGTCAAATGAGAGTTATGTGATATTTTGGTCTGCCGTGGAATCACAGCAGTTTGTTGGTTTGTGGTATTTTCACTTACCTGGCTGCTGTCTGCTGCAAAGAACTCAGGAACACGTTTGTTATTGAGGAATGTTAAAGTGAGTTGATTATTATTATTTATTGTTATTATTACCTGTGTCGTACACATTTAAGGTTTTTGTAAAATTTATTTTTATTAGAATGTTTGCAATTAAAAATTTCAACAAGCTCTAGGCTACTAATTTCACTTTACCTGGCCTTCTGTCTGTCTGTCCGTTCGATTGTAGCAAGAAACAATTCAATATTTAGGCCTACTTAGATTTTGTTAAATTTTCACACAGGCCTATAAGGCAGGAAAAAATGTCTTTAGGCTACCCATTTACCATTTGATCTTAGGATAGACAATAAAGACACTTGAGTAAAAGGCTTCAATGTCGACACCTTATTTTTCCCATATGTCGTAATTTTAGATAGGTTGGAAAGATATTTATGGTCCCGCCTGAGTAGCGTGGATGGTGATAAGTACTTGAGAAATAAAGGTGTGATAAATAGATTTCACGAGTGAATAGTTTAAGTAGAAGATCTGTCTCTGGAATGAGAAGTTTCTCTAGCCCAGCCTATCTATACGACTATCTTTTAGTACAAGACAATCTTGCACCTCCCTATACCAAGAAATATAAGTTTAACTACACACACACATACACAACTATGTGACTACAAGACACACAGACGTGAAAACTATGGTTAATTGGGTATGGGTCTGACCAACACACAAAGTTAAGTTCTTTTGTTGTTTATTATCATTAAACTTGACAACAACAAATATCTAAAGAAAGATGAAATAAAATCAGAATTACATGCATAGAAAATTAACAGAATATATGTGCCCTCCCCTTATTGAGAAAAAGAACCCAACAAGTTAATAACCCCAAAGGTCAACGGTTAGCACTATGTTACATCATAGACAGTAACGCTATCAAGTAAAGTAAACAATATTTAAGCGGAATCCAGATAATACAATTTTTCTGTAACAAAGAAAATATTCACTCTCTCTGACATACGTGACCACCCACTCGCTCTTCTTACCTACTCTTGGTAAAAAAAAGCTACATACAATTCCTGAATATATAATTTCCAGTCATTTTATCTTCCAAATTGGCCCCAGTCCCTCCTCAAATAATTAAATTTTATAAGGGGGACGCCTAATTTGGTGGTTGATTCCTGGATAGACAAATGTCACCTCGAATAGTTAATGTAGAAAAAAACCGAGATCTTGTGTTCACAGTAAACAGTATAAAATACTTCCAATATAGGGAAACATCTGATTGCTTAAAAAAAAAAAAAACACTGTTATTTACGATGGTGATGGTAAATCCTATCGGCCGGCTCTGGGGTGAGTGCCGATTTTGAAACAGCGTAACTTGCTGGATAAATCTGCTGATACGACTGTCAAAAGTCAGATAGTAATGTTATTTGTGTTACGCCACAGTGGGCTGATAAAATTGAATGAATATCTGGGTATTGGTAAGTTCAGTTAACTTTACTATTTAAAATGTTACTAGTCTCTTTGGCCAATCCTGTTCACAAATGAACTTGGGGACGTGTAAGCCAAGAAGAAGACAACATTCACCAATCAGTAAATGAAGAAAAGGACCAACATAGACCGCTGGTCGCCCTTGATCAGGTCATGCATAAGAAAAGAGAAACATTTATGAAAAAAATGCTACTAATATAGATAGCTACATATATGTACATGGAAGGGGACAAGACGATCTCTCATCCTCTCCGTCAGTCCTGATTAAGTTAAAAGGCACACGGTGTCTTTAGCCTATTCTATCGCGCGTCGCTTAGCGGGTGCAGATTTTGTTGAGGTATGCAGCCTTTCCCCTCCTGCCCCGGTCACGATCAGCGTACACTGTCTATTATTATTTAATTATCCATACGCGCTCTTAACAAATATCGCCGGTCATTAATAGCTATTAGATTGTCGGCGTCTGTGGGTCGTCGTATGGTACTAAATAACAGTCACTTACTAAAGCTACACAAAATGAAATATAACGTGAATTCTATTCTGTCACTTATCAGTCGCGCCTAGTGTATTAATTAGTCAACTTAAACGTCTCTTCTTGTGTGATAGAGCGGGTGGTAAATTATCATTGAACTGAACAACTGGTAAACAAATAGCTATGCGTTATTTTTCACTGGTCTTTAACAGCTAGACTTTAAGTGAATTATAATGGTAAACTTTAACACGCTTAAGCACAAATTTATATTACCAGAAAATTAGAATGAAATCCCCACGAAGGCTATTAACACACCTTCCACAATGGCTCTAGACTACGTGTTTAGACTATCCGAAAAATTCTAAGCGACAACTGATATTTGGTTTTATAGCCAGTTTTATATATAAACTGATGGCCCCAGTTTATATATCATCATGTTATTATGATCTCTAGAGGATGTTAATTTTCACACTGTTTTGCATAGCAGAGAAATCAGAAACCTACGTTCCCAAGATAAAAGGTTTCCACGGTCGCTCTGTCGGCGTTGCTAATCGACAACAGAGACTTAAAACCGTGTAACGGTTTCTTCCGAGATTTAGCCCGCTTCTGGAGATCAAAGCGTTAACTCCCCTTGAGTGTACGAACATCAAAGGGTCCTCGGGAAAATATTTCTGCCCGAGCATCTCACTTCAAAAGGTCCGGTGTTATTCACGCGCTGTCTGTCTGATATCCGATGACTGACAGATCAGCTCGCGTGAGAAACTCAGGTAAACAAACGTGGTTCGCTCCCTGTTATGACTTGCAGGTCGCGAAAGTTGGTAAACAACTTCGTTTGTTTACGTCTCAAGGAAAAGAGGCGTGGATTAAAAATGAGTAAACGCAGGCTGTCAATGCATGGCTTTGCTAGCGAGTCATAGAACGCCACGAGGTCACGAAAGACTGTCAGATAATGTAGGCTATATTTTCATTATACGTCACACCATACTTTATCCGCTAGTTTTTTTTTTTTTTGTTTGTCTGTTGTTGTTGTTTTTTTTTTCAAATACCACTTTACGCGAGCTATTTTAAGAAGTCATATTGTGTCATGCAACATGCAGACTGAATGGTCTGATGTGTAACAACAGCTTTGGTTTAAATATGCCATTGATAATGAAATGTCTCAATTAAACCTCCTAATTCTCGTATCCATCGGTCACTTAGTCCCATCTTTTCCCACCAAAGTTGCAAACTTTTTCATGGACGCATTTTCCAGATGGGAACAAAATTGCGCGCGTGTTGAAACAACGCACAGTTTATTCCTATTATTAACAAAAGCGGGTATTTGATTTTTGACAATTTTTTTGAATTTTCCCCATTTATATAATTCGAGTGAGTGTAAATAAAGAATGGAGTCTGTTACATTTGCAGTAACTTGGTCGATTTAGTCGTTCAAGTCGGTACTCCGTTTAATAATGATTCGGAGACGGAGTAATATAAAGTTTGTTTTGAATTTTTATTTATGTGTGTATTTTTTTTTTTTTGTTTTTTAAGTACGTACCGTAGCAAGATTACAAAAAATATCCACACATTTACAAAACATGCTGTGATAAAGCAGCTGTTAATTAATATGTCAAATTTCAGTCCATCAGCTCTTTTTCTTTCCACTTATTCACATAACCAGTGCTACCAGCTTATATGAATAAAAACCTTCCTGTGCGTCGTGAGCATGCTCATTGTTTGTTTTTAAATGTCCATTGTATTCTTAACATCCTTCTGTAAAACCACATCTCAGTGGCCGCCTTGAATTTTCTAAAAAACTTGTTTTGATTCACGACAGTGCAAGGGGCAATACGACAGTGGTTTCCCTTTGCCTTCCGTCGGTTTTTTTTTAACGGGAATCTCCATTAGCCTTTGACTAAAAAGTGTAATCGAGAAAGCAATAAGGAGGGGAAAGGTTAAAGAGATTCCATCTCGCGGGGTGTCACGTCATAAAGCTTTAGAGGTGTGTTATATAGATATTTGACCACATTCTCTTCTCTCTCCCACCTTAACAACCCCATGTAGTCCTCGTGACAACCACCTTTTAGGGTCCATAGCAGCCTGGTCAGTACAGTTATTTAAACTTTATATATAGACGCCGTTCAACCATCCGCCTCCCGGTTGACGCGACTGGAAGGAGAACGTCCGACTGGCTAAGCGGTTAGAGCGCTGTCCTTTCGCGGCACAGTTACCGGGTTTCGAGATGGAAACCTGGTATCGTCACGCTGCAGTCTACCTAGCTGTAAATGGATACCAGATTCCTCTCGTGAGTTATGGAAAGCAAAGTCAGCGAAGATGAAACTGATCACCCCACCTCATAAAGCTGGACCTAGTATGGTGAAGTCTGTAGCACTTCGCTCCCTTACGGTCATTTCTGCTATGGAACTACCTATAACTTATTTAGGAGTGCGCAAGAGGAAAAAAAAAACACGTTGCAAAGCATTGATTTGTAATAACCACTGGTTGTCTGTCGTGACGATGACAACATGTGTCATATAAGCTGGTCGATTATCACGATCTCATTCTAACCTACTGTGTTATGTTGGTGCATATCTGTGCTTCCCTAGGTATAAAGTCGGCCTGAAGATGTGTTAAATGAAATGCAGTAACACGAATCGGTGGCAAATAAGGCGTCCCAATTTGTATCTAAAAAAAAAAAAAAAAAAAAGATCCATAAAGTTTAGTTTTCATCATCACCAATTGTTATCATTATCGTTTTTGTCATCCATTTTTCGCTTCTTCTCGAGCATGAAGCCACGAATACAGATGGTCCCCTTGAGGAAGCCTACGCCAGAACACTCATTCTTGCAGTGATGATTTCTGAAGCAATTTGTGTCACATGATTCTGTCGTCTGTTACCATATTATCTGAGAGAGTAGTTTTCCTATTAGTTCTTTGTATCCTCATTGACACACGGGGACTAGACGGGGCACAGATATCTTCTGGCTTATATAGATCTATATATAGGAGATCTTTTCGTCTTTTCTCCCTTCTCATCTTACTCAATCTGCGTTTATTTCTTATTCATCACAAACTGAATGCCTTAAAATGCGATCGTGCAAAACGTACTTTATTTCTTTATTTTCTTGGTCTCTCATTCAACGGCCTCTCTACGAGGTGCTGTTTTCTTCCGGTTCTTTCAGACCCGTTACCGCTTTGTCAATTCGTCTATGTACTGGTCCCTGGACTACAGACAAATTCTATTGGCTTCTATTTTTCCATGTCGTATGAAGAAAATGTCTGGTGTTGTAACGTTCATTTGTCCGCATTATTTCATGTTGTTGACTCGTGTATTTTCCAGCCATCTCTGAGGAGAAAGTGACAGATTAGGTCCACGATTCCTTCAGGCATGTCGTAATAGTTGACAACTATGATGGTGGTGGTGGTGGTGGTTGTGGTGGTGGTGGTGGCTGCATGCCAACTCTTCAGTTGAAGCGTCAATTCACTGTTAATATACGAGGGCTCCACGTGTTTAAGCATATTAGCACGCGTGAGTTGTACATTGAAAGAGAAAGTCCGTCCTACCTGTTTTAATTCATTGATTCGTTTATTACACTACAGCTCCCTAAAATAAAAGAAAAATAAGGGAAAAAATGGTAATGGAGGTCAATTTTATAAACAGACAATAGACTAGAAACACGTAATGTGTGAGGGTTATGGTTTCCTACATATGGTGTGTGTTACCGGAGCCCGATAGGAGAGCAAAGATTAGTAACGCTGTAAACTACCATACTTGTCGTAAAAGGCAGCTAAGGAGGGTTACGCATAGGGACAGATATCCCATCTTGTAGAAAATTGAAATAAAAAATATAAAAAACTTCAGCAAACAACACTAACAGATCAGCTAAATATAATAATTCAATTCAGCCACCCAAGACAGAAGAAGGTCTTCTGGTAAAGAGGATTATGAAGAAATACCCATACAAGATGTAGAGTCATGCGTTTATATTGGCAAAAATATGGACAGAATTGGAGGGACAGACAGTGATATAAAAATAAGACTATAAAAAGCGAGAGGAGCTTTCATTGCATTGTGAAAATTTATTGAGATCAAGAGAAATGAAGCCCAACTCAAACATCATAATCTTCAACTCCAGTGTTAAAGTCAGTCCTATTGTATGGCTCTGAAATACGGAGAACAAAATAAAACAACCGCAAAGAAGCTACCGACTTCTTTATTGGGTGCTTGCCTAGAATAGAAGGATTTAAATGGCATGACAGGACACTAATATGGAGTAATGACACGAACCTGACAAGTGCCAATGGAGCAAGAGATGAGAAGAAAACGCTGACGATGAACAGGACACACATGGAGGAGCTTGTTGAAAGTATAATAAGGCAATCCTTTTTCTAGAATTTCCAGGTTAAGAGAGATAGGAGATTGAAAAACACATAGAGAGGAGAATTGGAGACAGGCATGACACGTGTCAGGAACACATGGAAAGTCCTTGAACTGATGGCTTGGGACAGGAAGAGTTGGCATAAGTTTGTTGAAGGTCTATGCTCCTTGGGGGACAGACGGGTAATGATGATATGTGGATGTGACTTTAAAAGAAGTTAGTTGCTTATCCTTTACAGGACGTGGCAATCAACCCCAGCTTTTATTGGCTGTTTTGTGATTTTCTAGGCAATTTTTTTCATTCAGTAGTTTGCCATTGCTTTCTGAACGGTACGGCGCTTATACCATTGTTAAAAATCCACACAAAGCGATCTGCTACTAAACCGCCTGCAACAGGTTCGAACCTGGTATATCTGGATTATGAAACTGCGTTCATATCCATTAGGCCAATGACGCCGTGTGACTTACGAAGGGTAAACAGACGGGTAATGATGATATGTGGATGTGACTTACGAAGGGTAAACAGACGGGTAATGATGATATGTGGATGTGACTTACGAAGGGTAAACAGACGGGTAATGATGATATGTGGATGTGACTTACGAAGGGTAAACAGACGGGTTATGATGATATGTGGATGTGACTTACGAAGGGTAAACAGACGGGTAATGATGATATGTGGACGTGATTTACGAAGGGTAAACAGACGGGTTATGATGATATGTGGCTGTGACTTACGAAGGGTAACCTGAAACTATTGTTTATTTGTAAATATTCTAAAAATGTGAGCAAGTCTGGGGAGTGAGGTTACAAATCCCACACATTTTATCTAGAAACGGGATTAAGGGTACAAATCGCACACATTTTAGACAAAGGTCGTGAACAACACTAGGAATCTGAAGTTACAGATCTTACCAACTTGAGCAAGACGAGATTTATGTTAAAAACTCCAAAAATATGAGCAAGACGATGGGTCAGAAGTTACAGATCTTATCAATTTGAGCAGGACTAGTGACTGAGGTTACAGATCTTAACGTATTGAGCAAGACGAGATTTAGGTTGTTTTAAAAAAACTCCATAAATATGAGCAAGACTAGGGATCGAGATTGTATAAAGGTCATAAGCTCAGACAAATTACCCAGCGAGCGCTGACCAGGTCTCAGCAGATAAATAGTTAACGTTCCGCCAGCGTTTAGTTCCCACACGATTTTCGACTTTCTCTTCTTCTTTGTGGTGGCCTATAGTAGAAACAGGGGTGAAACAAGGCTGTATTATGTCACCACTACTTTTTGGAATAGCTATTGATTGGGTTATGAGAAACTATACCCACAATGAACAATTGGGTATAAAATGGACAAATGGAAAATTCCTGGGGGACCTGGATTTCGCAGATGATGTAGCATTCTTAAGTTCAACACCAAGACAATCCCAAGAAGCAATAAATAATTTGTGTCATCTCTCGGTTAAAATTGGTCTCCAAATAAATGCCTCTAAAACTAAAGCTATGAACTTTTCTAACGAGACCTTTGATATCATCTTGAACGGGGAAAAACTACAGAAAGTTGAAAGTTTCAATTATTTAGGCAGCAAAATGACTCAGGATGGTGACACAACAAGAGAAATCCATACTAGAATTGCTTTGGCAGCTAGCGCCTTCAATAGATTATCTAACATTTGGAAATTACGATCATTGAATATACATACCAAGCTTCGTCTGTTTAATTCAAATGTTATCTCAGTGTTAACATACGGCTGTGAGAGTTGGAAAATAACAAAATCATTGGAGAACAAGCTGAATACATTCGAGAACAAATGTCTTAGAAAACTAATGAACATCAGTTGGAAAGAATTCAAGACTAATCGACAAATAAGAGAAGACTCTAGGCAGAAATATGTCTCCGACTATATAAGGAAAAGACGATGGTCATATATCGGTCATGTCCTACGAATGCAAACAACAGAATACCACTACAGGCGCTCACTTGGGTTCCTGAGGGTAAGCGGAAAAAAGGAAGACCAAAAGAAACACTCAGAAGAACAATAATAAGAGAAGGAAGAACGTTGGGCCTAAATAATGTGCAAGAGCTAAGAGGAGTGGCGTCACAACGAACAACCTGGAGAGCACTGGTTTCTGCCTTATGCGCCGTGTTTGGCGCTTAAAGAATTTATTATTATTATTATAGATTTCCTGATGCCCTTCTGGTGCCCTTTTGTTTAACATTTTGTTTCCTTTATTTGGAATATGGTTTTGTGGATTTTTATTTTGCTCTTATAACTACGTAACGTAAAAGTACAGATATTCTGTTTCACGACGCTCGTTGTCAGGAAGATATTTTTGTCAATTCTATATTTACCATATAAAAGTATGTTACTACTTAAGTGTATGTATGTATGTCTGCATGCCTGTCGGCCTGCCTACCTACGTACATGCGTAGGTACACGGATGAACATGTACGCGTGTGCATAATTTATATATACACCTACCTATCTACGCATCTATACCCACCAACCTATACCCAGTGGCGTACTAAGGGATGCTAGGGGGCGGTCCGCTCCGGGCGACAACCAGGATGGTGTGCCACAGAACATTATTATGATAGTAACGAGTACGAGTCCAACGAGTACCTGTCAATTACCTTTATTTATTTACTTATTTATTTATGATAGTAAGTAAAGGATCCCATTACACGCCCATTGAGGCATATTGGGAATATGGTGTTAGGCCCATATTTTCTTGACCATCGGCACACTAGGGGTGATGTGGTCAGCATCACGCCGGGCGCCTTAACCTTCCCAGAGCTACTCTGGTACCCAATTGGGGCTGGGTCGACCCAGGAGCCGTTTGCGGCCTAAAAAAATCCCACCTCATCTGGGGATCGAACCATAGACCACTGAGCTTGGAAGCCAGTGCACTAACCACTATGCTACCGCGGCTCCCAATATTATGATAGTACTCTGTTAAAAATATACTTGAAAGTTTGTTTCTTTGTGTGTGTGTGTGGGGGGGGGGGGCTAAAGGTAGTCTACGCCCTGCGCATGAAGTAATTTAAGTACGCCCCTGTGTACGTGCACGTGTTTGTCCTTATGTGCATGTTTCCTGAAAGTTAGACAGTAATGATGTTCCAAAGGTTGTTATTGCCGGGAGTTGTAGTGAGGATAAGCTCTCACTGCAGATAAAATACTTCTATGGCACGCGCCTCAAACAGCCTCTGACAACCAAGTCCAGCTCCCGGCCTTCACGTGTGGCTCAATTTGAGCCCGGCGGAACTGTTTCCACTGACGGGAGAAGGGGCAAAGGCGAGCGACTGGCGCCTTAAAACCAGCAGCTTCGGGCAGATAGGGCTCGTGATCCTTGGTTGGTAGCTTATCTAAGAGAAGGAACTCTGAATTCAAACCACCGCTGCCTTGCGGGAATATCCATTTATGGAATTGGCTTCGGGAGTAAACCCTGAGGATAAATCCGGAGTCGGAGTCCCTAAGGCAGTCTAATGTCGATTCGACATTATTCTGGCAACTCCTGCGACATGGCTGGTACCAAACTGTATCGGCTACTGCCGTTCCTTTGGATCTACCGGCTGTGTGGAGAGGGGGAACATGCTGCATGGGCAACAGCTTGATCTCCATATAACTGTGCCCAAGCTCGCGCCCTGGAGAGGACACTCCAGCTTCACCCTATAGGTGTCGGCAAAACACGGGAAGTAGCAGTTACCGGTTATAAGCATTTTGCCCAATTGGCGTAGGGCATGGCGCCAGGGGCTACTTCCGACAGTGGGAGAGGTTCTAGGATCTCACTGGACAGCTACCGCCCGCTTCAAGCTGGGCAGCCCCCAGTCAATAAGGTGTTGTCCCGCCACTGTCTGCTTTCCCCATTGGGTGCATGGGGATTAGGGTCAAACCCGAACTGTGGACAGAAAATTTTGCACCAAGCAATTATCGAAAAAATAGAAATAAGCAAACTCTCAGATTGGGATGCTGGAACGTCCGGACTATGTTGACTGGACTATCCGAAAACCTACAGGATGTAAACGATGTAAGGAAGACAGCCATAAATTAATGATGAGCTTAAACGACTTCAGGTGGATATAGCTGCACTTCAGGAAACGCGCCTGGCGGGCTCTGGAACGGTGAGCGAGAAGGACTACACATTTTATTGGCAAGGGAAAGATCTTAATAAAACTAGAGAACACGGAGTAGGTTTTGCGGTCAAAAAATCGCTAACTAAAATGGTTGAACCAGGCGAGAATGGATCAGAACGCCTGTTAACGCTCCGCCTGCAAACTAGCACAGGTCCCATCACCCTTGTCAGTGTGTATGCTCCTACTCTGTACTCTGTCTCAGAAGCTAAAGATGAGTTCTACGAGAATCTAGCAGCAGTCATCAAAAGCACACCTAGGCAAGAACAGCTTGTTCTCCTTGGTGACTTTAATGCTTGAGTGGGTGCCGATAATGTTTCATGGCCTTCATGTCTGGGCAGGTTTGGTATTGGCAAGATGAATGAAAATGGACAACGGCTCTTAGAGTTGTGCGTCCACCATGACCTCTGCGTGACAAACACCTACTTTCAGACAAAACCCCAGCATAAGGTGTCATGGAGACACCCACGATCCAAGCACTGGCACCAACTTGACCTGATTCTCGTCAGAAGGCCACTCCTCAGGTCTGTGCTCTCCACGCGCTCGTACCATAGTGCAGACGGTGATACAGATCACTCCTTGGTTTGCTGCAAAATCAGAGCACAACCAAGAAAACTCTATCGTGTCAGACATGAAGGGAAACAACGCATTGATACCAGCAAGATGTCAGACCCTTTCATGATCGCTCAATTCACTGCGACCTTCGAGAAAGTGCTCAGTAGCCCTCAGCATGTTGATACTATTACAGAGAACTGGGAGCATCTACGGAATACCATTCAAAGTACTGCACTTGCCACCTTTGGTAAGAAAATAGCAAAGTCAAATGACTGGTTTGATGCTTCATCAGATGTGATGGCACCTGTCATTGAAGCTAAGCGCAGTGCTATGAATGAATACAAACGTTCACCGAGTGCCAGAACCCTACAGATCCTGAGGGCTACGAGAAGCAAAGTTCGACAAACTGCTCGATGCTGTGCAAATGACTACTGGCTCCAGCTCAGTGAGAGCATCCAGATCGCAGCGCAAACAGGCAACATTAAACAAATGTATGACGGTATAAAGAAAGCACTTGGCCCCCATAAAAGTAAGACGGCACCGCTAAAAACCATCAGCGGAGAGAAGCTAACTGTTATATGCTGATTTCTTTGTGGTTGATTGAGTGCGTGCGTGTTGGAACAATCACTCACAACACAGGTACGCACGTAGAAGTCATTTATGGTTATAACGGCAGGTGTACTGTTAACGAATGTTTAATACACCACAACACGCCACGTTAACACAGAATACACAGTTATAGTCAACTACAAGTTATAGCAATACAATAATAAAGTACTTCTCACATCTCAGAATCATGCAGATACTACAATATCCATGACCTCTTTAAAGATACTCCTCAACTCAGCGCTATCCACCTGTACTCACATTAGCGCTATAATATTCTAATCATGGATCCGTAAATATGGCCTCCTCACAGATAGCAAACGGACCACATCATCGCCGTGCTACTGCATAAATATTGTATCCTCCAGATACTCCTCCTGCGCTATAAAATATAATAATGGATCCGTAAATATGGCCTCCTCACAGATAGCAAACGGCTCACATCATCGCCGTGCTACTGCATAAATGGCATCCTCACGATACTCTCCTGTGCTATAAGATATAATGCTGGATCCGTAAATATGGCCTCCTCACAGATAGCAAACGGCTCGCATCATCGCCGTGCTACTGCATAAATATGGTATCCTCCAGATACTCTTCGCATAAACGCTATCATAATCTAATGAGTCCTACCAGCAATTTCTCACACGACTCCATCCCCGGCAGTCTGCAATAATCTCGCCTTTACTCATTTTTAGCGCTATTATATGACATGTGTAAGTTAATGGATCCTTATCAAAATATTCACAATACTGCTCACCCAGCAGTTTGCAGTAATATCACTTATCAACATGTCTTCACATAACACAATTATCCTCTATCAGGAAATAATGGCCTTACACAAATCATGGCCTCTTATATTCAGCACTGTACAGGCTTACCATCAAGAACACACACTATCGGGCGACCTCTCCAGATCGATGCCCCAAACTCACTGCCCACGGGAATACACATCCTCCCCCTAAAACAGCTACGAGACCCGGCTGTTAAAAAACACCGTTCAGTCTCACTACTTGCACGGGCTAGCCACAAATAGCTAAACACCCGTATCTCAAAACAGTTCGGAGTGAACAAACCTCCACAATTGAACTGACTAGCATTCACACGCTGTGTAACCTTACTTCTACTATTACAATTTAACATAACATTAAAGACAATCACGTCTTCAAGCAATGACAACCCATAATCTAATCTGCTCACCTAATATTTTCCAGATCACGTCCCCTTCCATTAAAATTACTGGCAACAGTTTGCCACACCGTCCGGGAAAAAATGATTTATCATTTTTTAGAAAATTTAAGATCCAAAAATTTAAAGGTTAATGAAATTATATGAAATACGTACAAAAATAAACTCCCCAAAAATTTAACTGTCAATGAAGTTATGTCAAATATCTCTTTAATTAATTCCCAAAAATTTAAAAAATTAATGAAGTTCTATCAATTACCTACAAAAATATACCTATGACAAGAGAACATAGCACATCTACAAAAATATCATCAATAAATGTAAGATAACGACTAAATCATCCAACATGCTCATTCAAGCATACCAAAAAATTAATCTAATACAAAACCAAACTAAGTATACATAGTACAAACTAAACAGAAAATAAACTATCGTAAGCGAAAAGACAAAATATGAAATGGGAATATGATAAGAATCAAATAGAATCATAATTACACAATGAAGACAACAATTCCATACATGTAAAACAAATAGAACTATAAGAACCAATTACATTATCTAAAGTCATATAATTAATTTAACAATACAAAGAATGAAAGTATAAATAGCGTAACACGAAAAAAATATATAAGAAGTATGAATTACATCAAAGATGAAACACGGAAGCATAAACAAAATATCAGACAATATTGAAAAGACAACAGACAAGATGTAAAGAAATGACGAATAGTCAACAAAGAGAGATGACAGTAAAGATGCAAATGTAAAGAAAGTTGGTAACAACACCTAACAATAACTATCCAAATGCAACAACGTAATGTAAAATACAAAAATTCTAAAGTATATTTATATACTAACACAAAAAAGAAAGCTTAAGACAAGCACAGCATAATAAGTAATTTAACTAAATTATAAACTTATACATAACTAAAAATAAATTACATCAAATATCACCCAAACAAAAAATTATTAACGATAACACAAGTTCCGCATTGACGCATAGTCAAGCGCTAACAACCAAAAAATACATCCAAACATCACAACATTTTCAAAGAATTAATGTCACTACATAATAGTAACCCTAACATACAATCTAGCGCTGGCGCAGAAAAAATAAATATCACAATGTCCAAAACACATTTTTCAAAAAAGGTACAATACAAAAAATGTTTCTTAACGTTAGGTTAAATAAAAATAGTATTTTTTTATTTCTAAGTAATCATCATCTCATCTCAGCCCGTAACCCGTCATGGGTCGTAGGGGTGCCATGGTGGAAGCATCAGCAGACAGGGTCCTCCACTGCTCTCTATCCTCAGCAATGCGTACAAGTGTGGAAAAACCGCGTCCTGCCCATTCTTTGATGTTATCAGCCCAGGATTTTCTTTGCCTTCCTCTTCTCCGTTTACCTTCGACTGTCCCCTGAAGGATCGTTTTCGAAAGGGAGTCATGACGAGTTACATGCCCAAACCAGGCAAGCTTTCGATGTTTCACTATTGACAAAAGTGGTTCTTGGTGGCCTGCATAGGTGTTTATCTTCTCTCTAACATAGACATTTGTTTTGTGCTCTTTATAGCAAATGCGCAAAATTCTTCTATAACATTTATGCTCGAAAGCCTGAATCCTTCGCTCCGTATCTGCAGTGAGTGTCCAGCTCTCACACCCATACAAGAGAATAGATAATACAAGTGATTTGTATAATTTGATCTTCACAGGAAAACTGATGTTACTTTTCCAGATCACATTCAACTTTGTCATGGCAGCTGAGGCCATCTCAAGTCTTGTCTTGATTTCTTTACTTGATCTTCCATCACTACATATAGTGGACCCGAGATATTTAAAGGTGTTAACTTCTTCTAACGTTTGCCCATTTAACGTAATGTTGGTCGGAACATGTTTCTTATGGCTATTCACCAATATCTTGCTTTTTTCTATATTAATTTCCATCCCATACGTTCTTGTTACTTTCTCCAGTCTAGAGGTAAGGTCTTGAAGTTCTGATTCTGATCCAGCTATCAGATCAATATCATCAGCAAAACGTAGGTTGCACAGAGGTCGGCCTCCAATCGATATGGTTGATTTATAATCGTAGAGAGCCTCCTGCATAATATGTTCTAGATAAATATTAAAGAGCACTGGGGACAGGATACATCCCTGCCGAACTCCTACAGTTGTTTTGAAAAATTCTCCAATGTCGTTGCTTGCAAAAACAGCACTGCTTGCGTCCTTGTATAGTGCTTCAATGATATCTATGATGTTGGTATCAAAATTGAATTTTCTCATTACTTGCCATAAGCCTTCATGCCAGACTCGATCGAAGGCTTTTGTGAAATCGATGAAGTTATGGTATAAATCGTGTTGATGTTGGAGATGTTTTTCGATAAGTACTCTAATATTGAAGATTTGTTCTGAGGTACTTCTTTTTGGTCTAAAGCCAGCCTGTTCCTCTGACAAGATTTCTTCTGATTTCTGTTTTATTCTGTTCAAAAGTATCCTTAACATCACCTTACTTGGATGACTAATAAGGCTAATGGTTCTGTAGTTCTTGCACATTTTTAGATTTCCTTTCTTTGGAAGCGGTATTACTAATGACTGCGTCCATTCTTTTGGCCATTTTTTTGTACTCCATATCTTCTGGCAAATTTTTGTCATGATTTTTACTATATCTGGTCCTCCATATTTCAAGAGCTCTGCTGGGATATTATCCACACCCGGTGACTTCCCTCCTTTCATCGAACATATAGCCTCTTCCACTTCTTCCCGTAATATTGCTGCATTTCCGAGTTCCCTGTTTTCGCACTTAATGTTGTTTAATATGCCTAAGTCAGTATCAAGTTTACAGTTATATAATTCTTTACAATATTCTGTCCACCTTCTCATTACAGCTGTTTTTTCATTGAGCAGAGCCCCATTGCTATCTTCTATGACAGTTACCCTGGGCTGTTGGGGTTTTGATAGTTTTCTTAATGTGTCAAAAGCTGCCTTGCTGTTACCTTTTATTAGCCCCGTATTAATGGACTCACATTGATCAGCTACCCATTTTTCTTTGGCCTGTTTCATTTTCTTCCTAATATTTTTATTCACCATACTGTATTGCCATGCTGCTTCAGGAACCTCTTTCTTAACCTTTTTCATTTCCCGCCGTGTATCACATAACTTCAGAATGTCATCTGTAACCCATGGTTTGTTTATTTTCTTTCTTTTACCAAGTATTTCTGTTGCTGATTCAATGAGCACGTCTTTCATGTTCTCTGTGATTGAGTTGATATCATCCTCCAAAAAATTGAGAGCTGCGAATTTTCCTCCAACAGTTGCCTCAAAGATTCCCGCGATTTCTGGATCTTTCAGTTTGTCTAAATTGAATCTTAACTGAGAACATCTGTTTTGATTATAGTTCTTTTTAAGTTTAAGCTTGAGCGTCATCAATACCATGTCGTGATCACTACCAATGTCGGCGCCAGGAAAAGTCCTAGTCTTGGCTTTATTAATACTAGACTTGAATCTTTTGGATACAAGAATAAAATCAATTTGGCCATGTATCTCAGTTTTTGGGGCATGCCACGTTGTTCTTCTTGATAACTTATGAGGAAATAGTGTATTTGCAATGGTTAGTTTATAGTTGCTGGCAAATTCTAGTAGCCTTAGTCCTCGATCGTTGGTTTCACCTGTCCCAAATCTCCCCACTGTACCAGCCCAGTGACCGTATGCATCTGGCCCTATTTTAGCATTCCAATCACCTAACACGATGAGAAGATCTTTCTTTGGAATTTTCTTAATTGCTTCATCCAGATTGTCATAAAATGTATCAATTGCCTCATCCTCATAGTCAGTAGTGGGGGCATATACCTGTATAATGGAGATGTTCTTTGGATGTGCTGCAATACGAATGGTGATAAGCCTGCTATTTATTGGGGTGCAGCTGATGACAGAGTTCAATCTATCTTTATGTACGATAAAACCTACTCCATGCTGATGTTTAGACTCATCTCCACTAAACCAAATTTTGTGACCATCATCCGTTATTGATTCACCTAATCCTGTCCATCTGACTTCTGCTAGGCCCAGGATGTCCCACGAGTATCTAACAAGTTCATGTGTTAGTTCTTTGACTTTTCCACACGCATATAGCGTGCGTACATTCCAAGTTCTAAGTAATATGTAGCTATAATTAACGACTAACAATTAAATTAGTTGAGTAACATAAAATAATCTTATCTTTAAACAGACATACATGAAAAACGTGTAAGTTTTTTTTTTTCTTCTTTTAAAAAAATACATCAAAGAAACGTCACATTGGGTAATAAACTGTTAACTACAAACGAAGTTATAAATATATATAAGTGTAATATTATTTATCTTAACTATGTATTATAATCAGATATATAAATTCTTTAAATGAACAAGAGTATCAGCCGTCGCTGTTAATCTACTCACTTAATTTAATAGGAAATTTAAGTTAATTAATTCTGGCTGACAAAAAATCAAATTGTTTAAATTATCAAATGTCATAATTTAGCAAAAATGGAAACCAAGTTTCAGAATACGTCCTTAACTTCAACGCAAAATCATTAATAATACATACAAGTTATGTTTAAAATTACCTTTTCACTAAACAATTAATTTAAATAATCTGTATATAAATATGTTAACTAAACATGGTATCAAACCCATGATGAAAAACAAACCCAAAATTTTAAGTAGTGAATAAAATACTCAGGACTATCTATGAAAATGACTATTACATCGTCTCAGTAAATAAGTTTGTGCATAGAAATTATTTAATGCATAATTAAAATACAGTCATATAAGTAACAACCAAAACATTATGGCAATCAAATGTTACAAAGATTACATAATATTCTATTAACCACATATAAAGTTCTATACTAAGGAATACAATAACATTCAGTGTTTGTAAACAGAACAAAAAATAAACAGGACCTTTGAAAAAAAAAAAAAAAAAAAAAAAATTCCTTCGAGGTCTTGCGAACATCTCATCAACACGCAAGGTGACATCATGACACGGTGGGTTAACGTACTGTCTAGGCTCGCTTGAATGGATAAATGGTACATAGTGATCTATATCTCTCGCAGGTAATGTCAAATTAGAATGGTGATCCCTCGCAAAGTCGCTCGCTGTGAGACAATACAAATGAAAATATCTATTTTAATCCATGGTAAGGTTATGAGGAAACACGGAAAAGTTCACTACACAATTACCCGAACTCCGTGGTGTAAGGTTGTGGCCCTCCTGCGATGTCAACAACTCTCGTCACATAGCAGACAACATAGGGATAACCTGACCTATAATTCACAGCTGTCAGTGCGGTAGGCTGAAAAAAAAATGTACTACCTTCACAAGACCGAGATGATCTCTCAAATCTATCAGCATGACAAGCAAAAGCATTTAAGAACCTATTACCGTTCCCATTACTCTGATTGCTAATAATCTTGCTCTTATGTGGAGCACAGTTAACCTGGTTGCGATCTGTATAATTTCTTTTGAGAGCATTGTTATTTGCTCTATTAACACCGTTGTACTGATTTAAATCCCAGTTACAATAGTTATGCTTAATACTTCTTCCTAGATAACAATGTCCATCAGATAGAACTGGCTTTTTAGCAGGAAAATTATTACTAGACTGATGAACTTTCATATAATTACTTCTGCTATAGTTTTCAAAACTCTTATCACAATGTTGAGATCTGTCACATTTTTTCATGTTTTGGGGAGAAGAAACGTTACCGTAGGATGAACTCCCTTGGTACTTTATAACCTTAGGGTTATGTCTCCTATCAAAATTATTTTTTTCTTTGCTTGTGGTAATGTGTTTAAGAAATGAGTCACACTGCCTTGACTGGGTATGACTAGAAGGTTTGACAATCTCTTTATTTTTTTTCACAACATTTGTTTCCTTCATGGAACAAGCAGTGGTATGTTTGTTACTTGTTACCAATTTATCAGATCTGTCAATAAATATGCGGTTGGTTTTTAACATACTGACTTGAGATTTAGCACTGTTTCTTTCCTTATCTACAGAACTGGATATTACTGTAGATTTTCCTTTGTTATTCTGCCGCCAGCAATCATTATCATTGGAATCATCTGTATTGCGTGAGAAGTTATATCTCCCACGGAAAGATCTATGTCCACCATTCTTGACCGTAGAATCCGCAAAAAAGTGTATAAGGCTGGCTTTTTGCTTTAGTGCTCTGATGATAAGAAACTTTCTGTCTATCATCGTCAACACTGACGGAAGACCACATCTTGTTCTTCAAAATAATGTCAAGCAGGCCATCCACTCGTTTCCTGGCCTCTGAAATCTCAATGTCTCTAAGTGCAATCTGTTCACTTAATTTCTTGTTTAAATCCTTAACTCTTAAAACTTTGCAGCTTTCCTCTGCTAGCGAATTTTCAATCTTAATCAATTTGTCTTTCTCCATCATTAACTCCTTCACTCTCTCTTTATCAACCCTCTCAATCTCAATATCATGACTATTCGTAAGCCTATCAACCTTCTCTAGGGATATAGTATCCTTTTCTTTAATTTGGCGACCACAAATCTCATCGTCACTTAACAGATCAGTAAGCGTTTCATTACACAACTTCTCATATTTCTTAATCTGCACTTCTAATTTCCCAGAAATCTCCGTCTTCTCTTGAACTTTTTGAGTCAGATTTCTAACTTCGCCATTTTTTTTCCCCATCTGAGCTTCCATCTCTTTAATTTTGCCTAATGCCGAGTCTAATTTTGCTCGAACACAAGCAAGCTCAGAATTGGATTTACATAAATCACCTGTAAGTTTAGTCACTTTTTTCTGTAGCTTATTCACTTCAGTAGTACTTTTTAAGCAACTTTCCCTTAGCTCCTGTGTACTCTGTTTTATATCTCCTATTTGCTTCTTCTCTTTTAACTCTTCTTCCTGGTCACTATATATGCCGTCGAGCAATAACGTACGCATACTCTTCAATATGCTATCACGTTTAATACTAATATAATTGTCCAAGAACAGATGAAGGTCCAAAACCAATAACCTTGCCAGATCCTCAGCCATACTCACATGAGGAATTGACTGAAATCTCTCATCAGCAAAATCTCTTAGAGCTCTCGATGCACAGATCAAAAACCTGTCCATAACATGTGACTCAAGCTCTGGGCCTTTTAATCCCTGATAATCTGTACCCTGTTGAAACAGATACTCTAATACAGGTCTCATATCCTCTGGATCTGTATCACAATCCATTGTGACTTGTTTACTTAGTCAACCATATATGTCTTAATTAAACTTTCATTATACCAAATCAAGTTTAGATCTCAAATATTGTATCATCAATCCCTGTACATCATCACATTCTATAATTAATCGATATAATTATCGACAACAACAACAATAGTTATCAATAGAATAGGGTAGTGCAGATTGAGGCTTGTTGACATGGACAGAAGTGGCAACATTTACACACAACAAAACCACTTAACTGAAGGTAATCCCGACCCTTTCGCCAACATACTGGATATCACAAAGTTCTGACGTTAAAACTACTCCACTGCAGAAAGGTAGAAGGACTAAGCTCTCTTGTCTTCAGATCTCTGCCACCGTACAGTATGTCCTCAACAATGCATCAGACGACAGGAACTGAACACAGCAACCCCGCAACTTGTTACTTGAGGTATACGTGCAGACGAACTCTCCAAAATACTGCACCTATAGTTGAATCTGCATATGGAAAGACTGGAACAAGCACTGTAACAATTATGGCATCAATGTCGCTATCAGATAACAGCTATTTGATATTGAAACCAACTGATAAAGTTAGTTTAGTTGCCACACACGCCAAGATATGAGGATGGATATGCGCAGTCAGCTGATACCTGTGTACAGTTGAATTAAGCCACGCCCACACAGAGCAAAACATAACACAGTTCAGTGTTCCCACTTGTAATGACTGGTCCAGAATCTGACCTAATTTACTCTCTTATCACGCGAATGTAATGTGGGTGTTACGACCCGTTGGTTTGGTCCACCACTGATAAGAGTTATTTGTAAATTTCTCCCCACACTGGCCACCAAATGTTATATGCTGATTTCTTTGTGGTTGATTGAGTGCGTGCGTGTTGGAACAATCACTCACAACACAGGTACGCACGTAGAAGTCATTTATGGTTATAACGGCAGGTGTACTGTTAACGAATGTTTAATACACCACAACACGCCACGTTAACACAGAATACACAGTTATAGTCAACTACAAGTTATAGCAATACAATAATAAAGTACTTCTCACATCTCAGAATCATGCAGATACTACAATATCCATGACCTCTTTAAAGATACTCCTCAACTCAGCGCTATCCACCTGTACTCACATTAGCGCTATAATATTCTAATCATGGATCCGTAAATATGGCCTCCTCACAGATAGCAAACGGACCACATCATCGCCGTGCTACTGCATAAATATTGTATCCTCCAGATACTCCTCCTGCGCTATAAAATATAATAATGGATCCGTAAATATGGCCTCCTCACAGATAGCAAACGGCTCACATCATCGCCGTGCTACTGCATAAATAGCATCCTCAAGATACTCTCCTGTGCTATAAGATATAATGCTGGATCCGTAAATATGGCCTCCTCACAGATAGCAAACGGCTCGCATCATCGCCGTGCTACTGCATAAATATGGTATCCTCCAGATACTCTTCGCATAAACGCTATCATAATCTAATGAGTCCTACCAGCAATTTCTCACACGACTCCATCCCCGGCAGTCTGCAATAATCTCGCCTTTACTCATTTTTAGCGCTATTATATGACATGTGTAAGTTAATGGATCCTTATCAAAATATTCACAATACTGCTCACCCAGCAGTTTGCAATAATATCACTTATCAACATGTCTTCACATAACACAATTATCCTCTATCAGGAAATAATGGCCTTACACAAATCATGGCCTCTTATATTCAGCACTGTACAGGCTTACCATCAAGAACACGCACTATCGGGCGACCTCTCCAGATCGATGCCCAAAACTCACTGCCCACGGGAATACACATCCTCCCCCTAAAACAGCTACGAGACCCGGCTGTTAAAAAACACCGTTCAGTCTCACTACTTGCACGGGCTAGCCACAAATAGCTAAACGCCCGTATCTCAAAACAGTTCGGAGTGAACAAACCTCCACAATTGAACTGACTAGCGTTCACACGCTGTGTAACCTTACTTCTACTATTACAATTTAACATAACATTAAAGACAATCACGTCTTCAAGCAATGACAACCCATAATCTAATCTGCTCACCTAATATTTTCCAGATCACGTCCCCTTCCATTAAAATTACTGGCAACAGTTTGCCACACCGTCCGGGAAAAAATGATTTATCATTTTTTAGAAAATTTAAGATCCAAAAATTTAAAGGTTAATGAAATTATATGAAATACGTACAAAAATAAACTCCCAAAAATTTAACTGTCAATGAAGTTATGTCAAATATCTCTTTAATTAATTCCCAAAAATTTAAAAAATTAATGAAGTTCTATCAATTACCTACAAAAATATACCTATGACAAGAGAACATAGCACATCTACAAAAATATCATCAATAAATGTAAGATAACGACTAAATCATCCAACATGCTCATTCAAGCATACCAAAAATTAATCTAATACAAAACCCAACTAAGTATACATAGTACAAACTAAACAGAAAATAAACTATCGTAAGCGAAAAGACAAAATATGAAATGGGAATATGATAAGAATCAAATAGAATCATAATTACACAATGAAGACAACAATTCCATACATGTAAAACAAATAGAACTATAAGAACCAATTACATTATCTAAAGTCATATAATTAATTTAACAATACAAAGAATGAAAGTATAAATAGCGTAACACGAAAAAGAAAAATGTATACAAGAAGTATGAATTACATCAAAGATGAAACACGGAAGCATAAACAAAATATCAGACAATATTGAAAAGACAACAGACAAGATGTAAAGAAATGACGAATAGTCAACAAAGAGAGATGACAGTAAAGATGCAAATGTAAAGAAAGTTGGTAACAACACCTAACAATAACTATCCAAATGCAACAACGTAATGTAAAATACAAAAATTCTAAAGTATATTTATATACTAACACAAAAAAGAAAGCTTAAGACAAGCACAGCATAATAAGTAATTTAACTAAATTATAAACTTATACATAACTAAAAATAAATTACATCAAATATCACCCAAACAAAAAATTATTAACGATAACACAAGTTCCGCATTGACGCATAGTCAAGCGCTAACAACCAAAAAAATACATCCAAACATCACAACATTTTCAAAGAATTAATGTCACTACATAATAGTAACCCTAACATACAATCTAGCGCTGGCGCAGAAAAAATAAATATCACAATGTCCAAAACACATTTTTCAAAAAAGGTACAATACAAAAAATGTTTCTTAACGTTAGGTTAAATAAAAATAGTATTTTTTTATTTCTAAGTAATATGTAGCTATAATTAACGACAAACAATTAAATTAGCTGAGTAACATAAAAATAATCTTATCTTTAAACAGACATACATGAAAAACGTGTAAGTTTTTTTTCTCTTCTTTTTAAAAAAAAATACATCAAAGAAACGTCACATTGGGTAATAAACTGTTAACTACAAACGAAGTTATAAATATATATAAGTGTAATATTATTTATCTTAACTATGTATTATAATCAGATATATAAATTCTTTAAATGAACAAGAGTATCAGCCGTCGCTGTTAATCTACCCACTTAATTTAATAGGAAATTTAAGTTAATTCTGGCTGACAAAAAATCAAATTGTTTAAATTATCAAATGTCATAATTTAGCAAAAATGGAAACCAAGTTTCAGAATACGTCCTTAACTTCAACGCAAAATCATTAATAATACATACAAGTTATGTTTAAAATTACCTTTTCACTAAACAATTAATTTAAATAATCTGTATATAAATATGTTAACTAAACATGGTATCAAACCCATGATGAAAAACAAACCCAAAATTTTAAGTAGTGAATAAAATACTCAGGACTATCTATGAAAATGACTATTACATCGTCTCAGTAAATAAGTTTGTGCATAGAAATTATTTAATGCATAATTAAAATACAGTCATATAAGTAACAACCAAAACATTATGGCAATCAAATGTTACAAAGATTACATAATATTCTATTAACCACATATAAAGTTCTATACTAAGGAATACAATAACATTCAGTGTTTGTAAACAGAACAAAAAATAAACAGGACCTTTGAAAAAAAAAAAAAAAAATTCCTTCGAGGTCTTGCGAACATCTCATCAACACGCAAGGTGACATCATGACACGGTGGGTTAACGTACTGTCTAGGCTCGCTTGAATGGATAAATGGTACATAGTGATCTATATCTCTCGCAGGTAATGTCAAATTAGAATGGTGATCCCTCGCAAAGTCGCTCGCTGTGAGACAATACAAATGAAAATATCTATTTTAATCCATGGTAAGGTTATGAGGAAACACGGAAAAGTTCACTACACAATTACCCGAACTCCGTGGTGTAAGGTTGTGGCCCTCCTGCGATGTCAACAACTCTCGTCACATAGCAGACAACATAGGGACAACCTGACCTATAATTCACAGCTGTCAGTGCGGTAGGCTGAAAAAAAATGTACTACCTTCACAAGACCGAGATGATCTCTCAAATCTATCAGCATGACAAGCAAAAGCATTTAAGAACCTATTACCGTTCCCATTACTCTGATTGCTAATAATCTTGCTCTTATGTGGAGCACAGTTAACCTGGTTGCGATCTGTATAATTTCTTTTGAGAGCATTGTTATTTGCTCTATTAACACCGTTGTACTGATTTAAATCCCAGTTACAATAGTTATGCTTAATACTTCTTCCTAGATAACAATGTCCATCAGATAGAACTGGCTTTTTAGCAGGAAAATTATTACTAGACTGATGAACTTCCATATAATTACTTCTGCTATAGTTTTCTAGACTTTTATAATCACAATGTTGAGATCTGTCACATTTTTTCATGTTTTTGGGGAGAAGAAACGTTACCGTAGGATGAACTCCCTTGGTACTTTATAACCTTAGGGTTATGTCTCCTATCAAAATTATTTTTTTCTTTGCTTGTGGTAATGTGTTTAAGAAATGAGTCACACTGCCTTGACTGGGTATGACTAGAAGGTTTGACAATCTCTTTATTTTTTTTCACAACATTTGTTTCCTTCATGGAACAAGCAGTGGTATGTTTGTTACTTGTTACCAATTTATCAGATCTGTCAATAAATATGCGGTTGGTTTTTAACATACTGACTTGAGATTTAGCACTGTTTCTTTCCTTATCTACAGAACTGGATATTACTGTAGATTTTCCTTTGTTATTCTGCCGCCAGCAATCATTATCATTGGAATCATCTGTATTGCGTGAGAAGTTATATCTCCCACGGAAAGATCTATGTCCACCATTCTTGACCGTAGAATCCGCAAAAAGTGTATAAGGCTGGCTTTTTGCTTTAGTGCTCTGATGATAAGAAACTTTCTGTCTATCATCGTCAACACTGACGGAAGACCACATCTTGTTCTTCAAAATAATGTCAAGCAGGCCATCCACTCGTTTCCTGGCCTCTGAAATCTCAATGTCTCTAAGTGCAATCTGTTCACTTAATTTCTTGTTTAAATCCTTAACTCTTAAAACTTTGCAGCTTTCCTCTGCTAGCGAATTTTCAATCTTAATCAATTTGTCTTTCTCCATCATTAACTCCTTCACTCTCTCTTTATCAACCCTCTCAATCTCAATATCATGACTATTCGTAAGCCTATCAACCTTCTCTAGGGATATAGTATCCTTTTCTTTAATTTGGCGACCACAAATCTCATCGTCACTTAACAGATCAGTAAGCGTTTCATTACACAACTTCTCATATTTCTTAATCTGCACTTCTAATTTCCCAGAAATCTCCGTCTTCTCTTGAACTTTTTGAGTCAGATTTCTAACTTCGCCATTTTTTTCCCCCATCTGAGCTTCCATCTCTTTAATTTTGCCTAATGCCGAGTCTAATTTTGCTCGAACACAAGCAAGCTCAGAATTGGATTTACATAAATCACCTGTAAGTTTAGTCACTTTTTTCTGTAGCTTATTCACTTCAGTAGTACTTTTTAAGCAACTTTCCCTTAGCTCCTGTGTACTCTGTTTTATATCTCCTATTTGCTTCTTCTCTTTTAACTCTTCTTCCTGGTCACTATATATGCCGTCGAGCAATAACGTACGCATACTCTTCAATATGCTATCACGTTTAATACTAATATAATTGTCCAAGAACAGATGAAGGTCCAAAACCAATAACCTTGCCAGATCCTCAGCCATACTCACATGAGGAATTGACTGAAATCTCTCATCAGCAAAATCTCTTAGAGCTCTCGATGCACAGATCAAAAACCTGTCCATAACATGTGACTCAAGCTCTGGGCCTTTTAATCCCTGATAATCTGTCCCCTGTTGAAACAGATACTCTAATACAGGTCTCATATCCTCTGGATCTGTATCACAATCCATTGTGACTTGTTTACTTAGTCAACCATATATGTCTTAATTAAACTTTCATTATACCAAATCAAGTTTAGATCTCAAATATTGTATCATCAATCCCTGTACATCATCACATTCTATAATTAATCGATATAATTATCGACAACAACAACAATAGTTATCAATAGAATAGGGTAGTGCAGATTGAGGCTTGTTGACATGGACAGAAGTGGCAACATTTACACACAACAAAACCACTTAACTGAAGGTAATCCCGACCCTTTCGCCAACATACTGGATATCACAAAGTTCTGACGTTAAAACTACTCCACTGCAGAAAGGTAGAAGGACTAAGCTCTCTTGTCTTCAGATCTCTGCCACCGTACAGTATGTCCTCAACAATGCATCAGACGACAGGAACTGAACACAGCAACCCCGCAACTTGTTACTTGAGGTATACGTGCAGACGAACTCTCCAAAATACTGCACCTATAGTTGAATCTGCATATGGAAAGACTGGAACAAGCACTGTAACAATTATGGCATCAATGTCGCTATCAGATAACAGCTATTTGATATTGAAACCAACTGATAAAGTTAGTTTAGTTGCCACACACGCCAAGATATGAGGATGGATATGCGCAGTCAGCTGATACCTGTGTACAGTTGAATTAAGCCACGCCCACACAGAGCAAAACATAACACAGTTCAATGTTCCCACTTGTAATGACTGGTCCAGAATCTGACATAATTTACTCTCTTATCACGCGAATGTAATGTGGGTGTTACGACCCGTTGGTTTGGTCCACCACTGATAAGAGTTATTTGTAAATTTCTCCCCACACTGGCCACCAAATGTTATATGCTGATTTCTTTGTGGTTGATTGAGTGCGTGCGTGTTGGAACAATCACTCACAACACAGGTACGCACGTAGAAGTCATTTATGGTTATAACGGCAGGTGTACTGTTAACGAATGTTTAATACACCACAACACGCCACGTTAACACAGAATACACAGTTATAGTCAAACTACAAGTTATAGCAATACAATAATAAAGTACTTCTCACATCTCAGAATCATGCAGATACTACAATATCCATGACCTCTTTAAAGATACTCCTCAACTCAGCGCTATCCACCTGTACTCACATTAGCGCTATAATATTCTAATCATGGATCCGTAAATATGGCCTCCTCACAGATAGCAAACGGACCACATCATCGCCGTGCTACTGCATAAATATTGTATCCTCCAGATACTCCTCCTGCGCTATAAAATATAATAATGGATCCGTAAATATGGCCTCCTCACAGATAGCAAACGGCTCACATCATCGCCGTGCTACTGCATAAATAGCATCCTCAAGATACTCTCCTGTGCTATAAGATATAATGCTGGATCCGTAAATATGGCCTCCTCACAGATAGCAAACGGCTCGCATCATCGCCGTGCTACTGCATAAATATGGTATCCTCCAGATACTCTTCGCATAAACGCTATCATAATCTAATGAGTCCTACCAGCAATTTCTCACACGACTCCATCCCCGGCAGTCTGCAATAATCTCGCCTTTACTCATTTTTAGCGCTATTATATGACATGTGTAAGTTAATGGATCCTTATCAAAATATTCACAATACTGCTCACCCAGCAGTTTGCAGTAATATCACTTATCAACATGTCTTCACATAACACAATTATCCTCTATCAGGAAATAATGGCCTTACACAAATCATGGCCTCTTATATTCAGCACTGTACAGGCTTACCATCAAGAACACACACTATCGGGCGACCTCTCCAGATCGATGCCCAAAACTCACTGCCCACGGGAATACACATCCTCCCCCTAAAACAGCTACGAGACCCGGCTGTTAAAAAACACCGTTCAGTCTCACTACTTGCACGGGCTAGCCACAAATAGCTAAACACCCGTATCTCAAAACAGTTCGGAGTGAACAAACCTCCACAATTGAACTGACTAGCATTCACACGCTGTGTAACCTTACTTCTACTATTACAATTTAACATAACATTAAAGACAATCACGTCTTCAAGCAATGACAACCCATAATCTAATCTGCTCACCTAATATTTTCCAGATCACGTCCCCTTCCATTAAAATTACTGGCAACAGTTTGCCACACCGTCCGGGAAAAAATGATTTATCATTTTTTAGAAAATTTAAGATCCAAAAATTTAAAGGTTAATGAAATTATATGAAATACGTACAAAAATAAACTCCCAAAAATTTAACTGTCAATGAAGTTATGTCAAATATCTCTTTAATTAATTCCCAAAAATTTAAAAAATTAATGAAGTTCTATCAATTACCTACAAAAATATACCTATGACAAGAGAACATAGCACATCTACAAAAATATCATCAATAAATGTAAGATAACGACTAAATCATCCAACATGCTCATTCAAGCATACCAAAAAATTAATCTAATACAAAACCAAACTAAGTATACATAGTACAAACTAAACAGAAAATAAACTATCGTAAGCGAAAAGACAAAATATGAAATGGGAATATGATAAGAATCAAATAGAATCATAATTACACAATGAAGACAACAATTCCATACATGTAAAACAAATAGAACTATAAGAACCAATTACATTATCTAAAGTCATATAATTAATTTAACAATACAAAGAATGAAAGTATAAATAGCGTAACACGAAAAAAATATATAAGAAGTATGAATTACATCAAAGATGAAACACGGAAGCATAAACAAAATATCAGACAATATTGAAAAGACAACAGACAAGATGTAAAGAAATGACGAATAGTCAACAAAGAGAGATGACAGTAAAGATGCAAATGTAAAGAAAGTTGGTAACAACACCTAACAATAACTATCCAAATGCAACAACGTAATGTAAAATACAAAAATTCTAAAGTATATTTATATACTAACACAAAAAAGAAAGCTTAAGACAAGCACAGCATAATAAGTAATTTAACTAAATTATAAACTTATACATAACTAAAAATAAATTACATCAAATATCACCCAAACAAAAAATTATTAACGATAACACAAGTTCCGCATTGACGCATAGTCAAGCGCTAACAACCAAAAAATACATCCAAACATCACAACATTTTCAAAGAATTAATGTCACTACATAATAGTAACCCTAACATACAATCTAGCGCTGGCGCAGAAAAAATAAATATCACAATGTCCAAAACACATTTTTCAAAAAAGGTACAATACAAAAAATGTTTCTTAACGTTAGGTTAAATAAAAATAGTATTTTTTTATTTCTAAGTAATCATCATCTCATCTCAGCCCGTAACCCGTCATGGGTCGTAGGGGTGCCATGGTGGAAGCATCAGCAGACAGGGTCCTCCACTGCTCTCTATCCTCAGCAATGCGTACAAGTGTGGAAAAACCGCGTCCTGCCCATTCTTTGATGTTATCAGCCCAGGATTTTCTTTGCCTTCCTCTTCTCCGTTTACCTTCGACTGTCCCCTGAAGGATCGTTTTCGAAAGGGAGTCATGACGAGTTACATGCCCAAACCAGGCAAGCTTTCGATGTTTCACTATTGACAAAAGTGGTTCTTGGTGGCCTGCATAGGTGTTTATCTTCTCTCTAACATAGACATTTGTTTTGTGCTCTTTATAGCAAATGCGCAAAATTCTTCTATAACATTTATGCTCGAAAGCCTGAATCCTTCGCTCCGTATCTGCAGTGAGTGTCCAGCTCTCACACCCATACAAGAGAATAGATAATACAAGTGATTTGTATAATTTGATCTTCACAGGAAAACTGATGTTACTTTTCCAGATCACATTCAACTTTGTCATGGCAGCTGAGGCCATCTCAAGTCTTGTCTTGATTTCTTTACTTGATCTTCCATCACTACATATAGTGGACCCGAGATATTTAAAGGTGTTAACTTCTTCTAACGTTTGCCCATTTAACGTAATGTTGGTCGGAACATGTTTCTTATGGCTATTCACCAATATCTTGCTTTTTTCTATATTAATTTCCATCCCATACGTTCTTGTTACTTTCTCCAGTCTAGAGGTAAGGTCTTGAAGTTCTGATTCTGATCCAGCTATCAGATCAATATCATCAGCAAAACGTAGGTTGCACAGAGGTCGGCCTCCAATCGATATGGTTGATTTATAATCGTAGAGAGCCTCCTGCATAATATGTTCTAGATAAATATTAAAGAGCACTGGGGACAGGATACATCCCTGCCGAACTCCTACAGTTGTTTTGAAAAATTCTCCAATGTCGTTGCTTGCAAAAACAGCACTGCTTGCGTCCTTGTATAGTGCTTCAATGATATCTATGATGTTGGTATCAAAATTGAATTTTCTCATTACTTGCCATAAGCCTTCATGCCAGACTCGATCGAAGGCTTTTGTGAAATCGATGAAGTTATGGTATAAATCGTGTTGATGTTGGAGATGTTTTTCGATAAGTACTCTAATATTGAAGATTTGTTCTGAGGTACTTCTTTTTGGTCTAAAGCCAGCCTGTTCCTCTGACAAGATTTCTTCTGATTTCTGTTTTATTCTGTTCAAAAGTATCCTTAACATCACCTTACTTGGATGACTAATAAGGCTAATGGTTCTGTAGTTCTTGCACATTTTTAGATTTCCTTTCTTTGGAAGCGGTATTACTAATGACTGCGTCCATTCTTTTGGCCATTTTTTTGTACTCCATATCTTCTGGCAAATTTTTGTCATGATTTTTACTATATCTGGTCCTCCATATTTCAAGAGCTCTGCTGGGATATTATCCACACCCGGTGACTTCCCTCCTTTCATCGAACATATAGCCTCTTCCACTTCTTCCCGTAATATTGCTGCATTTCCGAGTTCCCTGTTTTCGCACTTAATGTTGTTTAATATGCCTAAGTCAGTATCAAGTTTACAGTTATATAATTCTTTACAATATTCTGTCCACCTTCTCATTACAGCTGTTTTTTCATTGAGCAGAGCCCCATTGCTATCTTCTATGACAGTTACCCTGGGCTGTTGGGGTTTTGATAGTTTTCTTAATGTGTCAAAAGCTGCCTTGCTGTTACCTTTTATTAGCCCCGTATTAATGGACTCACATTGATCAGCTACCCATTTTTCTTTGGCCTGTTTCATTTTCTTCCTAATATTTTTATTCACCATACTGTATTGCCATGCTGCTTCAGGAACCTCTTTCTTAACCTTTTTCATTTCCCGCCGTGTATCACATAACTTCAGAATGTCATCTGTAACCCATGGTTTGTTTATTTTCTTTCTTTTACCAAGTATTTCTGTTGCTGATTCAATGAGCACGTCTTTCATGTTCTCTGTGATTGAGTTGATATCATCCTCCAAAAAATTGAGAGCTGCGAATTTTCCTCCAACAGTTGCCTCAAAGATTCCCGCGATTTCTGGATCTTTCAGTTTGTCTAAATTGAATCTTAACTGAGAACATCTGTTTTGATTATAGTTCTTTTTAAGTTTAAGCTTGAGCGTCATCAATACCATGTCGTGATCACTACCAATGTCGGCGCCAGGAAAAGTCCTAGTCTTGGCTTTATTAATACTAGACTTGAATCTTTTGGATACAAGAATAAAATCAATTTGGCCATGTATCTCAGTTTTTGGGGCATGCCACGTTGTTCTTCTTGATAACTTATGAGGAAATAGTGTATTTGCAATGGTTAGTTTATAGTTGCTGGCAAATTCTAGTAGCCTTAGTCCTCGATCGTTGGTTTCACCTGTCCCAAATCTCCCCACTGTACCAGCCCAGTGACCGTATGCATCTGGCCCTATTTTAGCATTCCAATCACCTAACACGATGAGAAGATCTTTCTTTGGAATTTTCTTAATTGCTTCATCCAGATTGTCATAAAATGTATCAATTGCCTCATCCTCATAGTCAGTAGTGGGGGCATATACCTGTATAATGGAGATGTTCTTTGGATGTGCTGCAATACGAATGGTGATAAGCCTGCTATTTATTGGGGTGCAGCTGATGACAGAGTTCAATCTATCTTTATGTACGATAAAACCTACTCCATGCTGATGTTTAGACTCATCTCCACTAAACCAAATTTTGTGACCATCATCCGTTATTGATTCACCTAATCCTGTCCATCTGACTTCTGCTAGGCCCAGGATGTCCCACGAGTATCTAACAAGTTCATGTGTTAGTTCTTTGACTTTTCCACACGCATATAGCGTGCGTACATTCCAAGTTCTAAGTAATATGTAGCTATAATTAACGACTAACAATTAAATTAGTTGAGTAACATAAAATAATCTTATCTTTAAACAGACATACATGAAAAACGTGTAAGTTTTTTTTTTCTTCTTTTAAAAAAATACATCAAAGAAACGTCACATTGGGTAATAAACTGTTAACTACAAACGAAGTTATAAATATATATAAGTGTAATATTATTTATCTTAACTATGTATTATAATCAGATATATAAATTCTTTAAATGAACAAGAGTATCAGCCGTCGCTGTTAATCTACTCACTTAATTTAATAGGAAATTTAAGTTAATTCTGGCTGACAAAAAATCAAATTGTTTAAATTATCAAATGTCATAATTTAGCAAAAATGGAAACCAAGTTTCAGAATACGTCCTTAACTTCAACGCAAAATCATTAATAATACATACAAGTTATGTTTAAAATTACCTTTTCACTAAACAATTAATTTAAATAATCTGTATATAAATATGTTAACTAAACATGGTATCAAACCCATGATGAAAAACAAACCCAAAATTTTAAGTAGTGAATAAAATACTCAGGACTATCTATGAAAATGACTATTACATCGTCTCAGTAAATAAGTTTGTGCATAGAAATTATTTAATGCATAATTAAAATACAGTCATATAAGTAACAACCAAAACATTATGGCAATCAAATGTTACAAAGATTACATAATATTCTATTAACCACATATAAAGTTCTATACTAAGGAATACAATAACATTCAGTGTTTGTAAACAGAACAAACAATAAACAGGACCTTGAAAAAAAAAAAAAAAAAATTCCTTCGAGGTCTTGCGAACATCTCATCAACACGCAAGGTGACATCATGACACGGTGGGTTAACGTACTGTCTAGGCTCGCTTGAATGGATAAATGGTACATAGTGATCTATATCTCTCGCAGGTAATGTCAAATTAGAATGGTGATCCCTCGCAAAGTCGCTCGCTGTGAGACAATACAAATGAAAATATCTATTTTAATCCATGGTAAGGTTATGAGGAAACACGGAAAAGTTCACTACACAATTACCCGAACTCCGTGGTGTAAGGTTGTGGCCCTCCTGCGATGTCAACAACTCTCGTCACATAGCAGACAACATAGGGACAACCTGACCTATAATTCACAGCTGTCAGTGCGGTAGGCTGAAAAAAAAATGTACTACCTTCACAAGACCGAGATGATCTCTCAAATCTATCAGCATGACAAGCAAAAGCATTTAAGAACCTATTACCGTTCCCATTACTCTGATTGCTAATAATCTTGCTCTTATGTGGAGCACAGTTAACCTGGTTGCGATCTGTATAATTTCTTTTGAGAGCATTGTTATTTGCTCTATTAACACCGTTGTACTGATTTAAATCCCAGTTACAATAGTTATGCTTAATACTTCTTCCTAGATAACATTGTCCATCAGATAGAACTGGCTTTTTAGCAGGAAAATTATTACTAGACTGATGAACTTTCATATAATTACTTCTGCTATAGTTTTCAAAACTCTTATCACAATGTTGAGATCTGTCACATTTTTTCATGTTTTGGGGAGAAGAAACGTTACCGTAGGATGAACTCCCTTGGTACTTTATAACCTTAGGGTTATGTCTCCTATCAAAATTATTTTTTTCTTTGCTTGTGGTAATGTGTTTAAGAAATGAGTCACACTGCCTTGACTGGGTATGACTAGAAGGTTTGACAATCTCTTTATTTTTTTTCACAACATTTGTTTCCTTCATGGAACAAGCAGTGGTATGTTTGTTACTTGTTACCAATTTATCAGATCTGTCAATAAATATGCGGTTGGTTTTTAACATACTGACTTGAGATTTAGCACTGTTTCTTTCCTTATCTACAGAACTGGATATTACTGTAGATTTTCCTTTGTTATTCTGCCGCCAGCAATCATTATCATTGGAATCATCTGTATTGCGTGAGAAGTTATATCTCCCACGGAAAGATCTATGTCCACCATTCTTGACCGTAGAATCCGCAAAAAGTGTATAAGGCTGGCTTTTTGCTTTAGTGCTCTGATGATAAGAAACTTTCTGTCTATCATCGTCAACACTGACGGAAGACCACATCTTGTTCTTCAAAATAATGTCAAGCAGGCCATCCACTCGTTTCCTGGCCTCTGAAATCTCAATGTCTCTAAGTGCAATCTGTTCACTTAATTTCTTGTTTAAATCCTTAACTCTTAAAACTTTGCAGCTTTCCTCTGCTAGCGAATTTTCAATCTTAATCAATTTGTCTTTCTCCATCATTAACTCCTTCACTCTCTCTTTATCAACCCTCTCAATCTCAATATCATGACTATTCGTAAGCCTATCAACCTTCTCTAGGGATATAGTATCCTTTTCTTTAATTTGGCGACCACAAATCTCATCGTCACTTAACAGATCAGTAAGCGTTTCATTACACAACTTCTCATATTTCTTAATCTGCACTTCTAATTTCCCAGAAATCTCCGTCTTCTCTTGAACTTTTTGAGTCAGATTTCTAACTTCGCCATTTTTTTTTCCCCATCTGAGCTTCCATCTCTTTAATTTTGCCTAATGCCGAGTCTAATTTTGCTCGAACACAAGCAAGCTCAGAATTGGATTTACATAAATCACCTGTAAGTTTAGTCACTTTTTTCTGTAGCTTATTCACTTCAGTAGTACTTTTTAAGCAACTTTCCCTTAGCTCCTGTGTACTCTGTTTTATATCTCCTATTTGCTTCTTCTCTTTTAACTCTTCTTCCTGGTCACTATATATGCCGTCGAGCAATAACGTACGCATACTCTTCAATATGCTATCACGTTTAATACTAATATAATTGTCCAAGAACAGATGAAGGTCCAAAACCAATAACCTTGCCAGATCCTCAGCCATACTCACATGAGGAATTGACTGAAATCTCTCATCAGCAAAATCTCTTAGAGCTCTCGATGCACAGATCAAAAACCTGTCCATAACATGTGACTCAAGCTCTGGGCCTTTTAATCCCTGATAATCTGTCCCCTGTTGAAACAGATACTCTAATACAGGTCTCATATCCTCTGGATCTGTATCACAATCCATTGTGACTTGTTTACTTAGTCAACCATATATGTCTTAATTAAACTTCATTCATTATACCAAATCAAGTTTAGATCTCAAATATTGTATCATCAATCCCTGTACATCATCACATTCTATAATTAATCGATATAATTATCGACAACAACAACAATAGTTATCAATAGAATAGGGTAGTGCAGATTGAGGCTTGTTGACATGGACAGAAGTGGCAACATTTACACACAACAAAACCACTTAACTGAAGGTAATCCCGACCCTTTCGCCAACATACTGGATATCACAAAGTTCTGACGTTAAAACTACTCCACTGCAGAAAGGTAGAAGGACTAAGCTCTCTTGTCTTCAGATCTCTGCCACCGTACAGTATGTCCTCAACAATGCATCAGACGACAGGAACTGAACACAGCAACCCCGCAACTTGTTACTTGAGGTATACGTGCAGACGAACTCTCCAAAATACTGCACCTATAGTTGAATCTGCATATGGAAAGACTGGAACAAGCACTGTAACAATTATGGCATCAATGTCGCTATCAGATAACAGCTATTTGATATTGAAACCAACTGATAAAGTTAGTTTAGTTGCCACACACGCCAAGATATGAGGATGGATATGCGCAGTCAGCTGATACCTGTGTACAGTTGAATTAAGCCACGCCCACACAGAGCAAAACATAACACAGTTCAGTGTTCCCACTTGTAATGACTGGTCCAGAATCTGACATAATTTACTCTCTTATCACGCGAATGTAATGTGGGTGTTACGACCCGTTGGTTTGGTCCACCACTGATAAGAGTTATTTGTAAATTTCTCCCCACACTGGCCACCAAATGTTATATGCTGATTTCTTTGTGGTTGATTGAGTGCGTGCGTGTTGGAACAATCACTCACAACACAGGTACGCACGTAGAAGTCATTTATGGTTATAACGGCAGGTGTACTGTTAACGAATGTTTAATACACCACAACACGCCACGTTAACACAGAATACACAGTTATAGTCAACTACAAGTTATAGCAATACAATAATAAAGTACTTCTCACATCTCAGAATCATGCAGATACTACAATATCCATGACCTCTTTAAAGATACTCCTCAACTCAGCGCTATCCACCTGTACTCACATTAGCGCTATAATATTCTAATCATGGATCCGTAAATATGGCCTCCTCACAGATAGCAAACGGACCACATCATCGCCGTGCTACTGCATAAATATTGTATCCTCCAGATACTCCTCCTGCGCTATAAAATATAATAATGGATCCGTAAATATGGCCTCCTCACAGATAGCAAACGGCTCACATCATCGCCGTGCTACTGCATAAATAGCATCCTCAAGATACTCTCCTGTGCTATAAGATATAATGCTGGATCCGTAAATATGGCCTCCTCACAGATAGCAAACGGCTCGCATCATCGCCGTGCTACTGCATAAATATGGTATCCTCCAGATACTCTTCGCATAAACGCTATCATAATCTAATGAGTCCTACCAGCAATTTCTCACACGACTCCATCCCCGGCAGTCTGCAATAATCTCGCCTTTACTCATTTTTAGCGCTATTATATGACATGTGTAAGTTAATGGATCCTTATCAAAATATTCACAATACTGCTCACCCAGCAGTTTGCAATAATATCACTTATCAACATGTCTTCACATAACACAATTATCCTCTATCAGGAAATAATGGCCTTACACAAATCATGGCCTCTTATATTCAGCACTGTACAGGCTTACCATCAAGAACACGCACTATCGGGCGACCTCTCCAGATCGATGCCCAAAACTCACTGCCCACGGGAATACACATCCTCCCCCTAAAACAGCTACGAGACCCGGCTGTTAAAAAACACCGTTCAGTCTCACTACTTGCACGGGCTAGCCACAAATAGCTAAACACCCGTATCTCAAAACAGTTCGGAGTGAACAAACCTCCACAATTGAACTGACTAGCGTTCACACGCTGTGTAACCTTACTTCTACTATTACAATTTAACATAACATTAAAGACAATCACGTCTTCAAGCAATGACAACCCATAATCTAATCTGCTCACCTAATATTTTCCAGATCACGTCCCCTTCCATTAAAATTACTGGCAACACTAACCGATAAGGGTAAGCAGATGGAGAGGTGGGTCGAGCACTACTCTGAGCTTTACGCTAGAGACAATAACGTTACGCCTGCAGCCCTTGATGGTGTCAACAGTCTGCCAACTATGGAGGAGCTGGATGCCGAACCAACATTAGAGGAACTCAGCAAGGCCATTGATAGCTTGGCCTCTGGCAAAGCACCAGGCAGTGATGGGATTCCTCCTGATTTAATCAAATGCTGTAAGAGCACGCTATTACATCTCATGCATAGGATGCTGTGCCAGTGCTGGGAAGAGACAACTATTCCTCAAGACATGCGAGATGCCAAGATTGTAACACTGTATAAAAATAAAGGAGACAGAAGTGATTGCAACAACTACAGAGGCATCTCTCTTCTTAGTATTGTTGGTAAGGTTTTTGCCAAAGTCATCTTAATGCGACTACACAAGTTAGCTGAGCGCATATATCCAGAGTCACAGTGTGGATTCCGAGCTGGCAGATCAACAACAGACACGATCTTCTCTCTCCGCCAGCTTCAGGAAAAATCAAGAGAGCAGAAAAGACCATTATATATCGCCTTTATAGATCTCACAAAAGCATTCGACCTGGTTAGTAGGGATGGACTCTTTAAAATCCTCCTGAAAATAGGCTGCCCTTCTAAAATGCTGGAAATGATAAAGTCATTCCATGACGGCATGAAGGGAACAGTCCAATATGCTGGAAGCACGTCACAGCCCTTTGATATACGAAGTGGCGTTAAACAAGGCTGTGTTCTGGCTCCGACCCTCTTCGGAATCTTCTTTGCCTTACTCTTGAAACATGCATTCAGAGATGCAACTGAAGGAATATGCCTTCACACTAGGTCAGATGGCTGTCTGTTTAATCTTTCAAGGCTGAAGGCAAAAACAAAAATCAGAAGGGTCACTATAAGAGACTTGTTGTTCGCTGATGATGCTGCAGTCGTCACTCAAAGCCAACATGAGCTTCAGAGCTTGATGAATCGCTTCACTAAAGCATGCAAGGACTTTGGCCTCACAATAAGTCTAAAGAAAACGAATGTGCTGAGTCAGGATGTGGGTGCTGCACCAGTTATCACTATCGATAACTATGAATTGGCAGTGGTGCACCACTTCACATACCTAGGGTCTACCATCAATGACAAACTCTCACTGGATACAGAAATCGACAGCCGCATTGGCAAAGCTGCAGCTATCTTTGCCCGCCTCACATCGCGTGTCTGGGGAAACTAAACTCACAATGAAGACCAAAGCTGCGGTACATAATGCCTGCGTCACCAGCACACTCCTATATGGCAGCGAGACCTGGACGACCTATGCTAAGCAAGAAAGAAGGCTCAATACCTTCCATTTGCGGTGTCTACGCCACATCCTCGGCATCTCGTGGAAAGATAAAGTGACAAATGTCGAGGTGTTGTCACGTGCTGGCCTTCAAAGTATGTATACGCTTCTTAGACAGCGCAGACTTCGCTGGCTTGGCCATGTTCGCCGCATGGAAGATGGTCGCATCCCAAAAGATATCTTCTACGGACAATTAGCAGATGGCAAGAGAACAGTTGGGCGACCACAGCTGAGGTTCAAAGATGTGTGCAAGAGAGATATGAGGGCACTGGACATGGATCCAGCAACATGGGAGGATGAAGCTGCCGATCGCACTAAGTGGCGATGCTATTTACGGCGCCACCTCAGATTGGGCGAAGAGAGGCTCACACAAGAAGCAGAGGTGAGGAGAAAACGTCGAAAGGAGCACCAGGAAAATAAGCAGCTGAGGGCTGTCACCTCAGGGGCGCATTCCCATAGTCAGTTATGACTGAAGGGGCTATTATTATTATTATTATTATGATGTTAATTTGTTCACGCCTTCCTTTTCTTTATTTCCATTTCGTAGTTGATATAACGCAATTCTTAAATAGTACGCCGCTGACAGAAATACGAGACAGTTGTTGTTCTTGAATCTCCATGGGTGGAAAGCAGCCTCAGCCTGATACAAGCATAAGTTTCGAAGAGGCAAAGAGTTTTATCAGAATATAAACAAATGGGATGCAGAGCATCCAGGGTACACAAAATGATGCGAATCACCAGCCCAACAGAAGAGAAATAGTGGTAATCTTCAGACTTCGCACGGGTCATAACAGAATGGGATATCATCTATGCAACAAGCTAAGAATAGGAACTACCGATGAACTGATGCCTCACAAAGATACCTCACAAAGATGCCTCACATAGATACCTCACAAAGATGCCTCACAAAGATGCCTCACATAGATACCTCACAAAGATACCTCACAAAGATGCCTCACAAAGATGCCTCACATAGATACCTCACAAAGATGCCTCACATAGATACCTCACAAAGATGCCTCACAAAGATGCCTCACATAGATACCTCACAAAGATGCCTCACAAAGATGCCTCACATAGATACCTCACAAAGATGCCTCACAAAGATGCCTCACAAAGATGCCTCACATATAAGGAACAGAAAAAGCACATATGGCCGTCACCAGTACCTTTCCAGGAAAAAAACTATGGAGATGCAAATAGCCTCAAACTGACCACTGCATACTTTTGTAAATATTCAAGTTGACGTCTGAGAGTGTACGAAGAAGAAGAAGAAGTAGTAGAAGAATCTGCATGGTAAGAGAGACAGAGGAAGGTCGACAAACGCGTGGTAAAGGGGATAAAACAGGAAAGGATAAAGATGGCATGGAACGACGTGAATAGATAGCATAGAACAAGAAAGCCTGATGTCATTATGTTGAAGGCCTTTGCTCCACTGGGAGCTAAAGGCTAATAATAAATGCATTGTTAAAAAACTATCTACAAGTCAGATTATGACATTAAAACCCCGATTGAATCTAACCAGTGAATTATTAGTCCGTTGTATTGATTCCACAATTTTAAAATATCTGTGAACTGGTTGAAAGCCATTCATTTTGTCTTTAAAAGCTGTAGCGTCCAGATTAAGCAAACAACTTTTGAGTCTTGTGAGAGAAATAGTCTTTTCATCATCACAAACAACAAAGTGGAGCACTTGACGGTATAATGGAAGTGCTAAAGTTGTCACCTCGTAGCGGAAAGTCGCCAATTATCATTCAAATTAGAGCACGATGGGAGAAACAAAATGGCGTCGTTATTATCATGTTTCGTAATATGATGCATGTAACATAACTCCATGACGTTTTTATGTTTCCAATCCTAATCATTTCCAGAAAGTTACAGACTTTCATAAATACATGCTTGCTCATAATACAAGAATTGAAGTGGTATAATACGATCACTAGTGTGGAGCTGATGAAAAGAATCAGACAAGTGCCAGTGTAACAAGATTTGAGAAGAAAATGCTGGCTTTGGATGTGAAACAATTAGGAAACCAGCTGATAGCGTGAGAAAGCCGGTCTTTGTTTTTGGATTTCCAAGGAAAGAGTAATAGCGGGAGATCAAAAAACCTAAACGGAGAAGGGAGTTAGACTTGAAAGGGGATAAAAAAGACATGAATTTACATGAATGGTTGGCACAGGCTATTACAACTTGACGTGTATTTGTTGAACATGTACGCTCCGTTGGTAGCGGAAGAGTTATGAGTAAAAGGTTAAATGATTCGTAATAATTTTGTTACATTCTTTCTTGCTTTCAGGGCTGTTGTATCAACACACTTCATGTGCTCGCGTAGTAGTGGTTGCTGTAGCAACTTATGATTAGATTGTTAGCCTTATGCTCAACTTTCATTAGCATCCAATGATATCTCCAAGTTTGTGTAACTTTACTGGTGTTGGCTTTTAGCATGGACAATAGCTTCTTGTAGCAAGTTTAATTTGCTGGAGAGGTTAGGATGTTATAAAGAAAGAAAGATTGCTGTGTATGTGTCAACCGTGTGAGGTCAAGCTATGTAAGACCGTGAGTCTATTAGTTGATGAAAATGATGATGAGTTTCAGGGTACCTAACGCTACCTCTCTAGATCTCACACGGTGCTGTATTTTATTTCTAGTGTGTGGTGTTTGATGTGGCTAGTGTCTAGGGAATGCAATGAAATGATGGTACATCAAAACAACATACTATAACACATTAATAGTAAAGTAATAAGTCTGTGGTTTAAGTTTTTTTGAATATTAATTCTTTTTTTGTACAATTTTAATCTGCCTGTCCTGCAATCTCGTTTGGACAGGTCTTTGAAAATGAGGAAAATATATTTTACAACAAATGATTAACTAAAATTGGACTCTTTGTCCGATAAGAATAATATTAATATATTGTTCCTGAAGGTGTATTCACAGACTATTCTTTAGTACATAATAGTGTAAGTCATTTATATGAGGAGCTGTTGTTGTCGTCATGCCCCTATCTTTATAGTTAATTTTGGGGAATAACACTTTTTATCCCGATGAACTGTCAGAGTGCCCAGCTAATGGCACATCACCGTATATTCTTTTGTGTAGATACAAACGCCCAACACTGCTCTGCATTGAATATGGCAGCTCACAGAAGCTCCTTCTGGCTAACTGCAGACAGTATACAATTTCACTGGAGACTTTCTGTATTCAAATATATTCATCAGGTTTCCTGTCACCGGCTGGTAACAGGAAATAAAACCCTGCAATAAAAAGACACCCTGGCCTTTTCATATCTGATTTAGACTCCCATTAACTATTTATACATGATGGGATGGGGTCAGCCTCGTGTGCATACAAGTGCACCAGCCCCTAATTCATATGACTTCACACCCTACTGTGACCACACCTCAGGTCCATATGGCGGATACGCCACTGTAATTTTACATAGTTTTCTTCAATACAATAAAGTGAAGTAAACACATCTCCTTCTGTATGATTTTCTCTTCTTTTCCTAACTATAAACGCTCTAGGCATGTTGATGAGTGTTCATGGAACACAGAGGCTTGCTAACATATTCTGATCTAATAATAATAATAATCAATAACAATATGCAACATTCAAACACAATTCAATGTGAGGACTCAATAATTTTTGCTCCCGGCATGTCCTTCATTTTTCCCAATAGCAGTATCTAGCTTTTTGCAGTTTTAATAAGGCATATTAATAAATAAATCATTCTTACCACAAATTCAATGAAATATAACACAAGTAACGATGACTGGCAAATATGGCCTAAGTTTCTCTGCCTCTGTCCAGACGGTTAGATTAGTGTTTATTTTACAATCAACACTTCTGTTCTCATCGTACTTTAGTACAGAAAATTTCTATTCAAATGGCCAAGAGCCTTGTAATCTTTTGCTAATATCAATTTGGGCTGGCCAATGAAATCAGGCGACTACCAAATTTTGAATTTAGTTTTCAAAAACAAAACCCCAAACATACTATGTGTCTCGTAGTCCATTGGTCAGTCTGCCTTAGCTATGCCAATGCAAAAATATGTTTAGTTTTGGGCTACCAATTCTGCCTCTCCCTTCCTCCTAGTGTTAACCAATCAAATTGAATCACTCCTATGCCTCTTTTTCAAAATTGCGTCCCCAAATGTTACCAATAAAATAAGCAAGGACGATCGTCCGTTTGTCACACTGTACTAAAATATATAGTATTTCTACAATATCTTAGTTATTTATTGAGCGAATTTTGATATAGAAACATATTATTGACCAGAAGACTAAGCTATATCTGTCTATATAAGTTTTATGTCAGTCTTTAGTGTCGTTAACATTTTTGTCTTTTTCTATGCATTTTGGGTTTTCTTTTTCTGAACCATAATATTAATAAACTCTATCTCTAAGATTCATCTAAGTTCTTGTGAGGACTATGTAGGATTTGATATATTGTAATAATATTAATTCTATCATTCTAACCATCCTTTATTCTGTATCACTAAAGTCATTCTAAGTTTTTACTTTTAGTATCGTTCTACCCCCCCTTCCCCTTCTCCCATTGGTTATTTGAATCGTAGTTACATGGTCTAGCCTAACGCCGTGGCGGGTAATAAACAATAAAGATTTCTCCGCAATAGCATTCAAACCTCGGTTACTAGGCGACTTGGATACAATACGATGCATTAGTTTATTTTTAGATTCATAAAAAGCATTGGTTTTATTCTTCTCTTACTCTCTGTCCTCCCCCTTTTTTATCGCTCTTAGCAAGCGAAACCAGTATGCCGCACGCACTGTTTCATGTCGAGTCCAAATTTTCAAGACGGAGTGACGAAAACGCGGGCGGGTTTTGGGATAGGCTTATAATTTTTCTTAGCGCGAACACTTTTTAACATACAGCTCGCCACCGGGCATCGGTGATGATGTCGGGCAACAAACACGGGCTTGTAATAGATTTTACTACTTTTTAACTCTTTAGGTAAATATTAATGAAATTTTTATCAATTGTATCACTGATCTCACCACACTTCTGTAGTAGTCATACCTTGCAACTTGCTTATATCTAGGGTTGGGATCTATAAGGATTAATTAATCCATTAATCTGTAAACTTTTTAAATCGACTAATTGATAAAACAATTTTTTTTTCAATTATTCTATTTTCGCAATCTTAATGTTTTTTGCTTAAATGCGAGAGCATTTGCTATGTTAAAGGTTCGTGATATGGAATTTGTCAAGTATGGTAAATAATAATAAATTGTTTGGTTGTACGTTTTCAGTATTTTCATTATATTTTCAGGACGATGTTGCCTTATAACAAGTAAAAAAAAAAAAGTCCTTAGTGACTTCCAGAGAAAAAATGTTATTTATGATTTTTTTTTCTTCAAATTGTTCGCTTAATCTTCGATTCAAGATGGATTAAGATTTTTTTATTTATTTAATCAATCCCAGCCCTACTTATATTAGATTTTGTCTTTAATTTCTGAAAGCGACAAACTTGTTTTTCTTTGTTGTCTTTTCATTTGCCTTAAAATAAAAAAAAGAAGCTTTCTTGCCTCCAACCAGTGGCAGATTTAGGCATAGGCAAGCTTGGCTTTTGCAAAGGGCCTCGCTTTTGTTCTTTCTTTTTTATTTGTTCGTGGCCCTGAGCAAATACATGCTTGTCGATACAACATGAATTTATTTTAAAGGGGCCTCGAAGTTCACGCTTCCCTAAGGCCTTACACGACCTAAAGCCATCATTACCTTCATCATAAGTGTATGCCTGTGTGTGTTTTCATTGCATGTATATACGTGTACATGCTGGTGATAAGGGCTGTTTTTAGCCTCCACATGGATAAGGTTATACTGGACACATAGATGAATGTTCTCTTGATGTAGAATGAATGTATTGTGGTGTTGTGTGTCAATCCCAATGTTACTTGTATGCCACTGTTAGAGCTGGGCACACAGTAGAATGGTCAACTTGTTCCGACACAGTGTTTGGTATTTAGGTCACCTTGTTCGTCAAGTGTTGAGGCGCTGACAAGGGACAGTGTTGACATAGAGTGAGAGTGTAGATGTAATTTACGCGAATGGGTGTACAGTTCTGTTAAGTTGACAGGTCACTCACTCAATCATAGCTGGAAGTCAATAAAGTGTAGACTACTGATGACGTTTCATACATTTAATAATGGACGCACTCTAACATCACAGATACAGTCACTTGAACAGGTTGGCAAAACATTTCATGCTTGAAAATGGTCTACGACATCAAATATGCATTCGTATTGAATGTGGATACAACAGAACGTTAGTAGACAGTCACTCAGGGTTCTAGTTGCATTTAATCTCAGGCCTAACTGACTGATCGGGTCAGTTAATGCTTCCAAATATAGATATACATAAACAATGGTTCCCTGACAGAACCTCTTCTGTTGAAGAATTACCGGCTGCAATTAGCAGGCTTATATGACGACAGTCTTAAACCACCAGTAGTGGATTTTAATAGTAGACAGGTCTCTGTATCATAATCAGATAGTAAGGCATCCCTGTTCTCTGATCAATATTCCGCTAGACAAAGGCGGGATCCAAAATAGTCCTATCTTCGATGAGCTTCACTCACCAGCGAAGATGTATAATGGAGCACAAGTAAAGGGTTCTGTTCATGATATAAATATATTGGACTCTGAATATCCTATAATTGGTGCTGCGTACATCAAACACATAGTGCTGCTAGGAAAAATGTCGTCTTAACATAGTCAATCACTCATATGGGCAGACGATAGCACGTCTGCACATCTAGGCATAGGAAAAAGTTCAGTAAATGTTTTTTTTACCTTATTGTCCTATAAAAATCACACTAGCAAATAGCACACGCCATCCCTTGGCGTAAAGAATGAACATTGGGGAGAATCACTGACATGATAGTCATACAGAGAGAATATCTCATTCCCTAGAATTAACCACAGAGACAAAACTTCGGACCTCTCTGTCCGCACAGCAACTCAGGATTCCATCATCACGGAAGTCTCTCTCAACGACCTAAATTCGACACATGCGCAGAAGCGCATGACCCCAGAGTTCAACTCAAGATGGGCCGATGTTGGACACAACCCAACAAAGATACAAAACCAAATCGCCTTAAATGGTCAGGGAATAAACATCAACTCAGGTTATAAACATTCCAAGAAAGACCGATCTGTTCTGTCCAAACAAGGAAACTTCTTCTTCTTCTTCCGTCCTTAGCCACCAACCGTCAAAGCAGTCAGTGGCCATTACGCCTAGTGGCGTCTTAGGGCAACAGCAGACAGGTTTTCTCTGCCGCTGTTTCCCATCACGCCTAGTGGCGTCTTTAGGGCAACGACAAATCAGCCCATTTGCTGTTGTTTCCGTAATCAAAGTGACTTGCAAACGGGTGATCAGCCCGTTGCATAAACAAGGAAACAACCCGACGTAAATCTAATATTCATCCGCCAGGTTAAGACCCAAGAGAAGGTAACAAACATAATAAAATGTAACATCAACTTAATCAAGAGTTATGTACCTTTGACTATCAAATGAAGTGTTCCACCAGACAGGTATTTTTCTATATATATATATATTGCCTACGAAAGAATCTGTGCGTAACAGACTACCACACCCCCCGGAAAAAAATGACATTTTTTTTTTTGAAATACATCTAAGAGCAACATACAATAGGCTCACAACGCACGAATAATGCGCAGATGAGAAATATCAGTCATAAATATAACGCCAAATTTAGGTGAAGTCGACGTATAGATCGACAGGTGAGAATATATCTCATCATCTCAGAGAAAGTATTTCTCTAAGTATAACTATTTCCAGGGAGGTGCCACCAACGTATACTACAATACTGGCAATGTCACAACGCATACTAAAATTTCATTCAATAATTTCATATTAGGTAACATAAGTTCATGATTAACAAACAAGAAAAATCATCAAAGGACCAGCGGTGAATATACATTAATGAACCGCTAAGTGGTGATACAATCACTATATCATATATTACAAATGTGTACATATTTTGATAAAGAAAAGAACTGTTGTAGAGTTAGACGTATCAGGAAGTCCAAGACATAACAGTTAGGTGGAGTCATGTTGAGATCTACCATCACAACGAGATGTATCAAAATTATTATCTCTGTTGAGCCCATTGCTCTTATTTGAACTCCAGTTAACATAGTTATGATTGTTATTTCTCTTCTGAACAAAATATATATTTGATGGTTTTTGTTGTCCTGGAGAAGAATTATTACAATGTTGATAACCTTTATGAAAGTTCTTATAGTCACTAGGACCAAAATGTTGAGGACAATTAAATTGCCTCCAGTTCTTTGAAGAAGAACTATTATCATATGAACGCGTTTGGTAATGTCCACAATCACGATTATCTTTCTTAGCAAAATTGCTTTTATTTTTTCCTGTGTCAATGTGCTTAATAGGTACATCATACTGACTGCGCTGAGTACGATGGGTACTAACAGTTTTGTTCTCTTTTACCAATTTATCAGAACTTTCTATTACAGTAGGATTACTTTTCCCATGACTTCTTCAAATCCGGTATTGACTGTACCTATCTTTGCATTCATGTCATCCATCAAAATTATGATGTCTCTTCTTTTTACTTTATCCATAATTTCCTGTAGTTTAGTATAAAATGCTTCTTTCACAGACTCTTCTTTGTCATTAGTTGGTGCATAACATTGGATGACATTGACATGAATTTTCTTTTTAGCTGTTTTGAAAATAGCTGTTATTATTCTGGGTCCCACAGCTTCCCATTCAATGAGTGCTTTCTGTGCTTCTTTAGATAACATAAGAGCTACCCCTTCACTGTGGTGTGAACTTTCGTCTTCGTGTCCTGAGGACAGCACCAATTCACCTGTGATGAGTTTCTTCCTGTCTACCCCCTTCCACTTTGTTTCACACATTCCCAGAACCTCGATTTTGTATTCCCTCATTTCTGCTGCTACTTGTGCCACTTTCCCTTGTTCGTTCAATGTCCGAACATTCCAGGTGCCAAATCTGGAAGTTCTCCTAGAAGAAAGAAGGTTAGTCAGCAACACAGATTCCTTTCGGCTTTCTCTGTGTTGCATCATACGCCTCCCCGTGAGAGGACCTTCCCCTGTCTTGGATGGCTGTGTTTTATTTTCTTTATTTGACTTGTCCATATTTGTTGAAGTTTTTTGTGGTTTAAATTTTTTTTTTTACAGGATGGGGTAACCGGCCCCATGCCCAACCCTCCTTAGTCGCCTTCTACGACATGCTTGGCAGGGGACAGTGTTACTATTCTTTGCTCCCCTTTCGGGCCCCAGTAACACACGGCTACAGAGATGTTATATAAATTACTTGGTAAAGTCTGGGAAAAAGAAGAGATACCAGCAGAATGGAAGGAAGGATATCTGGTTAAGTTGCCTAAGAAGGGAAATCTACAAGAGTGCACAAATTATAGAGGAATAATGTTACTATCAGTGCCAGGAAAGGTATTGAACAGGATTATCCTTGAGAGATTAAAGGAGTCCATAGACAAGAAATTGAGAGATGAACAAGCAGGTTTTCGACAAAACAGATCATGTACAGACCAGATAGCCACTTTGAGAATAATAGTTGAACAAAGTCTGGAATGGAATTCACCACTATACATCGGATTTGTGGAATACGAAAAAGCATTTGACAGTGTGGACAGAGAATCACTTTGGAAATTGATGAGGCATTATGGAGTTCCCCTGAAGATCATTAATTTAATAAAGAAAACCTATGAAGACATGACGTACAGAGTTCTTCATGAAGGACAGCTTACAGAACCATTTGGGATAAGAACAGGAGTGCGACAGGGATGCCTCTTGTCTCCATTTCTTTTCTTGCTGGCAATAGATTGGGTTATGAGATCATCGACAACACACAACAGAAATGGAATCCAGTGGACTCTGACTAAGCAGTTGGATGATCTGGATTTTGCTGATGACTTGGCTCTCCTGTCCCATAACCGTAATCAGATGCAGGACAAATTGAAAACACTCGATGAGAGGTCACAGCAATTGGGTCTGAAAATACACAGGGAAAAGACAAAAATAATGCGAATAAATGCAGGTAATGAAAACAGGGTTGAACTTGAAGAAACACCAATACAAGATGTAGAATCATACACATATCTTGGCAGTAATATAGACAAAGTTGGAGGGACAGACAGCGATATCAAAATAAGAATACAAAAGGCAAGAGGAGCTTTCATTGCATTGGGAAATATATGGAGATCAAGAGAAATAGGATCCAACACGAAAATAAGAATCTTCAACTCAAATGTGAAGTCAGTCCTATTGTATGGCTCGGAGACATGGAGAACAACAAAGACAACAACCAAAAAGCTACAGACTTTCATAAATGGGTGCTTGCGTAGAATAGAGGGATTAAAATGGTATGACAAGGTTACCAATGTGGAACTGATGACAAGAACTGGACAAGTGCCAGTGGAACAAGAGATGAGAAGAAGACGATGGCGATGGATAGGACACACACTGAGGAAACCTGTTGATAGCATTACAAGGCAGTCCTTGTTCTGGAACCCCCAGGGCAAGAGAGGCAGAGGAAGACCAAGAAGTACGTGGAGAAGAGAGTTGGAAACAGAGGTGAAAATGATGAGGAGAACATGGAAAGAACTTGAGATGATGGCACGTGACAGGAGGACTTGGCATGTGTTTGTTGAAGGCCTATGCTCCTTTGGGAGTGGAGGGTTATGAATGAATGAGGATTACTTTTGTTGGCTTGACGCCAACTCCCATTAGAAGCAGTATCGTTATTCCGTGGGAAACCATATTTACCACGAAAAGATTCGTTCACATATTGTTTAGTGTTGCTATGAGCATTGAGTGTATGTGGCTGGCTCTTTGCATTAGCAACATGTTGACCATCATGTTTATGTTTAAATCTATCCACCTTGGTAGTAGATAACACCTTATTGTACAAAACAATATCTAATAAACTGTCAACTCTTTTACGAAGTTTTGTAACTTCCACCTCTGCCTTAGCTTTCTCTCTAGCAACAGCTTTGTATATTCTTTCGTTGGTTTTAATTTTTCTGTCATAATCCAACCTTATGTCTTGTAACTGAGAAATAAGAGTCTTCTCTTTAGCAATACTATCTTTGAGATCCGTTCTCAACGTTGTCATCTGAGACGAATTTTCTAATGCTTTAGCTTTCTCCTGAATCAGTTCAAGTTTGAGTGCTTCCATAGCACTATGATGAGTAGTCATAAGTTCATCAACTTTCTCATCATTTTCCTTATTCGATCTCAACTGTGTCAACTCCAATTGTAGTGACTGAATCTCAATCCTTAATTTATCATTGTCCATTTTGGCTTGTTTCAAGTCCCCGGTGCAAGCATTTTCTTTACAATATTGCTCGTATTGAGCCAAGCTCATATCACTTTCTAACCATTGCTCATATTTAGAAAAGCTCATCACATCTTCAAATTCATTTTTCTCCTTCATTTGAGATTGTTTTAATTTATCCTTACGAGGAAGAGCTAATGTTTCTATAATCTTCCACAGTAGTTTCAAATCAAGCGTGGAAGAGCTCACCTTATCTACTTGATTATCCAACATCTCTTTTAATGAGGTCACTTCATCCTCTAACTCTTTCTTCTGTGTAAGAAAAAATTCACTACATTTATCATTATTCGCTGTCAACAGCGTCAACTTACTCCTTAATGTAGCATTTTCACAATTCATTGCTGATAACTTATCAGTAAGAGCTTTCTTATCACTTTGAAGCTCATTTATTGTTTCCTTTAATGCATACAACTCCAAAGCTACCAGTTTCTCCTCATGTTCCATCTTCTGTTTTCTCTCCTCAGCTTCTCTGTCTAAACTTTTAATTTCAGCCTCTATCTTCTTTTGTTTATCCTTCCACTGCATTTGTTTCTCCTCAGATTCTCTTTCTAACCATTTCTCTTCAGCCTCCTGAGCTTTGTAATATTCGCCCATCACAAATTCTTTTAATTTATCTCCAGTCATCCCAAGGGCTTTCCCTTGCCCAATAAAGTAGTCTAAAGTCGACATAATGTCTAACAATATGAGACTAGTTACCTGAAATAATAATGCAATTTATTTCAAAGTAAATGGAAGCAAGTTTTTAATAAACTTGAATAACCAGCTCACTTTATCCCAATCTCTGTGGGAAACAAGCCTTTAATAAGGTCTTGTATAATCAACTGTATAATAATAATAATACTAATAATACACCACCAGTTGATTCTATACCACAAGTGCACTACACAGCTAATAGTGCATGATCAAATATATCCATAAATAGTATATGTCAACCAACAACATAAACAAAGGACAATCATAAAAGACAATACGAAAACATTCGCAGAGGTCAACTAAATGAAAAAAAGCGTAACTAAAGATAATGTCACAAAATATGTGATGATAACTGCGAAAATCGAACAAAGAACTGACACAACAGTGTATAAAAGGTGTACGTGTGTCGTATGAGGCGACGGGAAACAATCTGGTATCAGTAGCTGACTTCTATGCAATGTCCACTGTGCAGGTTAGACCCAGAAATCTGGCCACCACATTGATAAGGGCTGTTTTTAGCCTCCACATGGATAAGGTTATACTGGACACATAGATGAATGTTCTCTTGATGTAGAATGAATGTATTGTGGTGTTGTGTGTCAATCCCAATGTTACTTGTATGCCACTGTTAGAGCTGGGCACACAGTAGAATGGTCAACTTGTTCCGACACAGTGTTTGGTATTTAGGTCACCTTGTTCGTCAAGTGTTGAGGCGCTGACAAGGGACAGTTTTGACATAGAGTGAGAGTGTAGATGTAATTTACGCGAATGGGTGTACAGTTCTGTTAAGTTGACAGGTCACTCACTCAATCATAGCTGGAAGTCAATAAAGTGTAGACTACTGATGACGTTTCATACATTTAATAATGGACGCACTCTAACATCACAGATACAGTCACTTGAACAGGTTGGCAAAACATTTCATGCTTGAAAATGGTCTACGACATCAAATATGCATTCGTATTGAATGTGGATACAACAGAACGTTAGTAGACAGTCACTCAGGGTTCTAGTTGCATTTAATCTCAGGCCTAACTGACTGATCGCGTCAGTTAATGCTTCCAAATATAGATATACATAAACAATGGTTCCCTGACAGAACCTCTTCTGTTGAAGAATTACCGGCTGCAATTAGCAGGCTTATATGACGACAATCTTAAACCACCAGTAGTGGATTTTAATAGTAGACAGGTCTCTGTATCATAATCAGATAGTAAGGCATCCCTGTTCTCTGATCAATATTCCGCTAGACAAAGGCGGGATCCAAAATAGTCCTATCTTCGATGAGCTTCACTCACCAGCGAAGATGTATAATGGAGCACAAGTAAAGGGCTCTGTTCATGATATAAATATATTGGACTCTGAATATCCTATAATTGGTGCTGCGTACATCAAACACATAGTGCTGCTAGGAAAAATGTCGTCTTAACATAGTCAATCACTCATATGGGCAGACGATAGCACGTCTGCACATCTAGGCATAGGAAAAAGTTCAGTAAATGTTTTTTTTACCTTATTGTCCTATAAAAATCACACTAGCAAATAGCACACGCCATCCCTTGGCGTAAAGAATGAACATTGGGGAGAATCACTGACATGATAGTCATACAGAGAGAATATCTCATTCCCCAGAATTAACCACAGAGACAAAACTTCGGACCTCTCTGTCAGCACAGCAACTCAGGATTCCATCATCACGGAAGTCTCTCTCAACGACCTAAATTCGACACTTGCGCAGAAGCGCATGACCCCAGAGTTCAACTCAAGATGGGCCGATGTTGGACACAACCCAACAAAGATACAAGACCAAATCGCCTTAAATGGTCAGGGAATAAACATCAACTCAGGTTATAAACATTCCAAGAAAGACCAATCTGTTCTGTCCAAACAAGGAAACAACCCGACGTAAATCTAATATTCATCCGCCAGGTTAAGACCCAAGAGAAGGTAACAAACATAATAAAATGTAACATCAACTTAATCAAGAGTTATGTACCTTTGACTATCAAATGAAGTGTTCCACCAGACAGGTATAGCACGTTTCACTAGCTTTGCCCAACTTCAAAATGCTATATCTCAGCGAATATATAACGCATATAAGTGAAATTTTGTTTGTGAATATGAAATGGTATAGACCCTATGAATTAAGTTTTTCATTAAAATGCGGCCACTGGTTTCAATTTTCGTTTCTTTGCGATATAATATAAAATCCTACTTGCCAACACACATCACACGCACACATACTGAAATGTCTACAGTAAATTATACGACCTCATTTGCACATTTTTGGTTTATCAAGCAATTGGCATGATTTTTGAGTGAAATTGCGTGAAATCGCACTTCTTGAACATAAAACAGTTTATATCCGGTGCAACGCACACATTGTCAAGCAGAGGTGTGTCTACAAAAATTATTGTGTGGTTAAGAAGGAAAAATGAGTCTGCGAGTACATTTTATGACATTACAGCAAATCACAAATAGGATTTTTAAGTATTTCTGCAATGAAGCTACTCGAGGAAAACTATATCATTCTATTTCAAACCCACAAAAGAGGACTATTTCACGCCTTGGGGATAAGCAAACGATCATTGCACCGCTGGATAGCGACATCTGAAATGTCTAATTCCAGTGTTTTACACACGAAAATTAGGCCAAGAGTGGTGGATAATTTTGACAGAGAATTGATCCGCAGAGAAATCTGCAATATGTTTCACAATAATGAGGCAGTGACTTTAAGGAAATTGAAAATTTGGTTAAGAAAGAATAATGACATTGATATTTCCAAATCTACGCTATGGAGGACTATTAGGAGTTTGGGATTCACTTTTAGAAAATATGTTGGTGGTAGAAACCTTATTTGCGAGAAGCCTCATATAGTTGCAATGAGAAGCAAATATTTACGCGAGGTCAGAGAAATGAGAAGAGATTGTTATGATTTTGTGTATTTAGATGAAACTTGGATCAATGCGCACCACAGTAATGAACGAGAATGGCAATCATCTGATGGAACAACTAAGAGACTAGTACCAAGCAGCAAAGGACAGCGCCTAATAATTGCACATCCAGGAAGCAGCCATCATGGGCTTCTAAATAATACTGAACTCATATTTGTTTCAAAATCCACAGATAATAGGGATTACCATGCAGAGATGAATGGCAAGATATTTCAAGATTGGATTGTGAATCATGTACTTCCTTCCTTGGATAGACCGTGGTGTTTGATAATGGACAATGCCTCATATCACAACGTTGTGGCACCAGAAGATAAAGTTTCTAATTCACCAAGTATTAAAGATGTAATAAAGATTTGGCTGACCATAAACAACATTCCATTTAACGAAATGTCCATGAACCTGAATTACTTGGAATTGTAAAAAAAGACACAGCATACAAAGATATTTCACATAGACAAGGCAATCCATGAACATGGTCACGGATGTTTAAGATTACCACCTTACCATTCTCACTTAAACCCAATAGAATTAGTATGGGCTAAAATTAAGGAACAGGTAGCAACAGAAAATAGAACGTTCAAATTAAAAGATGTTGAAATACTTATAAAAGCCGCCATCTCCAATATAGCCAGGGATTATTGGAAGAAAAGTGAGAACCATGTGTTACAAGAGGAAGAGGAATATTGGAAGAATGATGGTTTGTCCTTCATTCAGCCGAGATTGATTTTCAATTTCTCAGAGACATCTGATTATGATTCGGATGAAGTTTAATTTCTTTAAAGATGACCTTACCGTTATTTACAAGCACATTAGAGGAGCAACGTTCCATTATGATATTTATGAACCGCAAAGAGATGATACCCATTGAAATAATTAGATCAAGGAAAGTCCAGTATGGTAGCGCATTAAATGTCAATGACAAACAATGTCACGAGTATCTCGCATGCAGATCATTTAAGAAATCATCTTCAACACGTATTCAATTGCAAACGTGATGGCCACATTATTGTAATAGTAGACACGCCTATGCCTAATCAATTCACAGAATCTGTGCATGAAGTGGTAAAATTTCTTTTCTCGATACACAATAATTAGTATGCCGACAAAGATCAAAGGATTTCATCCGTTTATGGGAACTGGACAAGATGCACAGATATAAAGTATATATTTGTTGGGTCTAACCCAACATAACATCGTATGCAAAAAATGGCATTAATACGTTAGACGGTTAATCAGATAATTACATTTGTTTGATGGCAAAGCTAGTGAAACGTGCTATAGATATTTTTCTATATATATATTGCCTACGAAAGAATCTATGCGTAACAGCTCGCTACATGAATGAGTGTCTTTGCTTGCTCGTGTTTGCGTGTAACTGTGAGCGTTTTTGTATATTTTAAATATATTTGTTTTGACTACATGGTGTTTGTGGATATGTGTATGTTTTATGTGATTGCGTGTATGTAAACTCCGCCAATGCCGGTCCCAAGCCCGGAACGATTACGAGTAACACAAGAGAGAAAACCGGACTGATTCTAAAGGCGACGAACTGGAACGGACTACGGACTACGACTTATGGAACATGGACAGCCGATAGAATAGTCTGGCGCTCTCTCTTCCAAACCTCTACACCTCACGGTAGAAGGGGAACGACTAAGTAAGTAAGTAGTAAGCGTGTATGTGTGATGGTAAGATTATTTCAGAAGATAAGCACCCCACCCACCCACACGCTGAATTGGCTCTAGAACAGTTACAAGACACAATCACTTCCACCACCCCCCCCTCCCCCCAGACAGTGACGTATCACCTCAGTCACAGTGAAGTATCACTCCCTTCTTAGACACAGTGACGTATAAATCCCTTTCTCAGACACAGTGACGTATCACTCCCCTTCTGGGAGCCGCGCTAGCGTAGTGGTTACCACACCGCTCTGGCGACCGGGTGATCCAGGATCAAACCCAGGTGACGGCATTTGAGGATTTTTCGTCGACCGGGATTTGGACTGGATTAACTTGAGACCTGGCGAGAACATTTCAAGGAGTGTCGTCGACCAGGGATTGGCGGCTCCTGAGCCGACCCAGCTCTAATGGGTATCTCCGAAATCGGCAAGTATCTGCCTGAATGGCGAGGGACACCGGTCTCTGTACAAGAAAAAAGGGATACTCACGTAAAATCAATGTCAGGTTAGACATTAATAATAATATTCTGAGATTTCGCCTCGAGTATTAGCGGGCGTACGAATAAAAAAATAATAAAAAAATAAATAAATAAAAACTCCCCTTCTCGGACACAGTGACGTATCATTCCCCTTAGACAAAATGAAGTCTCACTCTCCCCCCCCCCCCCCCCCCCCCCCCCCCAGTGACGTATCACTCCCTTCTTAGACACAGTGACGTATAAATCCCCTTCTCAGGCACAGTGACGTATCACTCCCCTTCTCGGACACAGTGACGTATCACTCCCCTTAGACAAAATGAAGGCTCACCCCCCCCCCCCACAGTGACGTATCACTCCTCTTCTCAGACGCAATGACGTATCACTCCCCTTCTAAAAAACAGTGAAGTATCACTCCTCTTCTCAGACGCAATGACGTATCACTCCCCTTCTAAAACACAGTGAAGTATCACTCCTCTTATAAAACACAGTGAAGTATCACACCCCCCCCCCCCCCTTTCTCAGACACAGTGACGTATCACTCCTCTTCTCAGACACAGTGAAGTATCACCCCTTCTCAGACACATTGAAGTATCACTCTCCTTCTAAAACACAGTGACGTATCACTCCCCTTCTCAGACACAGTGACGTATCACTCCTCTTCTCGGACACAGTGACGTATCACTCCCCTTAGACAAAATGAAGGCTCACCCCCCCCCCCTCCCACAGTGACGTATCACTCCTCTTCTCAGACGCAATGACGTATCATTCCCCTTCTAAAACACAGTGAAGTATCACTCCTCTTATAAAACACAGTGAAGTATCACACCCCCCCCCTTTCTCAGACACAGTGACGTATCACTCCTCTTCTCAGACACAGTGAAGTATCACCCCCTTCTCAGACACATTGAAGTATCACTCTCCTTCTAAAACACAGTGACGTATCACTCCCCTTCTCAGACACAGTGACGTATCACTCCACTTCTCAGACACAGTGAAGTATAACCCCCTTCTCAGACACTGTGAAGTATTATCCCCTTCTCAGATACAGTGACGTATCACTCCCCTTCTCAGACACAGTGAAGTATCACTCCCCTTCTCAGACATAGTGAAGTATCACTCCACTGAATTGGCCCTTTAACAGTTACAAGACACAATCCCTTCCCCCCCCCCCCCCCCTCACAGACACTGACGTATCACTCCCTTCTCAGACACAGTGAAGTATCACCCCCTTCTCAGATACAGTGAAGTATCAATCTCTTCTCAGATACAGCGACGTATCACCTCCTTCTCAGATACAGTGACATATTACTCCCCTTCTCAGATACAGTGAAGTATCACTACCCTTCTCAGATACAGTGAAGTATCACTACCCTTCTCAGACACAGTGATGTATCTCTCCCCTTCTCAGACATAGTGAAGTATCACTCCCTTCTCAGATACAGTGAAGTACCATCCCCTTCCCAGGTACAGTGACGTATCACTCCCTTCTCAGACACAGTTAAGTATCACCCCTTCTCAGATACAGTGAAGTATCACTCCCTTCTAAGATACAGTGAAGTATCACCCCCTTCTCAGATACAGTGAAGTATTACTCCCTTCTCAGACACAGTGAAGTATCACTCCCCTTCTCATACACACTGGTATCACCCCCTTCTCAGACACAGTGAAGTATCAATCCCTTCTCAGACACAGTGACGTATCACTCCCCTTCTCAGACACAGTAAAGTATCACCCCCTTCTCAGATACAGTGAAGTATCACCCCCTGCTCAGATACAGTGAAGTATCACTCCCCTTCTCAGACACAGTGAAGTATCACCCCCTTCTCAGATACAGTGAAGTATCACCCCCTTCTCAGATACAGTGAAGTATCACTCCCCTTCTCAGACACAGTGAAGTGTCACCCCCTTCTCAGATACAGGAAGTATCACCCCCTTCTCAGACACATTGAAGTATCACTCCCTTCTCAGACACAGTGAATTATCACTCCCTCTTCTCAGACACAGTGAAGTATCACTCACTCTTCTCAGACACAGTGAAGTATCACTTCCTCTTCTCAGACATAGTGAAGTATTATCCCCTTTCTCAGACACAGTGAAGTATCACTCCCTCTTCTCTGACACAGTGAAGTATCACTTCCTCTTCTTAGACACAGTGAAGTATCACTTCCTCTTCTCGGACAGCGTGACGTATCACTCCCTCTTCTCAGACACAGTGAAGTATCACTTCCTTTTCTCAGACACAGTGAAGTATCATCCCCCGTTCCCAGACACAGTGAAGTATCACTCCCTCTTCTCAGACGCAGTGAAGTATCACTCCCTCTTCTCAGACACAGTGAAGTATCACTCCCTCTTCTCAGACACAGTGAAGTATCACTCCTCTTCTCAGACACAGTGAAGTATCACTTCCTCTTCTCAGACACAGTGAAGTATTATCCCCTTTCTCAGACACAGTGAAGTATCACTCACTCTTCTCGGACACAGTGAAGTATCACTTCCTCTTCTCAGACACCGTGAAGTATCACTCCCTCTTCTCAGACACAGTGAAGCATCATCCCCTTTTTCAGACACAGTGAAGGATCACTCCCTCTTCTCAGACACAGTGAAGTATCACTTCCTCTTCTCAGACACAGTGAAGTATTACTTCCTCTTCTCAGACACAGTGAAGTATCACTCCCTCTTCTCAGACACAGTGAAGTATCACTCCCTCTTCTCAGACACACTGAAGTATAACTCCCTCTTCTCAGACACAGTGAAGTATCACACCCTCCCCCCCCCCCACCCCTTCTCAGACACAGTGAGAAGTATCACTCCCCCTTCTGAGACACTGCGAAATATAAACCCCTTTCCAGTCCTCTTTTTTCTGAGATACTGATTTATCTCACAAAAGTTTGCCAAAAATAATGACATTGAAATCAAATGCGCAAAAAACATAAAACAACAAAAAATCACTTTGGAACTTGAAAAAAAAGGTACAACCTGAAATACGCAAAAACAAGAGATTGTGGTTACCATATCTAAAACCTGCACAGCTCAAATCACGCCCCCACCCCTCTTCAGTATTCTCTGGAACTTAAAACTTCCTGCCTTAATCATCTACCAGACGGCGTCACTAAGATAGTTCTAAAGTTTGAATGTGCTGACCTGCTGAAACTTGTTTTTATTGATTCGTCAACGTCGAGAGTTGACATTACAAAGTTCAAAAGTATTTCCTGTGTTACAATATGCACCAAAGAAGAATTTAGAAATACAGTTGTGGATAGTTCAAGATCCGTTACCAGAATTTGAAAATTTCCATGTCTATTGTAGCATTGTCGAGAACTGTGACCTAGTTTTTACGTCTGTAGTGTCACTGTCGCTTGAAAATCTTGCCGTTTTTTCATGCAGTGTGTAAATAAATGTATTTACTTTGGCGGTGCTTCTGTTTGAATACACTTCTATACTTCACCCAAGATAAAACACATGTTCAAGGAGCTAATAGAGGAATGTATCACTGATCTTATGAACGATGTTTCTAGCTAAAAAGTACGAATTCTGTAATGAGGCGTACACGAATTTCCATTCGAGGGTGAAATTGAGAAGTTTACACCGGAAGATTCTTGTTAGAATGTGTGTACATGTCTGTCTACCTGGTAGGTCACAGTACGAGAAGAGGTTTGGAAAGGTGCATATACTGCGGAAAGTGTAGGGAGTCCGCGCTGTACATCCTGCATTGACTCGTGCAGGTGAAATATAAATACTGAACGTGGACGGTGTCATAGTTTCGGTGTAGCTGTACTTACAGGTCAGTATAAGATTTTAACTTGTCACTCCTGTCACGAACGCTGACCACTTTTAATAATATCGGATGTGATTTTGGTTATTGAAAGCTGTAGGCTCTCGTTCACACTTGTGTTCTGTGGATATGCAAATGTACGTAGCAATAGTAAATTGTTGTAACACAGGTTAGCTATTTCTGTTAGCTATGTATATTTTATATTTGTTAATATTTCAGTGGAAACAAAAATCCCACGTACAAATGCGATTAATTGGAGGTTCGTTTAAAACTATTTTACTATGTTTTTTTTGTCTATCTTTTGCGTACATTATGAGATTGATGTTCGTAAGAATAAGGACGGTAGCTTCCACGAAACTGCTTGACATGTACTTAAAACAATATAAAGATATTCTGTATTATGCCAGTTAGTTATGTACTTCAGATCAAATCAATCAAAGGACTACATCAGTCAGACTCAAACGTTTTCTGTCACATAGGTGGAGAGAGAATTTTAAAGCTAGAGAAATTCTGGAAAGACATTGAACTGATGTTACAGGGCACGAAGTCTTGACATGAATTTGTTAAAGTCCTATGTTCCTTGGGGAACTTAAGGGTAAGAACTAAATGAATGAACTTAAGAGTCTAGCCGTCCTGTCAGGTCTGAACAAATCATGCGTCACTTGCTGAATTAAAAATAGAAGTACAGAACAGTGGTACATTTACATACGTAGCGTCTGCCTACACATTCCTATCTTGGTCATGCGTTCAGCAGATGGTTGTGATAGATCTATCTTTCAATTAATACAGTGGTTCTCATCCTTCTTGGCCGAGGTGCACCGGAACCGTCGGCCAGGTCCTGGGATATCCCCTCCTAAGACGGTCGGAGGTATAGAACGCTAATAAAGACGCTTTTTCAGGTTCCTGCGTGTATTTATGTACCGTATAATCGATTACTGGAGAGACATGATCCCCTACGTCACTAGTCACGGTACTTGAAGAAGAAGAAGATAATCCTTTATCACCAGTTTACTTTTCTTTCATTATAGAGACAACTGCAGAGTTAGTCCCCCTTGTAGGAAGGCGTGCACCAGCATTCACATGCTTTTGTAATTGTCGATTCTGTAGCAATTTGTTTTATATGACGCTTTTGCCAATCCTCATACACAACCTCATGCCATGTACGACATGTATGAGAGATCAGTAGTCATATTATTTCTTTGTGTCGTAAGAGACCCGCGGGAACTACGCGGGGCACTGGACCCGCTGCCGCCCCCCAAAAAAAACCTAAACAAACAAATTGCTACTCTTAGAATTTAAAACTAAAACGGAGTAAGTATGAAGATTCCAAATAAAAAACAAACACATAAAAAACAGACTACGCCTGTGAATCTAATGAGAGACATTCTGGGACAGTTTATCAGCGATTTTGTTAAAATTAGGTGTCAGGGCCGATAACTGTCTGCTGAAGCTCCAACCCCCTCTTTCTTCAACACAATAAAAGTAGGAATGTCGTAAACATTTCATGTTTCACTTACAATCTAAATGATTTTGTATTTAGCAGATAAATCGTCCCAATAAAACTTTGCTTGGTACGTTTGTCTGAAAGGTCTGAAACAATCGCAGCAGCTTATTTGGAAAATACGGAAATGATGAAACAATGTTGTGATTAAAGGCTGTTAAATGATTAGTCAAATAACAATCCGTTTGCTTAGTTTTACTTCCTAAATGTGCCGCACATGCTAAAGGTTGAAGATGTTTTATTGAATTCTTCTCCCATCAGTGTTTTGACGGGCGTACTTACATGTCTCTTCTTCTTCCGTCCTTAGCCACCGACCGTCAAAGCAGTCAGTGGCCATTACGCCTAGTGGCGTCTTAGGGCAACAGCAGATAGGTTTTCTTTGCCATTGTTTCCCATCACGCCTATTGGCGTCTTTAGGGCAACGGCAAATCAATCCATTTGCTGTTGTTTCCGTAATCGAAGTGACTGGCAAACGGGTGATCAGCCGTACTTACATGTATTTTACTAAAATATTAGCAAGTGACAATATGCTTTGGAGGCAGATCCTGGTACCCCTCGAAGTACACCCAAGGGTATGCATACATCCGGTTGAGAACCACTGATTTAATACATACAGTGGCCTACTGGGACAGGTAGGCGTGAAATACAAATACATGCTTTAAATTGTGTGTATAATAAGCTGTTTAACTTAATAAAAGCTGAATCAACCAGGGTTGTGAAGTCAGCCAATAAAATTTTCAACTCCGACTACAGAAATTTTACAAGTAGAAGTCCGACTTTTTTATCTACACTTTTTTAAACTAAGGCATAAAATTATGCACTTAGATGGAGGTATATGCATAAGTATGGTGTGTGTGTGAATAACTGAATACGTAGTTTTCGTAGACTTCCTTTTAAACTATTCATTCATACAGTAGTACAAAATAACAAATCATCCACAAATGACTGCTTTGCCAAACTCCATGAGGCAAAATAGTTTCATATTAACAATGACGGAAAAATTGACAGTGTATGTAATTTATTTTCATTTCTTGTGTGTTTTTTCTAAATGTGTCAACAAATTTTCAATTGTGATTAAAAAAAACTTTATTTATGATCAGAAGCAACTGAAATTTTCATACATTATGTAAAAATGAATGTACTTTAACAGGAAAGTGGTTGTAGGAGTTATACTACTTTAAAATGTTATTTCTTCTTCTTCTTCCTCGTTCGCCCTGAAAAGGACGGTGGTTGCGTTGTGTCTGTTTACGCCTAAGCTGTGATATTTGCACCTTTCGGTCGACACATCCGACTTCTGCACGGCATTTTTTAGGACCGGGTTTGCCTTCCCATTGCGATCCACACTCGCTCAGCCAGACTGCACTGCTGCAGACTGTTTCCAGGACCACCACGTGGAGGTGGAGTGCGGTCTTGACCAGCTCTGATTCGCTGGTCCTGACGCAGGCAGTCAATCTATGAGTCGCTGACTGCATTCACTATTGCTATGTTATTTCACAATTGTTAAGTGACCCCCTCCATTGCATGGATCAAGCGTGGATCTGCCGTGACTTAAGTCTCGTAAAATTCAGAGTCGGAGTCGGGAAATGTGTTACCGACTCCACTAAAAAATGACCGATTCCACGACTCCGACTCCACAGCCCTGGGAATCAACGTTGGTTAAGTTAAGATGACGACGTCAGTAGCATAGATCCCATTATGTCAAACATCTTATGTGGTTACTCTTACAGCTAAAATAACTCTACCACGTGGCATGTAAATGAAGTCAACTAGTTCAAAGTAAATATTCATCTTATTCGATGGAGTAGGTGATGATGCCTCTTCATAGCTCCCTGTCTGTAGAGCTGTTACTTTTTTTCAATTCTGTGATACTAACATGTCCATTGTTCTCTCTCTCTCTCTTTGTCTGTCTGTTTGTCTCTTTCTCAGTCTGTCATTTTGTATCTCTTTGTTCATCATTATAGCTTTCCTACTTTTATAGCTTGACCAAAAAACTACTCTCCTTTGACGCATGTAAAAAGCATATTTTAAGCATTTTCCTCCTTTCGTGCATCTTTATTACATTTCAAACTGTCTGTAATTTTCTTAACATTCATATTTCAAACTGCACCTGTGTTGTCTCCAATGATCTTCTTGTTTCTTTAATGACTGTGATTTACTTCCTTATTACAGGATAGGATCTATGTAACATTTACAAACAATAGTTCTTATTTCATTAACAAAGATTTATTGGTTAGGGAGTTTTTAAAATTTACTTACACATGTCATGGATTGCCTCCCCTGCTTTGCAATAGTGGTCCAACAGTGGCCAAAACTCAAGAGTTTCTAATATGAGCCTTCAAAGGTGCCTACCTTTGCACAAAATTACTCTTGGCAGAGTGATAGATAAAAGGATAATGACGCTTCTATCTCAAGGTAGTGATTATTAGATATTTCTGAAGTCAAGAACAATGCTGCTTTGGCAGGCTAACTTTATATCGGTCCGCCGCCTTTTATGAAGAATTAAGCAATTATTAATTTCAGCTCGTCAAGCCCCCACCTTGATTTACTCAGTGAAATTGTTATTAAGGTATAGCTCTGTTTAGAGTGTAATCAGTAAATTGACTGAGACAAACATGCAGTACATTTAAAATGATTAAATCGAAGTTACATTTGCATAATTACAAATAACCACTCATCATCGTGTGATGGTAGGGTGTTTTATGTAAGAAGTCACTTGGCAGCTTTTAGGTTTGACTTAGCTGCAAATGGTAGTTTCGTCTCCCGCTGGGTTTTTGGGTTCTGTGCAGATAGGTTTAACAAGGTTTTCGAAAATTTGAATAATGATTTAACAGAAAGTTGTCATCACTGTTGTGATGAGATGAAAGTTTATAAAGGAGTTCCCATGGCAGCTTATAGGTTTCACTTATCTGGCACTGGAAGGTTCTGCTCCCGCTGATGGTTTGATTCTGTGCAGATAGGTCACTGATAACGCTCGTCGCTGGTCAATAATGTAGGGTGTAGCACGTTTGCAGAAGTGTCAGGGGGTGTCTACAAAGTTGGTCCCTCGTCTTAAAGTTCAGGCCACTATTCCCTTCTTGTTCCAGAGATATTACCCTCAGTTGGTACCACCAACAGCTATGGTAAAAGAATAAAAATGAAACGCTCTCCTGAGTATTGCATTTCCCGATTAATACTTATGTGTCCTCTTCTCTCTATTCCACCATCCCATCTACCTCAGAATTTACCCTCGATGAGAATTAAACTTAATCCTTCGAGAGAAAACTTCCTTTACATTTAAATTGAATAGCTTTATCTTTATTTACATTTAAATGAAAAGGTTAATAGTACAGATAGAATATGTTTACATTTACATCTCAACTGATTGAAAAGTGTTCACAATATAAATTGAATTTGTTTTCATTTATATCTACACTTGTTGAACAGTTTGAAACTTTCATTAATTTTAAAGTGAATATGTGTACATAGACATTTACACTGGTTTGAAAATGTAAATATTATACTTGGGACTACTTACGCTTTTAGTTCTCTTTAAGAAACTAGTGATAAGCAGTCACCAGCCCTTGCAGTGGTGGTTCATGAAATCATCATTCTATATGCTGAGGTTGCCAGCCTGTACAATGAGTACTACCGGAGTGAAAGAGAGATCGAGAAGGGGTTGCCCCAACACATCTCGTGACAACACACAAGAAGAAAGATGTGACAAGTGTAATATTGTTTTAAGACTTTAGACTGGCATAGTGGTTACAGCTCTTACCTCTCGCAGCAAAGTTAGCGAGTTCAAAACCTGGTAGCGTCACGCTCCAGTCTACCCAGTTGCAAATGGGTACCTGACTCTTCTCTTGAGTTAGGGAAGGCAAAGGCAGCGAGAAAGGGAGCTGGTCACTCCACCTCATAAAGTTGGACCAAGTAAACTAAGTCTCTAATACATCACGCCCTACGGCAGTATCTGCTATCAGACTTATTTGACCTTACATAGACTTGAGGCCCGGACATCTACAGTATCTGCTATCAGACTTACGTGACCTTACATAGACTTGAGGCCCGGACATCTACAGTATCTGCTATCAGACTTTCTTGACCTTACATAGACTTGAGGCCCGGACATCTATTTGGAATCTGGGAGGTCTGAAGGCTTTCCGTTCTATTTCCGTAACCGCTGTGGGCGGAATATCGTTGTTCAGTGGCTGGGTAATCTCTTTTATGTCGGAACAGAGAGGATAATGTTTACCCTGCTTGTTTCTGGGGACTAAATAAGGTTAAGGTATACCTATTTACGGTCGTAGGGGAGTGAAGAGTTCGAGACTTCACTATACTAGAACCAGCATCATGAGGCGGGGTTACAAGTTCCCTTCCTCACTGCCTTTGACTTCCTGCGGGCAGATTTAGGGGCCCATTTTTAGCTGGGTAGACTGGAGCAGGACGCCTCCAGGTCTCGAACACGGTAACTTTCCATAGAGAGGCAAGCGCTCTAACCACGCTACCAAGCGGGTGGCGCCAATAACGCTACAAATGATTTCTCTCACGGTGTCTACATGTGTAGTTTGTCTTGTGAATGCTAGAGATCTGCTTGTGTGTTAGTCTGTGTGTCTGACAACATTAATTATCTGCAATATTTTGATGAAACTTTTACACAACCCAGGAAGCTGCAGTGTTCTGTTTTTTATTTGCTGAAATGTTCTTATCTTTTCGGTTTCTGTCTATTTCTTTTTGTTGTTTTGTGCAATGTTGGATTTGTTGTATGACGCATTAAGTTGTTGTGTTTTTACTAGAAAGTTTATACTTGTGTCAACAGCTTACATTTGAGCCACATCCTATGTTTCTGTGTAGACCAAAAACGTATAACAATTACAGCTGAGTGCGTTAATGGAACATAAAGAGACTATTTTCAAGGGCGGATACAGTTTAGCTTTGAACTCAAATTTAAAGTGTAACTTCAGTGGTAATCTCTTACTCTAAGGAGAAAGTATTGACTGTGAGATATTTATTCATACGCCCCATTGCTTTTCATCCCCTTATTCCCTCGTTATCTTTCAGAAATGTAAAAAAGGCAATACTGTAATGCCTATTTCTTTACCCCAATGAAATAAAGATTTCGTACGTTCCTTCGTTCATCTTTCCTAACGCTGTTACGCTCTTTTGATATAAAGTACATCTTCGAACATTCATATCTCATCTGTTGTAAGGCACCTCCTTCCTTAGCAAGTTTGTCTGCCTCCTCATTTCCTGGTATGTTGCAATGAGTTGGTATCCACTGGGTTGTGCACTTGTTCAAGCATTTGGCCAGTCTTTCAAGAGAGTTTATTAGATAATTTATGAAATGGTGAAAACTGCTGTAACAGCCACATTCAAGTCCAGATGGGAAGGAGAACACCCAGGCCATATACACAAAATTATGCCTATCATCAGCTATATAGGCAAGACCAGGTCACCATTTTTCTGCTACGCACTGGACACAGTAGATTGAGATACCATCTAACCACAAGTACAGAATTGGTGAAACAGATCTCTGCACCTGCGGTACCAGCCCGATTACAGTCGAACACCTGCTGCAGTCCTGCCCGACATACAGCAATGAACGGAGTAGCAAATGGCAACAACCTACTCCACTCCACGAAAAACTGTTTATAGATGTCAGGAACCTTGCGCTGACTACTGCCTTTATTGGAGTCATTAATGTGAAAGTCTGAAGACGAACGAGGAAGAAGAGGAAGAAGAAGATATCTCATCTTCAGTAAAGTAGGCGAATGCACAGAAATAGTATAGAACGGTCCAAGTTTGACGAAACATATTGATATAATCAGCACATTACCATTCACCATCTGATGCCTGTCGCAGTTCATTATTTCCCTTACTGTTAGACCCATACTTTAATAATAGAGTTATCTCCACTTTACTTATATTGTTTTAGTTTTTTACACAAAATCAATTGGGCCTGTCGAACTTCATAAATTAAAATGTACCAAGAAAGGGAGCGACATTCAAAGTTTCAGCTCTTAGCGTAGAGTGGAACATAGAGATTTTGAGCGTCAAAGATTTGAAACTCGACAAATATTAAAGCTAAGGTGATTTTGAATAAAAGTGGTTAATAAACATGGTGTGGGCCCATAAGTAATCGGTCATCCGTTTCCCAAAAACGAAAATTATTAACAACGGATTTTGGTGTTTGTGCTGAACGTAACCACCTGGTTATTTGTTACGCGGAGTTATTTTGCTTGAATGCAGTTTTGACGAAGCGTCGGAAAAATCAGAGTTGGGGAAATTTTTATTGCATACTCGCCGTTCGTTACATTACTGTGTGTGTGCGCGTGTGTGTGTGTGTGTGTGTGTGTGTGTGTGTGTGTGTGTGTGTGTGTGTGTGTGTGTGTCTTTAAAAAAAAAAATAGGAGTTGCTATGTTTTTTTCGTTTTTCCTCCTTGTGTTTTCCCCCTGTTAACTAAAGCCCATCTCTGTTCATGCAACAACAGTGTGTAGGTCTATTTTAAAATAAGCCTTGCTCGTGAAAATCTTCCGCTCATGTTTATCATTCCATGTATTACTTGCTTACCCAAGTCGTTCAATCTGATCCCAATCTGATTCACTCATGTTCCCCATCTCACTCTTCCACTGACCCCCCCCCCCCCCCTCCCCCCCCCCCTCCCACCCACCAATCTTCAATCCACTGTGTATAACAAATAAGAAGTCTGTAGAATAAACGGAGATAAAGTGTTAAGAGTGATAAAGAATACAAAGCACCTACACATACGCTGAAATAAACGTTCATACCAGTACAACACTTAACTCTGATTTCCACATGAAAAATTCTAACCTGATATTATTTTGTTTTTGCTATCTAACTTGCTTTAACAACAGTAAGGGGCTTTTGTGCTTCGCGCTCCAGAAATAAACGAAATATTTGAAAACTCGGCTGCATTTATCTTTTTTATCATCAGAGGCGAAAATAATGCGTGATTTATCATAGGATTAGAACGTTTTATATAGGGTGTCCGAACGAGAACAGGTAGATTTTGTTTTTTGAATGACTAGTCTAAAAGTGAAACAATTGTCAATTTTATGTTACGTATGTTTTATTTAGACCTGGCAGTTATGTATGGAACACTATATTATTTAAATGGCCGCCTCTGCTAGCCATACAGATGCGCGCCCTTTGGAGCACATTTTGCATGACATTTTCGCATGTTTCAACTTGTATAGCGGCGATATCCTTTCGAATATTGACTTTGAGTTGCTCAATAGTCTGTGGCTTGTTGGTATAGACCTTCCCTTTCAAAAAACCCCATTAAAAAAGTCTAATGGAGTTAAATCTGGCGATCTTGGAGGCCAGTCGATGTCGCCAAATTTCGAAATTAATTTGTCCGGAAACATCCTATTCAAAATTTCTCTTGTGTCGCGTGCTATGTGCGACGTGGCGCCATCTTGTTGAAACCACATGTCACGTAGGTCCAAATCCTCCAATTGCGGACCGAAAAAGTTGTTAATCATGTCCCGATAGCGTTCGCCATTGACCGTAACAGCATTGCCATGAGCGTTCTCAAAAAAGTGTGGACCAATCACACCTCCAGTCCACATAGCGCACCAGACTGTCACTCGCCGAGGATGTAGAGGCTTCTCGTGTATCTCTCGTGGATTTTCGCTTCCCCAAATACGGCTATTTTGATTGTTTACGAAGCCACTGAGGTGGAAGTGAGCCTCATCACTCATGATGATTTTCTTCTAAAATTCAGGGTCATTTTCAATGGCTTCTAACATCCAATTACTGTAATTACGACGCCATTCGTGGTCTGCAGGTTGAAGAGCTTGCGTCAGCTGGATCTTATATGGGTGTAGGTGTAGATCTTTACGCAAAATTGTGTGTAAAGATGACCGAGATAGGCCAAGTTCTTGTGAACGATGTCTGATGGAGGTGCCCAGCATTTCAGCTACACTTTCACGCACAGCAGCAATGTTTTTCAATGAACGAGCGCTCCGAGGTGCTGGAGGCCTTGTGCGATTCACCACCGAACCTGTTTCTTCAAATACCGCCACTAAACGCTGAAATGTGCATACTGCAGGCACATGATTACGACTCAAAATTTCACGTAATTTACGCCGAGTCACCGCAATTGAATACTGATTTTGATAATAAGTTTTAACTATTGAAACGCATTGTTCATACGTGTACCTCTCCATAATGAATTTGCCACGTCTCTATTTGACGTCTGCCAAATATGAAGTGACAGAAACAAAATCCACAGAAATGGCTGGCAATTCAAATCTACCTGCTCTCGTTCGGACACCCTGTATGTGTGTCTCTGAAGCCAAATAATATATGATTAATTTGACATACCTGTCATAAGAGGTTTTGATGTTACTAAAGTAGTATAGGCTATCCTGGACAAATAGGTGTATCAGAGGATACCAGGATAGTGCCAGATAAGAGAATGGTCTTATAAGCAATACCCCCTTCTCTGAAAAGAGCAAGGGTGTATAGACATCAAAGTGGGGTCAAGCTATGTAAGTTCCCAGAGAAGATGATGATGATGTATTCTGAGTCCCTAACTGCTACCTCTTAAGATCCCACTAAGCTTAAGGATTAATTGTTGTTGTATGTTTTGACTAATTGTCTAGGGGTAATTTGTTTATTTTAATAGTTAATAATTCCAGACAGAACTTAACTTTAATAAAATTATTAAGCAAGACTGTAGGAAATTTATATACAATTTAATTGTCCTGAACCTCAATCTTTTCAGGTCAGGAATACTCAAAATAAATGAAATGATATTTACAGTTCCAAATAAATAAACTGGAAAATTTCTTCCATGATGAATATTGTTCACAGGGGCTACTATTCACACTTTCTGTTCTTCTAGATGCTAATTTTCACTGTCACAATACTGTAGGTATTATCTAGATATGTTCTATGTCCTTTAGGTCTCGTCATAGAAGGTTTTTCTATTTTAATGGATATTTTCAACTGTGGTGATTCTTTTGGATGTGCTTTCAATGGTCTCTATATCAGACTTATCTTGTTCGGCTGCTGAACTTCATTCGACAAGTCAGGACCACACGACTTGCATTTTCGTGATGAGAAAAGTTGGGTCTAGCTCCTAATATATGCGGAGCTCTTGTCACACACAATCTTCCTCACAAGTGAATGGAGCTAAGTGGTAATGGTGAGACAGAACCTGGAAGAAAGGATAACCACATTCCCTGTAGGTATCTGCTTCAATCCACACACACATATATAACACCACATCTTACCCTTCTCAGTTTCTGTGCTAACAATTTGCACAGGACATATAATTTCTTTTCCTGCAGCCAGTTCCATGTAATTATTCTTTTTCGGTACTATTCCAATGATAGTGTCCTTCTCCCACGATTGTCTTCAGTACGATAATCAGGTTAAGTACCATATAGCATGTAACATCTTGATTACTTCATACCAACAATTCCCGTACATCTATTTCATAATCTTGGAACAGTGTACCACTCCAGAAGAAATTACTTATTTAAATCCCTACTAAAACTTATTGTCATAATTGTGCCTTATTTGCAAACATTATACACATTTTTTCCATTTCGAACCTGTCTGTAAAACTACACATGTTCACAATTTAGGTCAGTTTGACCGCAACACATCTGTCCTGTAGTTTCACTTTCTACTTAGCATCGAACACACAGGCTGGTTGTAAACAAACTAATTATCAATACTATAAACAAATATATATATAATTATATAGATATCTCTCTTACCCTCAGGCAAGGTACACACAAGCTGACCAGGCCCTCAAAGGAACTTTAGATCTGCTCTCAGGTCAGACTGGCAAAGGCTTTGCATTTACCGTGTGCCAGATTCATGCGCTTGGTGTAAAATTTCAAATCGAGTGGCGGAATTCCGTAAGACCATGTTGCTATTTATAGAACTACACCCGCCCAATCGGAAGTACAGTCAAAAAAGTCTTCTAAAGAATTATGACTTAGGCGTTCCTCAGCTTGCTTGTATAATCTGACTAATTTTAAATATTTTATAGTACAGTTATTATTGGACCGATTTAATTTATTAAAAGTGATAATTAAACGGCCAATTGCTCTCTATCATTCTATATGGATATTCATTAGTTATTTCTCTGCATTTCAATCTGGGTAATTTTTAAGTAATTAATTCGGGTAATACCCTGATATGAAAATATCACTAAAATCAATTTTTTTACTGCAATAAAATATTTTTATGAGGGAATCTTCCTGCTTATTTCTTAAATAATATCAGCCCTATAATTTGAGAAATTTCCTTCTGTTTAACTACCTTTAGTTGTTTAGAAATAAAATATCATCGTACGGTCAAAAACACAAAATAGGTACTGTTATCAAGTCTAAAAGGTTTCTTTATCACTACTAGAACCAAGAAGCAATATGATTGGTTGTTAAAATTGTACCTTACTCTTAGATATTATTGGGCGGTAAATTTAACTGGGTTCAAAGACTGATTCAAATACTATAGTTAATTTTAGATTCTAATATTATAGTTAGTTTTGAGCGGGGAATGTGAGAGTGGGGTCATACAGATTCAAAATTGTTACGACAATACCTTGGAAAGAAGAAAACAGGAGACGGGGGGTTGCACGTAAACATCATTATCCCGTGAAAGAGATCTAAAAAACAATATGAAATTATTCTTCTTCAAAACAATCATCATCAAGTGTTATGTCTAGTGATGGTGACCATCAAGTCGCAGAATAATTGTCTTCTTTAATGATATTCGAATAGCCATCTTGCTCATACATCGCTAGCGGCATCACCCAGTGCCCCTGACGAAGGCTTTATGGCCGTAACGTAGGCCATTTTCTCTGTCATTTGTTTAAGTAAGACATATTTGTTTGTTTACCTCCCACCGTCTTGATCAATGCATTAATCTTTAGATAAAATGGAGCGCATTTCAAAGAAGCAGAAGCAAACAAAGAAGCCATTGAGAAACATGGACTGAAAAGATAAGTAATGTAAAGGTAGTCTCATGGCTGACACTGCCGTAAGGGAGTGAAGTGTTAGAGACTTCACCATTATATATATTACTGGACAAAAGTTAAGGGCCGCCATTCAGTTTACACAAGGTTTATTTAATTCTTCGTGAGCAGGATCGATTTTCCAAATGTCCGGTAGCTTGAAATCTCTCAAGAAGTCTCTGAATGGTAGAGTGGGACACTGCTAAACGTCTTGCAACATGACGAACAGATTGACCATCCTGAATCCATGCCATGGCTCGACCACGGTCTACAGTGCTGAGACTTCTCCTTGGTGGCATGGCTAATGCAGTGATCATTTCGACCACTTGTCATACTGATTTATTGCATACCAGCGGTGAACACTCTTTACCGATGATCATTTTCCACATGCATTCAAATTCAACTCACTTTTTCACCTTTTGAACTAGTCGGGCGTGTTGCAAAAACCACGAGTTTTTGCAGCAACAATGGCAATTTTCACATGCGGGTTAAAGTGACCCAGTTTTTTGACATTAAAAAAAAAAAATTAACCTAGTGCACACAGAAATGTATACACATTTCTCTGAGCTCAGTTTTAATGACATTTTCACTTGTCTTTACAGTTTGCCAATCAATTATATAAACCTTGTCTAAACTGAATGGCGGTCCTTAACTTTTGTCCAGTAGTATAATAGAATACATACACAGGAAGATAGGTACCGACTTACAGAGCATGTGTATGTGAATTGAATGAACAGAGAAAGAAACTTATGTCTTTTGTTAACATCATATACGTATATGGTTTCTTCTTTCTTTCTTTTTTTTATCTCAGTAATCTGATTAGTCACGGGATAGTTTACATTAGGAACCTATTCTTTTCCCATACTGACTATTTCATAACTTATTGTTAACCTTTGATCTTTTGGGTTAATTAACCTCAGTTGGGATCGTCCTTTCTTTTCCTTTACCAGACGGGAGAACCTATTTGATTAATTTTTAATTTTTGTCTGTAAACCATGATCTATTGATGCATATGACGAGAGAGCAGATGGACTGGCTAATGAAGGTGCTGCAGACGAGAAACCGGATGTACCAGTTACGTACCATCAGAAGAAAAAGATGATCAAATCAATCAGAAAGCCACCAACACCAACACAGGATGACTACCAAGCTATGAACAGATCAGAACAAATTGTCATTCTGCGACTCAGAACAGGACACAACCGCCTCCGCAGCCATATGTATACAAAATTCAAGATTGGCAATTCAGCCATGTGTACATGTGGACAGGCACCCCAGACTGCGGAGCACGTACTTCAAGATTGCCCCGAATATGATATTTGAGGCAAACCCACTGGCCCAAATAAACAACACTGGAAGCAAACCTATACGGACCTCTGTGTGGGCTACGGAGGACAGTGGAGTTTGTACAGGAGACAACATTGCAGATATAGACAATATGTTTCAAGCGAACGAAGGAAGAAGAAGAAGAAGAAGTCACAGAATTGTGTGCATGTGAGTGCAGTGTAACTTGTATTTTCGTACAAGGAGAGAAAGTGCGTCTGATTTAAATATCGTCGTCCAGATAGGCTGGATTAGATAAATTATTCTATCCAGAGACTGTCCTTTCTCTTACACGATCACCCTCGTGATAAAAACTATATCTTACCCCTTACTTTCACATTGCCATCACTATCACCTCTGCTCAGACAGGGCTATAAACATCTATTACATATCTGATAAATCATACACGACATACAGCACAAGGACAAAATTAAGATTATATCAGAGCTGTGTGCTTTCTGTGCTTCTCTATGGTGCGGAATGCTGGAGAGTTACAGAGAAGGAAATGTCGAAATTGTCATCTTTTCACACACCATGCCTAAGAAAAATTCACTGAATCTTTTGGCCGAAAACCATCACCAACCAAGATCTGCTTACTCGGAGCAAGCAAGAGGACATGCACACCATTATAGCTGGCAGACGCTGGAGCTGGGTTGGCCATGTCCTCAGAAGAGACCCCGATACCATCACAAGAACAGCTGTGCTATGGACCCCTGAAGGAAAGCGAAAGAGAGGCCGACCAAAAACAACTTGGCGGAGGACTGTGGAGGCTGAGATGCAAAGAATGAACCAGAGTTGGGGCACAGTACGAAGGATGACTGTCACGTAGCGTTTAAAGGATAAGAGAATTATTTAGAGGAAATAATAGATCTGATGTGGAAGATTTGGCTCAAGGAATCCCTGCTGGGTTTTCCCACTTCCGAAGGGTGACGAAGAGGGTAAATTCTCCTAACTCGACAGGTCTGGAAAAGATTGTAAGGAGATATTTGGTCTCTCGCTACCGTCGTCCCCTTCTCAGTTATCTATTATTATTATTCTTTAAATTATATTATATTTTACGAGCCCCCCCCTCCCTTATAAAGGAAGATAAACATAGACAATATTCAACATCTAATGGAAGGAACAAAGCGTGGGGTACAGTATATACACCCAATTGGTTTATTGCAATAAAGTGAATAGATGGTGAATGATAGTATTGTCGATGGAATTAGTGTCTGCTGTATGTATTATGTGTCTCACAATTCACGTGTTTTTCATCATGGATGACTAAACTTTGTGGCATTGATTAGGTGAGTTTCCTTTGTCGTGGACTTAGCTTTTCAGCCCCCGGCTGATAGTGAAGTGTGGTTAGTTCTCCGGTCTCCTGACGTTGCCCCGGTAGGTCTTGAATGGTTCGGATTTGCCTTCTCTGTGCTCGACTCCGTATTCTGCGCTGAGATTGGACTGTCGTGCAAGGCTCCACCATAGACTGAAGACAAATACGACGGCTTCATTAATTTTCTAGCTTTAGAAAGCAGTCTTTCCCTAAGCCGTCCCTCTGCCAGTCACCTCAGATTTTAGTCTCTAACATCATATGTCTAGAGTCTAATCTTGAATTCAAGTTTCTCCTGTCTGTCCTTTATTATATTTCTCTGCCCCAGTGGCAGTATTATAATTCTTTAGACTGATTTATCGTCAGCTTAACCCGATGAATTATTATAAATGTCAGTTAAACCCACCAAATTTATCATAGAAATGTCGGCAACAGTATTCTAGTTCTGTGCCTCTAGCCTAATCGTCATGTCATTATGATGAATTTAACAAATAATTGGACATCCGTGTTTTTAGAATTGTCTGACAACATTATCACACACTTCATGTCTGGTCGCATCGTCATATAATTTATAATGAATATATGTCACGGTCGGTCAACATTATCGTTAATATTAATTTCCGTTAGTCTAAACGTCGGGTCGAAAATAATCAAATAATATGGAAATTAATAGCTATATATATATATATTCCCGTTATACATTATTATGAACATGTACATATCCCGTGGGATCATAAAATATACCCGATCACATGTGGCTGGATGTGATCGTAAAACAAAAATATGAATAAAGTAAACATACCAATCTTGCGTCGATTTTGCAAGGTACTACACATTTCATCACATTATATTCTAGCGAGATTTCACTTACCTACTCAAAGATGGACGCTAACCCGCAATTAGACACGTGGCTTCAGTGCTTTTAATGCGAGAATTCGCCGATAATTGGGTTAGACCTAGCTGTCTCAAGGGTTCCGGGCAAGTGAAGATTGCCCGTGTTTGGCGCACTTTTAGCGGGACATTTCCGCTTGGACACGTGATCCATAGCGTGCATCATGTGACATTAGCGTCAAATAAACGCAAATAAACGCTCCAATCAATAGCGTTAAAAGTCACGTGGGGTCTTCCTAAAGTGGCATAAACTGGTTTTATCAGCTTAAGCAGTCTTAAATTAAAACAGGTTCCTAGCTACCGAGGTCATTGGTCAACAATGACGTCGTATCTAAAAATAGCGAGGAGGAAATACTGAATGCTAGGAGAATTTCCGCCAGTGACAATTCCCGGGACTTTGCGATCATGCATTGAGGATGAGAAAAAAAAACGATGTCCGTAAATAATAAAAAAAATGAAGAGAAGATTGGGCAAGTTGTCACACAAGCCCCTCCTCAAGTTTGACGTTCCGTCCAACTCCTCTTGTCCTGTCTTCCTCTTCTTTTCCAGTTTCTCATATCTCCTCGGTTGCGTCCGGATGTCTGCTCAAAAAATCTGCCCCTACGTTGTTCTTCCCAGGTATGTATTCTATGTGAAAGGAATATGGCTGCAACAGGAGTGACCATCTCATAAGCCGGGCATTAAGGTTCTTCGACGCTGCAAGAAATATCAACGGTTGGTGATCACACTGCACCGTGAACTTTTTCCCGTATAAATATGGTTGAAACTTCTGCACAGCCCATATTAGCGACAGACATTCTCGTTCGATGGTAGAGTAGTTCTGTTCAGCAGGGTTCAATTTCCTACTAGCATATGCGATGGGGAATAGAGTTGCAGAAGGTCTATCACTAGGCTGCAGGAGAGTGGCTCCTATCCCTATATTGCTAGCATCTGTTCGCAGCGTAAAGTTCAGAGTTAAGTCAGGCAGTCGCAGAATTGGCCTAGCTGTGAGTTTCTCCTTCAGCAGCGTGTAGGCATTTTCGCACTCCGCTGTCCAGGTTACTTTGTCCGGGTTCCCATTCTTGGTTAATGCGGTCAATGGCGCACTCAGGGTATTAAAATCTTTAATATATCTCTGGTAGAAGCCACATAGAGACACAAATGACCTTACATCCTTTTTAGTCTGGGGTCGTGGGGCCCGCTGTAACTTCTCAATATTACGCGCATCTGGGAACATGCATCCATGCGAGATAGTGTGTCCCAGGAATTCTAGTTGCTCGCAGGCAATTTGACATTTTGTAGGGCGAGCGGTGAGTCCTGTTTCTCTAAGTCTTTCGAAGAGTAGGGAAACTGCGTCCAGGTGCTCCTCAAAGGTGTTCGTGGCAATAAGTATGTCGTCCATGAAATTACTTATCCCAGGGTGGTTCAGGGGTTCCAGTAGCTTCCTCATCATACGAGTAAAGACGCTTGGGGCGTTGCTTAGCCCAAATGGCAATACATTAAACTCGTAATGGCCTTCAGAAGTACTAAATGCTAACATATGTCGAATTTCCTCTTTTACCGGGATCTGGTAGTACCCTTTGCTAAGGTCTATCTTCGAAAAGTATCGTGCTCTACTCAGCTTGGTGAAAAGCTGATTCTGATCCGGTAAGGGCTCCGCTTGAAATTCCGTTACAGCGTTGAGCCTTCGGTAGTCTATGCAGAGGCGATGTTCTCCTGTGGATTTTCTAAGCAACACTACACTCGCACTATAAGGCGACTCTGATTTTGAGATAATATTTTCCTTAAGCAGGTACTCGATTTCCTCACCCAATGCCTTTGCTTTAGCATAAGGAACAGGATAGTTCTTAACTCGTACCGGGGCGAGGTCTGTTAGCTTCATATCAAATTCTATCAGGTTGGTCATGCCAGGTTTATCCGTGAGTGTACTAGGGTGTTTTCTCAACAACTGTTGAACCCGTGCCTGCTGATCCTCCGTTAAAGTTGAACTAATCTGAACATCTTGATGAGTTTCGCACTGACGAAGAGGGTATTCACAGGAGGTCAGGGGTTCTGCCTCAGTTTCCGTCGCAATAGCCAGTGTCAGGAAATGTGCTGGTTCTGCACCTGGTCTTTCATAATATCGCTTCAGCAGGTTTATGTGGTAAATTTTCTGCTTCCCCTTTATGGCAATCTTGTAATTGGTGCGCGACATTTTCTCAACAATTTTATATGGACCTCTCCACCCGATTTGCAATTTATTATTGCTACTGGGCAGGAGTAATAATACCTGTTCTCCTACTTCTAGCTCCCTATCCTTCGCAGTGCGGTTGTAGTAACGCGCATGTTTACGACGGGCACGGCGTACATTTTCCTTTGCCAGTTCCCATCCTGTTTTAAGGCGTTGGGTCAACTCCTTCACGTATTGGGATGCAGAGGTGACCGTCTCATCAGCTTTATCATCTGTCCAAGTACGTAACAGTGCCTCTAAAGGTCCTTTTATAGGTCTACCAAACAGCAATGTGGCAGGAGGCATCCCAGTAGAATTGTGGGGTACTTCGCGGTAAGCAAATAGTGCTGCGGGTAAGTATTGATCCCAGCTCTCTGGTTTTTCCTGCGCAAGTTTCCGAAGGATGGAAATAAGGGTCCCGTTAAACCGCTCCACCTGGCCATTTGCCTGGGGGTGGTAGGGAGAGGTGTGGATATGTCGGGCCTGAAATAACCTAAACACTTCCTCGGTGAGTTTTCCTCGGAATTGGGAACCATTATCTGTCAGGATCTGTGACGGAAACCCTAGCCGAGTAAATATGGTGAGCAGAGCCTCAGCAACATGCTTAGAATCACAGGCGGGCATAGCAATTGCCTCTGCCCACATGGAGCAACAATCCACTAACGTGAGTATATAACTGTTTCTCTTTTTGCTACGAGTAAGTGGACCCACAATATCCACCGCTACTCGTTCGAAGGGTGTGCCCAAGATTGGCATTTCTCCCAGAGTGGCTGGGGCCGTCCAGTGTTTCGGCGCTGTCCTCTGGCACTGCGGGCATGATTTCACATATCTCTGGATATCGGCGTTGATACCTGGCCAATAATAATGACATGAAATACGCTGAATCGTGGCACTTATGCCCATGTGGCCACTAAACGGAAGGGCATGGCCCATTTCTAGGACCTGGGCTCGGTATGCTGATGGAACCACAAGTTGCCCATTTTCCTGTCCTCCATTTCCTGCTTTCCGATGCAACAGCCCATTTTTCTTGTAGAAGTCTCCCTTTTGGAGAGGAGTGTGCGCTCTCGGTAGTTTTTTGTAGCAGGGTGCTAGAGATTGATCCTCCGTTTGTGCCTTTTTTAATTCCTCAGGAAGGATGTTGGGTGGGGATTCCAACTCCGTATTCCGTTTGGCCTGTCCTCTAGTGGTGACAGCCGCCACAACCAGAGGGTGAATGGGTTCTCCCAAGAACACATACCTACACCCTAAGATCAAGGGATAAATAGGGTCGTCCAAGATCGCTGCACGGATTTCCCCAGTCACATATTTTGATTTGACCTTAATCTTGGCTATGGCCAAACGCATAGGTGCTGCACTTTTAGTAGGTCCTTGTATTTCTATAGTGTCTTCTGTCATCTGGTCAGGCTTGACTAGGGATGCACAGACAACTGCGTCGAATGCAAGGCCTGTATCATAAAGGCAGGTCACCTCTTGGTCATTTACGAGGACTGTCTCAACGACCGGGGGATGTCGGGGTTTGTCCAGAGGTTCTTCCGGTCCATTTCCCCTTGCGGCACTTTTACGTAAGCAGGCAGCATGATGAGGTGGGTTTTTCCGGTTGCACTCCTGCGTATTGTGGGTGATGGTTCTACAGTGCTTACACCATTTTTCCCCTTGCCTCTGCTGCTGGAAATTAGATCTCTGAGTAGTCTTGTAGTCTGGCTTGTCATGCTTTTTGCAGTTAGTATACGGTGGTTTCACTTGGGGGTCCATGTGTGACTGAGCTGTCTGTCTAGGTACGTAATCTGGTTGTTTCCGTCTGGGTGGTGGATTCTCTGATAGTGCTGCCTGATATCGTTCCGCTAACTGGACTATGGATTCTAAAGTGCTGGCCCCATTCTCTGTCAGGAATCTTCTCATGTCGGAAGTCATGGTGTCCTTCAGTTGTTCGATCATGACCATTTCCTTCAGGCCTTCCCAATCATGAGTAAAATTCCCTAGGGCACCCCACTTCTCCACGTAGGAATCCAGTCTCGCAGCAAACTGAGCAAAGTTCTCTCCGACTTCCCTCCTAGAGTTACGGAACCTCTTCCTATAGGCGTCAGCATGTAGCTCATAACGAACCAATAGTGCCTTTTTCAAAGAGTCGTAGTCATCCTGTAAACCTGGAGGAAGCTTGCTATACACGTCATAAGCAGTTCCTCTAAGCCCTTGCGACAGTTTCAGGTTCCATTTGCTCTTCTCCAAACCAAACGTGGTGGCAAACTTCTCAAATTTGTCGAGATACCTATCGATCGAGTCGGCTTGTTCCGAGAAAGCTTCAAATGGAAACGTCAAAGGTCCCAAAGTTGACATGAGTGAGGATGGCAAAGGTCCGGTGCCCCCTGCGTGCAAGGAGGGCATATCATCTGACCGTGGCGATAGGTTGCCTGAGGAGGTAGATGCGGTCGCACCGGCTACTGGTTCAACTCTTTGAGCTTGTCCCTGCATCTCTAACTGCTTCATCTTCAATGCATGCTCGCGTTCATCTCTCTCGCTTCTTTCTCTAGCGTCTACAGCTTTTATCCTCTCATCTATTTCTGCTAACTTTATTCGCTCTTCTCTTTCAGCTTTCGCTGTTTCTCGAGCGTAATACTTATCAGTCTCGACACTGACATAATTTGCAAGGTCCACCCCACTATAACCTAGATCTCGACCGGCCTCCCCTAGTGCTGCCTTAAGCTTAACTATTTCAGCCATCTTTTGCAGTTAAAGTCCACACTGAGTAAGCTAGTGCTACCTTCCAATAGTATTTCTAGCAACAAGTAAATACTAATTATTTATCCGACTGCTGTAGAATGAAATTACTACAGTTATGGAGACTTAAGGTCTGTAATTCAATGAAATACAAAATCAAGAACTAACTTAATTAAACACAACATATATAAAGGGATTCACCAATCAATGCCTGAATTTCTAGAAAAAATGTTTTCTGTCTTTCTAGAGCTCACTGTGTGAAAATACATGTGTTAAAATGGTATACTGTAATGACTGAATGGATGATACTATCCCAGAGGTATGATAAAATACATAAGTTCAAATCCCGGACCGAGACACCAGTGTCACGTAGCGTTTAAAGGATAAGAGAATTATTTAGAGGAAATAATAGATCTGATGTGGAAGATTTGGCTCAAGGAATCCCTGCTGGGTTTTCCCACTTCCGAAGGGTGACGAAGAGGGTAAATTCTCCTAACTCGACAGGTCTGGAAAAGATTGTAAGGAGATATTTGGTCTCTCGCTACCGTCGTCCCCTTCTCAGTTATCTATTATTATTATTCTTTAAATTATATTATATTTTACGAGCCCCCCCTCCCTTATAAAGGAAGATAAACATAGACAATATTCAACATCTAATGGAAGGAACAAAGCGTGGGGTACAGTATATACACCCAATTGGTTTATTGCAATAAAGTGAATAGATGGTGAATGATAGTATTGTCGATGGAATTAGTGTCTGCTGTATGTATTATGTGTCTCACAATTCACGTGTTTTTCATCATGGATGACTAAACTTTGTGGCATTGATTAGGTGAGTTTCCTTTGTCGTGGACTTAGCTTTTCAGCCCCCGGCTGATAGTGAAGTGTGGTTAGTTCTCCGGTCTCCTGACGTTGCCCCGGTAGGTCTTGAATGGTTCGGATTTGCCTTCTCTGTGCTCGACTCCGTATTCTGCGCTGAGATTGGACTGTCGTGCAAGGCTCCACCATAGACTGAAGACAAATACGACGGCTTCATTAATTTTCTAGCTTTAGAAAGCAGTCTTTCCCTAAGCCGTCCCTCTGCCAGTCATATCAGATTTTAGTCTCTAACATCATATGTCTAGAGTCTAATCTTGAATTCAAGTTTCTCCTGTCTGTCCTTTATTATATTTCTCTGCCCCAGTGGCAGTATTATAATTCTTTAGACTGATTTATCGTCAGCTTAACCCGATGAATTATTATAAATGTCAGTTAAACCCACCAAATTTATCATAGAAATGTCGGCAACAGTATTCTAGTTCTGTGCCTCTAGCCTAATCGTCATGTCATTATGATGAATTTAACAAATAATTGGACATCCGTGTTTTTAGAATTGTCTGACAACATTATCACACACTTCATGTCTGGTCGCATCGTCATATAATTTATAATGAATATATGTCACGGTCGGTCAACATTATCGTTAATATTAATTTCCGTTAGTCTAAACGTCGGGTCGAAAATAATCAAATAATATGGAAATTAATAGCTATATATATATATATTCCCGTTATACATTATTATGAACATGTACATATCCCGTGGGATCATAAAATATACCCGATCACATGTGGCTGGATGTGATCGTAAAACAAAAATATGAATAAAGTAAACATACCAATCTTGCGTCGATTTTGCAAGGTACTACACATTTCATCACATTATATTCTAGCGAGATTTCACTTACCTACTCAAAGATGGACGCTAACCCGCAATTAGACACGTGGCTTCAGTGCTTTTAATGCGAGAATTCGCCGATAATTGGGTTAGACCTAGCTGTCTCAAGGGTTCCGGGCAAGTGAAGATTGCCCGTGTTTGGCGCACTTTTAGCGGGACATTTCCGCTTGGACACGTGATCCATAGCGTGCATCATGTGACATTAGCGTCAAATAAACGCTCCAATCAATAGCGTTAAAAGTCACGTGGGGTCTTCCTAAAGTGGCATAAACTGGTTTTATCAGCTTAAGCAGTCTTAAATTAAAACAGGTTCCTAGCTACCGAGGTCATTGGTCAACAATGACGTCGTATCTAAAAATAGCGAGGAGGAAATACTGAATGCTAGGAGAATTTACGCCAGTGACAATTCCCGGGACTTTGCGATCATGCATTGAGGATGAGAAAAAAAACGATGTCCGTAAATAATAAAAAAAATGAAGAGAAGATTGGGCAAGTTGTCACAATGACCACCGACCGAGTAAAGTGGAATCAATTTGTTGTTGCCCTACAAGACGCCACCAGGCGTGATGGCCACCGACTGCTTTGACGGTCGGCGGCTAAGGATCAAAGAAGAAAAGATCCCACGTTAATTATTAATAACTAGCAATAACCCGTCAAACTTGACGGGTTTTTAAATATAATGTGCTGTTTCAGTTCCCGGATGAGCAGATAGAAGTAAATTCTTAGAGTGTTTTTGGTTTCTTTCCATTATACAGTGTAATCAAACTGTTCATGAACACCGTCATTTGAACGCTTTTCTTTGTTGATTGTAACGTTGTTCGGGAGAGTATATAATGGAAACAATACAATTTTTCAACACGGTTGCATTCCTCAGCTGTGACCAACGAACACACGGCGAGAATTATGTTATTTTAGATTCAATTTAAAAGTTCTTTGATGACAACATTTCGTGTGAAAGAAGTTTTGATGGTAGTAAAATTTAAAGGTTAACAAGGTGAGGTCAAGCTATGTAAGTACCCTGAATCAGAAAGATGACGATGTATTTCTCAGGTATCCCTATCCGCTACCTCTTCTGATCTTACCCAGTGTATATTTATCTCTGTAGTGTTATGTAGATGGCAAGTGTCTAGGGTATGTATGTAGTTAATGTGAGGAATGAATACATATAAACAGAACTGTAATTCAACAAAATGTAAGTAAGTAAGACTGGTGGGAACGTTTTGGTATATATATATATGGGAATAAATATACAATTTATTGTCCCGAACCTCAATCTTTTGGAACAGGACTTGTCAAAATCATAAAATGTTTATTTACAGTTTTTAAATAAATAAGATGGAACTCTGTCCACGAAGTGTAACAAAATAAAAGTGTCACTAGAATAAGTACCCCACTGTCTGATTTTCAATGCTTGATATTAACTATAATCAGTTATTTGAGGGGTTGTTTTCTTCATCATTACCCAGGAAATTCTTTTTGTTGTGGTGGTTTAAATTGAGAGGAACTGTCATGTGCCCGTAGTGAGGGACTTATCTATTAAGCCTGTCTGATGCTATGGGCTCCAGACTATGTATATGGTCACTCAGATGGTGCTGCTTTCTGGATGAAGATATGGCCTGTAGCTCAAAGTATATTGTGAGCCTTCACTGACCACAATTTATGTCTTCTCCAGGTTGTCTACCACGCTATTTTACTAGTAATACAACCCTGAAATGAGAAGGAAAGTTTCCTCCCCTTTATAGCCTGTCTATAATAATTCCACAACTAATCAAGGGTAATCTTACCTGGGGTCAGCCATGTGTGCTGACCATATGCACCAAACCCTATATTTCCTTGATTACACTCAGTCATGTGTTTTCATTCTTTTTTTCATATGGCATTAAAGCCACTATTCCTTTAGCATTGCTTGTCTTCCACATAATCAGCAGGGGTGTACAAATATCTCTTGTGACCTGTTAATGACTTCTTTCAAACATTCTATGTATAGTGTCACATGTTATTTGAACATTGTGTCACTCCAGAAACCACTACCAATTTATTTTCTCCTGGACTTACAGTCGCAAAATTTTATGGCAAACTTACAAACACATTTATTTTCACTTCCCAATGGCAATATCAATTTTATTACCAAGGCACTATGGCACAAAAGTTGTAAAACCAATAGCAAAACATTTTTTTTTTACCATTTCACTCCGAAAAAGACTGCATTCCTACCTAGGTCGTCGTAACCTTAACCATCTCCCAGTTAGCAGTATCGAAATAAAATGTATCGGCATACACACATAGCCTGATACTTGCTAAAGAAATATACAAATAAAAGCATCTATCTTACCTAAGTAAAGAATAATAACACATGCACAAAGTTGACTAGCAGTAAATGGGTTTTCTAACTGCTTTCTTGTCCATACGGCAAAAGCTTGGTCACAAGGCTTTCCCGCTGCTCTCAACTTGCGATGGCTTTCAAATTCAAATGGCCTGATCTTACAAGGAGGTGTTAATTTTTATTACCTTACCCTCTAACCAATAAAAAAGCGAGTCAAAATTTTAACTATTTTTGGACTATAAACTTTAAGCCCTCGTAAGTGTGTTCGTTCGTCTGATTATCTTTGTGTATTTTATATCTCCGTTATTTATGGACTGATTTCCAATATTAAAAGTGATAATTACACGGTCAACTGACCTCTATCGTTATATTTAATTTTCCTTTGTTTATTCCTTAACAGTTTCATCTGGGTAATTTTTTTGTAATTAATTGTAGTTCTAACCTGATCTAAAATATCAGTAAATTAAATTTTCCTAAGTCAAGATAATTTTATTAAGTGGGAATCTTTAGGTTAATATATTAATCAATATCAGCGCTATAATTCAAGATATCCCTTTCTTTCTAACTCCCTTTAATTATCGAGAAATAAATTACACTGACAAACAACATTTTTCTTTCTTATATAAGAATAAGTGTTCTTAGGTCAGTTTCTTGCGCTGATTTCAAATCTGAAATCCGTTTATCTCTATCACATCGGGTTCTTAAGATATTTGTGAATAAATATATTTTTGGGAAACCGTTATTTGCTCCGTTTCATTTTTACTATATAACTTATTAAAAATTAATAAAATGCAAAATAATTCTACTTTTTATACTGCTAAAAGATGCATGACATATGTTACGCTATTTTTCAAATAGTTACTGTATTTTGAAATAATTCTGAGTGAAATATGGCTTTTAGAAGTTGTAGAAATTCGGCTGATCTGTTCTGTTACGTGTGCGGATATTTTACCGATCGTGTTCACCAGAAAAACTTTACACCATTGCTAAAGAAAGCATATGAACTTTATTTCGATTCGAAAGTTGATGATGCAAATAAATCTTGGAAGTCAAATGCAGTTTGCTCGACTTGTGCAAATACATTGGCAGGTTGGTTACGAAAATTGCCGAAGCATAAGTCGATGCCTTTTAGAGTGCCAGTAATATGGCGTGAACCGACAAATCACGCTACTGATTGTTACTTCTGCTTGACAAATATCCATGGTTTCACTTTTAAAACTAGAAAGTCTGTGGTTTATCCAAATATTGAATCGGTTTCGAAACCAGTGCCTCATGATCCAATCACATGTCCGATCCCAGTTCCACCAGTACAATATCCGTCGGACGTGAATGAACCATCAGGAAGTGATAGTTTACCTGCTTTAGAAACTAATTCTGACTCGGATTATATACCAGTGAATGATGGTGTTCACTTAATTAACCATTCAGAACTTTCAGATCTAATACGTGATATCGCTCTTACCAAAGGACAAGCGGAATTACTCGGTTCGCGACTCAAAGAATGGAATCTTTTAGCGCCCAATACTCCGATATCTAAATTTCGTCACAGACACAGAGAACTTGTTCAATACTTTGAGATGGATGATGACATTTGCTATTGCAAAGATGTAAACGGTCTAATGGGTGCACCTGTCCCTGAGTGTGAAGATTAGGTTCTTGAGGTACTTCGGTCATGAGCACATAGTCAACGAATGGCGACTTTTCATCAACTCTTCCAAGACTAGTCTAAAAGCCGTGTTATTGCATAACGGACATTTATTTTCATCAATTCTAGTAGTCTACTCTGTTCATATGAAAGAAACTTATGACAATATGGCTATACTTTTGGCAAAAATAAAGTACAATGACTACCAATGGCGGATTTGTGGAGACCTAAAGGTCATTGCAATTCTCACGGGCATGCAGACTGGGTATACTAAATTTTGTTGCTTCCTATGTGAATGGGACAGCCGCAACAGACAGGAACATTATGCAAGAAAGGTGTGGCCTATCAGGGATCGTATGCAGCGCGGGCATAAAAATGTAATACACGAACCATTAGTTAACAAAGACAGCATCATTTTACCACCGTTATATATAAAGTTGGGGGTCATGAAGAATTTCGTTAAAGCGTTAGATAAAACGAGCAAAGCTTTCACTTATCTTCGAGAAAAGTTTCCGCAAGTTAGCGATGCAAAGATAAAGGAAGGTATCTTTGTAGGACCTCAGATTAGGAAAGTTATTGCAGACAAACAATTCGAGAACTTGTTTTACATGGTAGTGAACTTCGCGCATGGATGGCATTCAAATCGATCGTCGATAACTTTCTGGGAAATCACAAATCTGTCGACTATGTGCATATTGTTAAGCAGTGCATAGATGCATACAGAAATATGGGCTGTAACATGTCTCTCAAAATCCATTTGCTCGATTCGCATCTTGACTTTTTCCCTGACAACCTTGGCGAAGTCTGCGATGAACATGGAGAACGATTCCATCAAGATATCGCCGTAATGGAGTCACGTTATCAAGGACGGTGGAGTGTGACCATGCTTGCCGATTATTGTTGAATGCTTCATCGCGATGTACCACATGCCATTCACCGACGAAAGTCGACTGCAAAAAAATTCAAGCTTACTTAACTGTTATACTTCTTGTACAAATGATGTTGTAATACTGTATGCGTTGTTAAAAAACGTCAATTGCGTATTTCTAGAGATCCCGACCTGATAGAGAAAAACGGTTTGCAGATTTCAAAACAGCACATTAAAATTGACCAGAAAAACATAGAAATGTTAGAGAAAGAAAAAAAAAATTTTTTTTTGTTAGCCAGTGTTATTAAATTTTTTTCAAAAACACAGAATCGGCATTTTTGCCACTACAACCAAGATTTCTTGTCTCTACCAAAAACGAGGTAACAATTTGATTGGTTGTTAATTTTGACTACGTCCGTTAATAAATATTGGGAGGGGTACTGTATTTTTTGGGGGTAGTAACTTTAAACGGGTGGTAGTAGAAAAATTCAAATTCTCTAGTTAAATTTTTAGCGGTAAATGGACTTTGCCCCTCAGACAAATTTCAAATATAGTTATTTATAGACTGTAAAAATGCGTTAACTAGGTTATTAAGCGGGAAATTATTTGAGCGTGGGGTACACAGATCCATTTCACTACAGTCCACCGGGTGAGGGCGACATAGAACTGGCCGTGTCCGAAAACTTTTTCTTTGTCGAGTGCTACTAATTTCGTGAAAGAATTTAAAAAAAAAGTATTTGTTTTATATAACACCCACGCCGCGGAAGTTGCACACCGTGCGTTGCGCAATTTTTTTTTTCTGGCGCGAGTTACTATTTTGAGTGTGACCGACCGACGTAACATACATCGGTAATTATGTTAGCGTAGATAGATAAAGTAGAAAAGTCCCCGTCCAAACGAAGTCACGGCATTCAAAACTCCAGGATTGTCTATATTGCTGCCAAGATACACGTATGAGTCCAAATCTCTCATCAGACTTGTGTCTGCGTGTATCCAGTGTGTGCACAACCCTTTCATCGCAAACATCCAGGCAAATATTTGTTGGACGCTAGCGGGAATTTATGCCTTGTCAAATGCCCTGAACGCGTAATGAATTAGCTCGTTGTTGTCTCCGGCTTGAAAGAGTCTGAAGTATGAAGCAAACATCTGTTATGTGTGGTCTCCTGTTACAAGCCGGCAAATCCTAGCCGTCATTTTCAATGCCGATTTCTGCTAGGTCTGAAAGGTGAACTTATTTCGTTTTCATCAACGAGTAGTAGGCCAGAAAAGTGAACTTATTTCTTATTCATCGGCTAGTGATAGGTCTGAAAGGTGAACCTGTTTCATCTTCATCAACTGGAATTAGGTCTGAAATTTGAACCTGTTTCATCTTCATCAACTGGTATTAGGTCTGAAAGGTGAACCTGTTTCATCTTCGTCAACTGGTATTAGATATAAACAGTTAATTTATTTCTTACTTCATCAACTCGTATTAGGTCTAAAAGGTTAAGATATTTCTGCCTTCATCAACTGGTATCAGATCTAAAAGGTCAACAAATTTATGTCTTCATCGCCTGGTATTAGGCGTGAAAGGTTAACATATTTCTGTCTTCATCAGCTGATATTAGGCGTGAAAGGTTAACATACTTCTGTCTTCATCAATTGGTATCAGGCGTGAAAGGTTAAATCATTTCTGATGGTATTATGTCCGAAATACTTAATTTTTTTTCTTCATAATCAACCAGCGTTTGATTAGAAAGGAAATGTTTGTTTGTTTGTCAATTAGTATTAGCCCTGTAATGCTCATTCCCTTTGAAAACAAAAAGTGAGATGGGATCCACTGTATCACGACTCTTTTGCATTGCTGCCATAGTCTGTGAAGTGTTACTCTTAGGTCATCCAGTTCAGCATTACTTTGACTTTTCAGCGTTGTAATCACTGACAGCGCATCTGAGAAGATAGCTACTGGTCTCTCTGAGCTTTCTTCTGTCATTAGAATTTCTGATGCAGTTTTTAAGGCCTCTGCCTCTGCTCTGAAGTTACTTGAAAATTTCCCTGTTGCGACTCCTATTTTTTGTGTGTGCCATTTTCTTCAGCTCAGGAAGACTCCTCCACCCCCATATTCTGTTGCATTAGTTGCTGATCCATCTGTGTATGCACGGATCCAGGTGTTGCTTGGGTAATGTATCTCTATATATTTTGTGGTTAGGACTCTCCTTTCTGTTCCATTTTGGCTGTTCTTTCTCTCAATACCAGGAACGTTTTCTATCATTTCATTTTTTTTGGGTACTTTTTTTGTTTGTTTGTTCGTTACGCGTAGGTCAAGGTCTTTCATAGAGTACTCTGCTGGTTAGTTTTTTAGCAGAAGTTTTCTTTATCTTAAGACTTCCTGGTTTAGTTCTTGCAGACACCGCTTAAAATTCTGGGCGGAAAGCTCAGAGTCGCTTTCGTTAACATGTGAAAGTTTCAGGCACAGATAATGAGGACATAAAAACTGCGATCGGTAAAGTGCAGATTTAGAAGGGGTCGTGAAGTATTGTTGTTGGTATTGGAGGTTTTCAGTCGGTTTTTTTTTTTAATCTCATGAAATATATGATGGTTATGAGCTTTCTTGTTGTATGATGTGAAAAAAAACAACAGATATAATAAATTCATTAGGCCTTGACCAAACTTATGACAAGTCTTTCTGTCTCGTGCCATTAGCTCAAGGTCGTCCACGTCTTCCTGTCTCGTGCCATTAGCTCAAGGTCGTCCACGTCTTCCTGTCTCGTGCCATTAGCTCAAGGTCGTCCACGTCTTCCTGTCTCGTGCCATTAGCTCAAGGTCGTCCACGTCTTCCTGTCTCGTGCCATTAGCTCAAGGTCGTCCACGTCTTCCTGTCTCGTGCCATTAGCTCAAGGTCGTCCACGTCTTCCTGTCTCGTGCCATTAGCTCAAGGTCGTCCACGTCTTCCTGTTTCGTGCCATTAGCTCAAGGTCGTCCACGTCTTCCTGTCTCGTGCCATTAGTTCAAGGTCGTCCACGTCTTCCTGTCTCGTGCCTTTAGCTCAAGGTCGTCCACGTCTTCCTGTCTCGTGCCATTAGCTCAAGGTCGTCCACGTCTTCCTGTCTCGTGCCATTAGCTCAAGGTCGTCCACGTCTTCCTGTCTCGTGCCATTAGCTCAAGGTCGTCCACGTCTTCCTGTCTCGTGCCATTAGCTTGAGGTTTTTACATGTCCTCTTCCATCACGTCTGTCTCCAGTTCTCTTCTCCATGTGTTCTTATTCTCCTTCTGCCCCTCTTACCCTGGGGATTCCAGAACAAGGACTGCCTTGTAATGCTATCAGAAGGTTTCCTCAATGTGTGTCCTATTCGCCAGCGTCCTCTTCTCATTTTGTTTAAAAATAGGAGTTTTGCCTAGTTTTTTTTACGAGTACAATCGTTTTTTTACGAGGCGCGTCCCATTCACCCTAGACACAAGGTCCATCTGTTATGTTATGGCGCATGATCAAATATAACAGACCTTTGGTATGATGAATGAAGGATTGTGATCTTATGTTCTACTTATCTGTCTTTACTTCACTGAGTAGAACTGCTGTCTTTACTTCACTGAGTAGAACTGCTGTCTATACTTCATTGAGTAGAACTTGTCTTTACTTCATTGAGTAGAACTGCTGTCTTTACTTCATTGAGCAGAACTGCTGTCTTTACTTCATTGAGTAGAATTGTTGTCTTTACTTCACTGAGTAGAACTGCTGTCTGTTGTTGACATCAAATATAATCATTTAATTTACTTATTTTACGACAAGTATGAACATGTATTGCACCGGAAACCGACTATTTCACACCAAATCAAGGAACACGAATGGTGCGTGGGAATATAGTACGTATGAAAACTGTTGTCGTTTGGGAAGTTAGGGTTAGTGAAAAACCGAAACTTAGCAAAATAAGAGACATTTCAAGTACAGTTGTATTCGATTTAAGAGAATGGCAGTAACTCTAAACATTTTCACCGATGTTATAAACACCATTGTGACCATATCGATTTCCGGTACTAATATTTTCAGCCTTCAACAAGCGAGACAGTATTGACTTATCTACCAATTAACTACTACACCACTTTCGAAAGAAACGTACATTCACAAATCAAGCTCGTGTAATCTCCGTTACACTGCAGGTGCAACTAATTGATCACGCTTTGTCAACATAATGTTTACATTCGTACTGAATATTTATTGTTATCTCTGTTCAGTTAAATGTTTACTTGTTGGTATTAAAAAAAAACTTCCGTTATTACATTTAAATATTTCATTGCATACATTATTGAGATCTAACTGCTCACATACACGTGCATTATTACAATTTCACAACTTTCCTTGTATATTATTGACATTTCACTACTTCCCACGTACATTATTGAAATTTCACTGCTTCCCACCTCTGTCCGTTTTTCTGTCTCTCTCTTGAGTTACGTTAATGAATGCAATGTTATTATTAACTACTTACTGTTGTAGTTTAAAATGTTAATACTTTGCTACTACTTTATTTTTCTGAAGTAATGTTTTAACTATATTATTTTCTCTTCCTTGATTTTGATAATAATGGCTTTTTTTGTTTCCTTTTTTTAACTGGACAAGTTCAATTATTGCGGACCAGAAATGTAAAAAGTCCTTGTAGTTCCCCAATAGTCTGTGAGGAAACAAAGAAAAGTTAGGATAGCTGCTGCCACAGTAGTGTCGTAAATGATGACTAATTTGGGCGGGAAACCTCATCATCTAAAACAAATTGTTACAGAAACCACTTCTGCAAGATCACATGTATACTTTCTTGCATGCATCCTTCAGGGAGCCCGCTGTAGTAGTGTTTTTTTTTGGAATATGAGTTTTGTCAACGTTTTGGCGAGGCGGGCCCCGTTCACACTAGACACATGGTCCGTTGGTTGTGTTAGGGCGCATGTCTAGATATAAAAGACCTTGAGGTCTGGTGTTAATTATATATTGTTACGTTACAGTGGTGGTTCCATGCTTCATGATGAGAGGAAAGAGATTGATGAGTAACATAACAATGATGAGTAACATAACAATGATGAGTAACATAACAATGATGAGTAACATAACAATGATGAGTAACATAACAATGATGAGTAACATAACAAATCAACAGTGTCAAATTTGTCACCCGGGTGATATAGATTTTTGTTCCGTTCGTTCGTTTTCCTACAGCTGTCATATTGTAAACATTGTTGTTTTCTGACTTCTGGCATGTAATTAAGAATTATTTGATCGTCGATGAACCGAAACAGTAGATTGGCTGATATGACAAGAGCGATATCGGCAATATGTATCACGTGCACAGGTCTAGAAGTTAGCTTTACTGTAAGCACGAGAACAAAAATAAGTACAATCGTATGCTAAGGCAAGTAAATTGTCAGTTAAATGAAAATGTTTTCCCATAGTAGATACTGCCGTAGGAAGGAGAAATGTTAGAGTATTCATCTATACTAGGTCTCAGCTGTATGAGGTAGGGCGACCAGTTCCCCTCATAGAAGCCTATGCCTTTCCAAATTCGAGAACATATTCAAGTTACCCATTTACAGCTTGGTAGACTGGAGCGTGACGTACTAGGTTTCGAAACCGGCATCTTTGTCCCGAGAAACAAGCGCCTTAACTAGTCTACCTTTGTCTTCCTCTGCCTGTTTCCCTGGGGATTCCAGAACAAGGACTGTCTTGTAATGCTATCGACAGGTTTCCTCTGTGTGTGTCATATCCATCTCCAGCCTCTTCTTCTCATCACTTGTACGACTGGTACTTGTCTGGTTCTTGTCATCACTTGTACCACTTGTACTTGTCTGGTTCTTGTCATCACTTGTACCACTGGTACTTGTCTGGTTCTTGTCATCTCTTGTACCACTGGTACATGTCTGGTTCTTGTCATCACTTGTACCACTGGTACTTGTCTGGTTCTTGTCATCACTTGTACCACTGGTACTTGTCTGGTTCTTGTCATCACTTGTACCACTGGTACTTGTCTGGTTCTTGTCATCACTTGTACCACTGGTACATGTCTGGTTCTTGTCATCACTTGTACCACTGGTACTTGTCTGGTTCTTGTCATCTCTTGTACCACTGGTACTTGTCTGGTTGTTGTCATCACTTGTACCACTGGTACATGTCTGGTTCTTGTCATCACTTGTACCACTGGTACTTGTCTGGTTGTTGTCATCACTTGTACCACTGGTACTTGTCTGGTTCTTGTCATCACTTGTACCACAGGTACTTGTCTGGTTCTTGTCATTACTTGTACCACTGGTACTTGTCTGGTTCTTGTCATCACTTGTACCACTGGTACTTGTCTGGTTCTTGTCATCACTTGTACCACTGGTACTTGTCTGGTTCTTGTCATCACTTGTACCACTGGTACTTGTCTGGTTCTTGTCATCAGTTCCACGTTGGTGACCTTATCATACCATTTCAATCCGTCTATTCTAAGCAAGAACCATTTATGCCTGTCTGTAGCTTTTTGGTTACAACGAACACAGATCTGTAAATATTGCTCGGCACCGATTCTTGTTTTGCGTCGTCTTTTTTCAGCTCTGCCCCAGTGATCGCCGATACTTTGGCTTCCTGTTGCACAGTTATTCTACGTTTTCTCCTTGGTCTCCCCACCGTTATCTTCCCCTGTGGATTACATCCAAAGTCATCATAGCTAAACTGTTTAATTGTTTCCTGAGAGTGTGTCCTCTCCATCTCCACTTTCATTAATCTCCAGCTATATTGGTTGGGCTCCGTGTAGTTATATGATGTTTTGTGTGCAGCTGGGAACTCATCATGTAAAACAGATTGCTACAAAACCCAGTACTACAAGTGTGGTGAAGTGGGATGTTATAAATATTTATAGGGGACTTAGTGTACTGACTGAGATCAGCTGTGAAGGTATATATATATCTAATAAGAGTAGTGTATTATATATAACCTTACTTGCTGCCACATATGTATACCTCAGTCAGAATTATTCTGGAATAGTGTGATGACTACGTTATATGTCTAGGGTATGTGTATGATGAAGTGTAAGTCAAAACAACAACAGACAGATAAACAATTTAATTTATTCCACTACACTTGACAACACTGTGACACTCACATACATAAAACACTCTACAAGGATATCTTAAAGGAGTCACTGATAACTTTTCAAATAACAATATGTATTCATTGCTGTCATGAATGTATATGTGTCCTGATTCAAATACAAAGGGAACCAGGAATCACAATCAATTTTAATTACAAGTTATATGTACAGAATTTATCAATATGAATATTGTAGTGACATATATTATTAAAAGTATCCTATGTGTGTCAGTTGTGTAGTAGTAATATGAGGTAATACTGGTTTTGTTTTGTTCAAGCTCTGTTGGTATTTATCATCATGACTTCAATAGTTTGTCTTTATTGGAACTAGTATTGGAGATGTTCTCAGTTCCTGATATTAAAACAATTTAATTCCCCTCTTAATGTTATTTTTACAATGTCATTTTAAGATGGGGTACATAATGTTGAGCTCAGCTGGCCAGATCAGCTTATCTTGCGTGATGGCGGCAGGAAAAGACTCCTCTGCTCGATTTCTCCCCTGTGCTCTGGAGACACCTCACTGATAGCTAAATGGACCAAGGAGTATGCTGTCCGACTCTGGATTCAGCAAAGCTCTGACCAGGTGCTGCTCAATAACGTCAAGACCACGGTCCCTGAAAACAAGAAGGATGTACCTTCTACTTCATAACTAATTGATACTCTAGTTCTACACTGAGCACAATACATCACAAACATGGAGTTCAGAGCGTTAGGCCAACTGTCAGCTTCATCTGAAATACTTTATACCAGTATTAACCTCCTTAATGGTCACTACGCCTCTGCACTTCCAGCATTATTTCTTTCTAGTCAATCATCTAGGTGTCAGTGTACTGTTTGGCCATTCCATGCCGTTTTACTTTCCTCCGACACCTTCTGTTCAGGCTGGAGCATTATAGGCTTTACATCATGTTTGCTACTGAACTACACATATATACAGGCATAAATTAACAATTTACATTCAATTTTCATTAAAAGATACTGAATGTTTCAAGCTTACCACAATTTATGGAAATAAACACAGATACGTTGACTAGCAATGAATTCTGGCACAATTACTGGCACAAATTCCCATCTGCTTATGTTCCAGGCTTTTATTTAGCAAAATATGAGCTGGCTTCAACGCACTGTTGCTTTATCAAGCTTATTTGAACTAGTGGTCTCGAACTAACGCTCCTAAGTGATTATATCAGCGAGTCTGGCCAATGGAGCCACGTTTCGACAAGTGTTTGAAAAAATTTTACCTTCCTACGTCTCCCCTAACAACCAAGGATAGCATTTATAGTCCGACTAATCGTGTTTAGCCTTACATATCATTCCAGCCAATCAGTTCAAATGTAACTTGTGGCCCATTTCCCGTACAATAGTGGTTTTAAAAAATCTACCACTGAGCGATTCTGATTTTGGGTGTTGTCTGACAGCACCATCATTTTATTTTGGCTATAACTTGTTAATTCCTAGACTATTTGCGTAACGTTTTACATATTCTTTGTCAGCAAGCCCTAAGGAACCCAAATATACAAATTTAAAAGAGCTAAGTGGCTGCGTTCAAAATATGCAATTTCTTCTACCTCCTGTTTCGAAGATGTGCTGTCTGGGTACTGTAATGTTTTCAAACGTAAACCCATCTAATGTCATCTTTTCTAATAAGCGTTTTTCAGGATTTTAAAACCTAACTCTGGGAAGGTTAGTGTTTTTATCACTGTCCGTCCGAAAAAGTTAGTGCATGTGGCCTTACACGCGTGATAGTAGTAATTGTGTATCGCGTTACGCTTGTTGGGGTGGCATTAATAGCGAGACGCGTGTTCAATTTTGCATGCGTTCCTGATTTTCATTCGCCCCTCTCTCTTTCTATTTGAGTCCATCTGTTCGTTCGTTTTGGTAACGCAGTATAATTAATGTTAGGATTAATTTAGGTCATTACGCAGTGTGCCTCTCAATGTTTTTCTCAGAAATGCAATACCCGTTTTAATGTGTTGTGGAAACGCTTGTATTTATGCAGTGGCTTATATTTAACGTGGAAACGTTACAATTTGCAGACGAAGCATAAAACAAAGGGGATTTCGAGTACTGCTATTGTGACAGCACTGTTCTTTACCATTCTTCTTCCTTTTATTAATTTTATTTGTTAGGCTTTGCATTTACCTTTTAATTTATATATGTGGATTAGAATATTTCACGACAACAAGAACATGTCAATGTTTGATGCCGGCTACATGCAAGGGGGGCCAGTTACAGTGGTGCATCCATGCTCTAGAACAGCGGTGGCCAAACTACGGCCCGCGGGCCAGATCCGGCCCGCCGACCAGTTTTGACCGGCCCGCCAACCTGTTTTGGCCGGCCTCTTATTGTTGATTGAAGTCACACTCTTCACAATGAAATAACACACAAATGTATGTTTGAAATAAATAATTACATGTCATATTACAAATTACAAAACAAATTAAAACAACAGATTCATTATATTTTTCTTTTACAGTAATTTCAGTTCAAAGACTGGTATACATGTCTTGGCAGATGTGCAGTACAGTAGTTTGCCGTTGCTTTCTGTACGTTGTTCATTATATATGTAAAACTAAATATCAGAACGTTATTTTTTAAGGATTTTATAGGTCTGGCCCTCGGGTGTTACCCTTTACCATAATCTGGCCCTCGGCCAACCTTAGCTTGGCCACCACTGCTCTAGAAGGAACGTAAAGGAACATGATGATATATTGGTTGTATGGTTCTGTCCCACAATCCTGTGTTTCTTACAGCATATGGCAATTTGAAACTGTTGATACAACACAGGTATCTTACAAATACAGACAACAAAGAGAAGTAGTAGCCACAGTACCACCAGAGAGATGAATACAAGAACTCTTTCTGTTGTCTAGTTTCCTACTTCTGTATTTCTTACGACTGCCTGCAGCATACCAAGTAACGTGTATTATGTATTTCCATTAACTCTATTTGACAATCTAGCTCGCTATCAGAAGAGAGACGACCTACGCAGTTTGGAGAAATCCAGTTTAAACATATCACTTGTGATTTATTGCCGATATAAGAGCCATCTCGTTTATTTTTAAATCAGATCATTCAGTAAACAAGTTGCGCAAATTGAACTCGAATGTCTGCGGTGATTGCAAAGTTCGAAATAAATCAAAGTACATAGTTCATATTTTCTGAAACGTTTTTGCGAAAAATATACACAAATAACAGTAATAACACGTTATCTGTGTCGCGTAAAACATCTTGAAATAAAAACAACAGGATCTATACAGTTTATATATATTTGTTTTAAGGTAGTAGTACACCCAGAAAACGTTAAAAAAAATAAAAATCGAACAATTTTCATTTTCATGCTTTAAATCAGTGGTGGCCAAGCTAAGGTTGGCCGAGGGCCAGATTATGGTAAAGGGTAACACCCGAGGGCCAGACCTATAAAATCCTTAAAAAATAACGTTCTGATATTTAGGTTTACATATATAATGAACTACGTACAGAAAGCAACGGCAAACTACTGTACTGCACATCTGCCAAGACATGTATACCAGTCTTCGAACTGAAATTACTGTTAAAAAAAATATAATGAATCTGTTGTTTTGATTTGTTTTGTAATTTGTAATATGACATGTAATTATTTATTTCAAACATACATTTGTGTGTTATTTTATTGTGAAGAGTGTTGCTTCAATCAACAATAAGAGGTTGGCGGGCCGGTCAAAACTGGTTGGCGGGCCGGATCTGGCCCGCGGGCCGTAGTTTGGCCACCGCTGCTTTAAATCATCGTCAACATGTTCTTGAACTAAAAATAATTCATAGAAGCTTAGAGATACTCTGGTATGATAGGAATCAGTGTTTTTCTACACATACCCCCTTGAGTGATTTGCATAGCAACCAATGTTTATAGTTTGTTAACATGTGAATAATGACCCAACATGAAGGTGTGTAATTGTAAAACTGCGAAATTATAATTATACTGAGGCAACAGGAAAAAGATATTTATAACTTTTCCACGGGGAATCACTCAATGATTTCTTATGAATTTTTCAAAAGTGTGTGTCTAGAAAGCTTTGATCGTAAATTTCAACATTTGTTACATGCATTGTGCATTTTCACCCACATCAACTCTATTTATTGCTAGTTTTATACTGATTCTGTATAATAGTAGTTAGCAGAGCTTCTTTTGTTCACAATGGGAAATAAGACAAAGACTGGGAGGCGTGTTAAACGTAAGTTCCTTGGAAATCGGTACACCAACTACCGTTGCCTGAAAATGAGACACCTATTGTCGATAGTGACGCTATGAAGCCTATGTGCTCCTCAGCAATGAAAATAAAGGTCCAAGAAAGTGAAGGACATACTAAAAATGACAACAGAGGAAATGGGTTTATCCTTATGGATGTAAAACTGCTGTGTGGGTTATTATGCGCTTAGTTTAGATGTGACAAATGTTATCAGTACTCACTGACCTGTGATATCGTCGAAGAGACTTGGAATGTCTTTTGTCATGAAATTAGTATCAAGGGCACAAACTGTGGCGAATGGAATGCCAATTTCTATACTTCTGATGTATCGTCTTCAGCTACTCACAAACACAAAGAAGTAAATGTGAAAATGGTGACATTTGTGCGTTCTATTGGGGGAGGCCACAGATTAGGTTTTTTGGGATTTAGTACCACGACATTATCCACCAAAACAGACACGCTGCGCATATCTGGATCTGTTAAAAAATCCATGGAAAAGACAAAAAACAGAAGGAAGACCCTGAGAGCACTGAAAAGGGGATTCATAGACACTGCAACTGCAGTAGAAGGAGACCTTTATTCAACAGGTGCTCATTAAACTTCATTTTGTGAGTACTTTTTCTGTTTTTCCTTGTTTTCTCGGAATTGTCTTTTTAACATAATTAGTGATCTTTGAAACAAGATATCTCTGGATCTGTACACTCAATTGACATGAAAATTAAAACAGTTGGTTGTCATATAATCTTACAGATTCTGACCTAAAATGGATACAATTGAATTCAAAATTTTAGTTTTATGACCATCATGCATATATAATGAGGCACAAATATCAAACATTCAAGAAATATAAATTTTGAAAATTCATTAAAAATCAACCTTTCAGTCAATATCTGTTATTTTAGTTCAAACCCTCAAGCTATATATAATGATTCAATTTGCCAAGTTTCAGTCAGATCCTTGTACAAATAACATAGTTATGCTGTTTTAAAAAAGGTGTATAATTAATTCACAATGGCGGCCATATTGGATAGCTAATTTGCATAATTAATGAGGTCATTATGTGGACAAATATTTTAAGTCCATACTAACACTACACCCATGGTTATTTGATTCTGAAAGGAAAATTTGAGTTTTTTACCCTATCAAGGTATACTACTACCTTAAGCCACAGAAAGAGAGAAACGAAACCACTTGAGTTTTAAAGAGGTTTGGGTTTTTCCTTGTGTCCGCGCAGTATTTCTGGCAAAGCTTTACCCGAATTACAACAGCCATCTCCATTTACTATTCGTTTCCTTGTTTGTGTGTTTGGTTTTTTTTTTTGCTGTTTAATTTTTCATACATTTAGAAGTTGTAATGTTCCTTTCTCTGCTGTTTCCAAGCGTTTACCACTGACAAAGACCGTGTAGTACTAACGTAGGCATGGTGTAAGAGGCTACTAATATAAGGTTGTTCATGAACCTGGCAACTTTATGATGTAAAACACACTTCTACAGATAACACCGTTGCAAGAGCACATCAAAGCTTTGATGTAGGCTCCCTGCCAGGGGGCCAGTTGTAGTGGTGGCCCCTTGCTCCACGAGGAGCTAAAATGGATAAGAAGAAGAAAACTTCATTGAAGATAGAGACCGCGTAATTCCGTTTCTGTCGGCTGTCGACAACTCTGTCAGAGGATGGTATATATTCAAATATAACAGCGAATCTGTTGGCTGTCGACCACTCTGTCAGTGGATGGTATGTATTCAAATATAACAGCGAATCTGTTGGCTGTCGACAACTCTGTCAGAGGATGGTATATATTCAAATATAACAGCGAATCTGTTGGCTGTCGACAACTCTGTCAGAGGATGGTATATATTCAAATATAACAGCGAATCTGTTGGCTGTCGACAACTCTGTCAGAGGATGGTATATATTCAAATATAACAGCGAATCTGTTGGCTGTCGACAACTCTGTCAGAGGATGGTATATATTCAAATATAACAGCGAATCTGTTGGCTGTCGACCACTCTGTCAGAGGATGGTATATATTCAAATATAACAGCGAATCTGTTGGCTGTCGACAACTCTGTCAGAGGATGGTATATATTCAAATATAATAGTGAATCTGTTGGCTGTCGACCACTCTGTCAGTGGATGGTATATATTCAAATATAACAGCGAATCTGTTGGCTGTCGACCACTCTGTCAGTGGATGGTATATATTCAAATATAACAGCGAATCTGTTGGCTGTCGACAACTCTGTCAGAGGATGGTATATATTCAAATATAACAGCGAATCTGTTGGCTGTCGACAACTCTGTCAGAGGATGGTATATATTCAAATATAATAGCGAATCTGTTGGCTGTCGACAACTCTGTCAGAGGATGGTATATATTCAAATATAATAGCGAATCTGTTGGCTGTCGACCACTCTGTCAGTGGATGGTATATATTCAAATATAACAGCGAATCTGTTGGCTGTCGACCACTCTGTCAGTGGATGGTATATATTCAAATATAACAGCGAATCTGTTGGCTGTCGACAACTCTGTCAGAGGATGGTATATATTCAAATATAACAGCGAATCTGTTGGCTGTCGACAACTCTGTCAGAGGATGGTATATATTCAAATATAACAGCGAATCTGTTGGCTGTCGACCACTCTGTCAGAGGATGGTATATATTCAAATATAATAGCGAATCTGTTGGCTGTCGACCACTCTGTCAGTGGATGGTATATATTCAAATATAACAGCGAATCTGTTGGCTGTCGACCACTCTGTCAGTGGATGGTATATATTCAAATATAACAGCGAATCTGTTGGCTGTCGACAACTCTGTCAGAGGATGGTATATATTCAAATATAACAGCGAATCTGTTGGCTGTCGACAACTCTGTCAGAGGATGGTATATATTCAAATATAATAGCGAATCTGTTGGCTGTCGACAACTCTGTCAGAGGATGGTATATATTCAAATATAATAGCGAATCTGTTGGCTGTCGACCACTCTGTCAGTGGATGGTATATATTCAAATATAACAGCGAATCTGTTGGCTGTCGACCACTCTGTCAGTGGATGGTATATATTCAAATATAACAGCGAATCTGTTGGCTGTCGACAACTCTGTCAGAGGATGGTATATATTCAAATATAACAGCGAATCTGTTGGCTGTCGACCACTCTGTCAGTGGATGGTATATATTCAAATATAACAGCGAATCTGTTGGCTGTCGACAACTCTGTCAGAGGATGGTATATATTCAAATATAATAGCGAATCTGTTGGCTGTCGACAATTCTGTGAGAGGATGGTATATATTCAAATATAATAGCGAATCTGTTGGCTGTCGACAACTCTGTCAGAGGATGGTATATCATCATCTCATCTCAGCCCGTAACCCGTCATGGGTCGTAGGGGTGCCATGGTGGAAGCATCAGCAGACAGGGTCCTCCACTGCTCACGATTGACCAGCACTTAACGTGGAACTCCCATGTACGGAATTTAACCAAACACATAGCACAAAAGACGTACCAGCTAGCCAAAATAAAACACTTCTTAGACGCAGACACTAGACTATTGTTCTACACCTCACATATACAGACACATCTAGATTACTGCTCTACACTATGGGATTGTTGCCCTGCTTCCACCTCGAAGAGACTGCACTCCCTGCAAAAGAGAGCAGTGCGTCTGATCACCGATAATCGCACGACACCACACACAAGGACAGGAAAAGAACCCAAAATACTGTCGCTAAAAAAACGTCTTCTCTACAACAAAGCCAAGCTGACTCACACAATTCTATCTAACAATGCCCCGTCGTACCTAAGATCATTGTTTCAAACCAGTAGAAGGGAGGGACAACGATTACATCAGTTACGTCTGCCCAAACCTAGGATCGACCTGTTCAAAAAGAGTCTAGCCTACTCTGGTGCCTACTTATGGAACAGCCTTCCACACCACCTAAAAAGCCTTCCTACACAATATTCTTTTAACTCTTAAAGGCCGGAACGACGCTGGTAGCGTACATCCGCAAAACCCCTAGAAGCCGAAACGACGTTGGGAACGTCACTTTTGTGTTCCGTGAAATTTGTTGCGTATTTTCGTAATTTGGTATTTTAACATAACGGAAGTTACTCTTTTTTTATTCAGAAGAGCGCTATCTTTGAGTTGTGATTTGGAAACACGCTTGTTCTAGCTAATTTCAATGTGAAAAAACGGTAAATCTGTCAGCTTTCGATCGGCGATTATTGTTGTTTATACAGACAATGTCTAGCGAACCAACCACATCATGTTTATGAAAACGTAGGTCTTTTTTATGTGTAGAAAAAGCTAGGGAACTGTGTATCTTTGACGAGTTTAGTGAGAATGATGATTTCGAAAATTAAAATGATGATTTCGAATTTAAAAGCTTCACGCGGCCTCTAATGTCCTTTTTCTTTCCAAATGTCTATAATGTTTATATGGTTTGCTGGATGGTCTGTAAAACATTAACAAAATATCACAGGAAGCTGACACTTGTAAATAATATTCATATATGGATTAGTGAAATTTAAAAGATGCTGGAGCTCTCTGGATAATATTTCAGTGTTTATGCATGGGTTGGTGAGTACATTTTTCATTCACTAAAATGAGTCTTTTCTTGAAAGTGGTCTATATTATGACTCATAACTGAATACTATATGTAGAATATCACTAAAAATCCTGCATATTCTAATTCTACATTCATTTATCTTTACTGTGATGTATAATATGTGTGTCCTTGTTGTGTAATAACTCAGAAACTTTAGAATTTATAAAGGTACTGCTTTAAGGTACAAAAATAATTCTGGCAAAACTGATGAAAAAATTCCGGCCTGCAAGAGTTAACAAAGCACTTTTCAAACACTTCCTAAACACTGATTATCTACCCCCATAGAAACAGTATTTGCCTGTCAACATCTCATCCATAGGTCAACATTTCTTTTCCTCTTCCGCTCATTTTTGTGTGTGAATAATTTGTTTTATATCCATGTAATATCATTATTATATTCACTTTGAAATATTATTATATAATGTAATGTATGTGTGAATGTACCCACATAATACAGTACTTTAGAAATGTGAGTCGTGAGAATGTACCCGCATACCAAAAATACAGATTAATTGTAGACGGATTGACCGCATGAGTGAGTGTCGGTATACAGAATTTATTTATTTTTTATTTATTGTTTTATTTATTTTATTTTATTATTACTTTTTCCCCCCATTTACTAGCTTGTTTGTTTCAAAAAAAAAAAAAAAAAAAAACCCTACTCATTTTTTTATTATGCTTGCATACTGTAAATGAATGCTGTTATGGTAACTTTATAATGTTGCATGCCTTTAAATTAATGCTTAAAGCATCATGTGGGAATGAAAGGATATAGTATGCAAGATTAATGAGAGTGGAAGGGCAGAATGTTAGACGGGCCTGCGCGCCCAATTCTTTACCCTTCGAAAATAAAGTTCGTTCGTTCGTTCGTTCGTTCGTTCTATCCTCAGCAATGCGTACAAGTGTGGAAAAACCGTGTCCTGCCCATTCTTTGATGTTATCAGCCCAGGATTTTCTCTGCCTTCCTCTTCTCCGTTTACCTTCGACTGTTCCCTGAAGGATCGTTTTTGAAAGGGAGTCATGACGAGTTACATGCCCAAACCAGGCAAGCTTTCGACGTTTCACTATTGACAAAAGTGGTTCTTGGTGGCCTGCATAGGTGTTTATCTTCTCTCTAACATAGACATTTGTTTTGTGCTCTTTATAGCAAATGCGCAAAATTCTTCTATAACATTTATGCTCGAAAGCCTGAATCCTTCGCTCCGTACCTGCAGTGAGTGTCCAGCCCTCACACCCATACAAGAGAATAGATAATACAAGTGATTTGTATAATTTGATCTTCACAGGAAAACTGATGTTACTTTTCCAGATCACATTCAACCTTGTCATGGCAGCTGAGGCCATCTCAAGTCTTGTCTTGATTTCTTTAATTGATCTTCCATCACTACATATAGTGGACCCGAGATATTTAAAGGTGTTAACTTCTTCTAACGTTTGCCCATTTAACGTAATGTTGGTCGGAACATGTTTCTTATGGCTATTCACCAATATCTTGCTTTTTTCTATATTAATTTCCATCCCATACGTTCTTGTTACTTTCTCCAGTCTAGAGGTAAGGTCTTGAAGTTCTGATTCTGATCCAGCTATCAGATCAATATCATCAGCAAAACGTAGGTTGCACAGAGGTCGGCCTCCAATCGATATGGTTGATTTATAATCGTAGAGAGCCTCCTGCATAATATGTTCTAGATATATATTAAAGAGCACTGGTGACAGGATACATCCTTGGCGAACTCCTACAGTTGTTTTGAAAAATTCTCCAATGTCGTTGCTTGCAAAAACATCACTGCTTGTGTCCTTGTATAGTGCTTCAATGATATCTATGATGTTGGTATCAAAATTGAATTTTCTCATTACTTGCCATAAGCCTTCATGCCAGACTCGATCGAAGGCTTTTGTGAAATCGATGAAGTTATGGTATAAATCGTGTTGATGTTGGAGATGTTTTTCGATAAGTAATCTAATATTGAAGATTTGTTCTGAGGTACTTCTTTTTGGTCTAAAGCCAGCCTGTTCCTCTGACAAGATTTCTTCTGATTTCTGTTTTATTCTGTTCAAAAGTATCCTTAACATTACCTTACTTGGATGACTAATAAGGCTAATGGTTCTGTAGTTCTTGCACATTTTTAGATTTCCTTTCTTTGGAAGCGGTATTACTAATGACTGCGTCCATTCTTTTGGCCATTTTTTTGTACTCCATATCTTCTGGCAAATTGTTGTCATGATTTTTACTATATCTGGTCCTCCATATTTCAAGAGCTCTGCTGGGATATTATCCACACCCGGTGACTTCCCTCCTTTCATCGAACATATAGCCTCTTCCACTTCTTCCCGTAATATTGCTGCTATCCCGAGTTCCCTGTTTTCGCACTTAATGTTGTTTAATATGCCTAAGTCAGTGTCAAGTTTACAGTTATATAATTCTTTACAATATTCTGTCCACCTTCTCATTACAGCTGTTTTTTCATTGAGCAGAGCCCCATTGCTATCTTCTATGACAGTTACCCTGGGCTGTTGAGGTTTTGATAGTTTTCTTAATGTGTCAAAAGCTGCCTTGCTGTTACCTTTTATTAGCTCCGTATTAATGGACTCACATTGATCAGCTACCCATTTTTCTTTGGCCTGTTTCATTTTCTTCCTAATATTTTTGTTCACCATACTGTATTGCCATGCTGCTTCAGGAACCTCTAAATGGTATATATTCAAATATAATAGCGAATCTGTCGGCTGTCGACAACTCTGTCAGAGGATGGTATATATTCAAATATAATAGCGAATCTGTTGGCTGTCGACAACTCTGTCAGAGGATGGTATATATTCAAATATAATAGCGAATCTGTTGGCTGTCGACAACTCTGTCAGAGGATGGTATATATTCAAATATAATAGCGAATCTGTTGGCTGTCGACAACTCTGTCAGAGGATCGTATATATTCAAATATAATAGCGAATCTGTCGGCTGTCGACAACTCTGTCAGAGGATGGTATATATTCAAATATAATAGCGAATCTGTTGGCTGTCGACAACTCTGTCAGAGGATGGTATATATTCAAATATAATAGCGAATCTGTTGGCTGTCGACAACTCTGTGAGTGGATGGTATATATTCAAATATAATAGCGAATTTGTTGGCTGTCGACAACTCTGTGAGTGGATGGTATATATTCAAATATAACAGCGAATCTGTTGGCTGTCGACAACTCTGTGAGTGGATGGTATATATTCAAATATAATAGCGAATTTGTTGGCTGTCGACAACTCTGTGAGTGGATGGTATATATTCAAATATAATAGCGAATTTGTTGGCTGTCGACATCTCTGTGAGTGGATGGTATATATTCAAATATAATAGCGAATTCATAATAGCGAATAAAGTGCAACCAAGAGCAACAAGAATATGACGATACTAGGTGTAGTGTTGATTTGTGTATTACTTTGTTTTACATGATGAGGTTGCGAAGACCCTACATTGACCTCCCACTAAGCCAAATTCAGTGACGTCATAATACAAAATGTACAGAAGAAGTGCCCGACACGTGAATGGAAAAATAATATTACTTTTATCGGTCGGACCTTGTATACTGCTGATGCAGTGACGTTACTGTTTCGGGCTTACTGCACACTTAGTGCCGGGCCTTCTGCATGTAAGTGGCATTGGATCAACAATTGTGCGATGTGAACACATTGGAGAGTTATTCTTGCCTGTTATTTCTTAAACTGTATCCTTGATTTAGAAGGAACGTTTCATGATCAAATGAGTGAAATCAAATCATGGGGCAGGATGTGCAGAGAGATTTACTTCAAATGTCCTCTGTTCTCTCTCTCTTACCCTCTCGTTCTATCTCAAATTCGTTACCTTGATTTGTAAAGCAAATTTGCAGAAAAACGGTATTACCGTACCTCATACTTACCTCTATCTCTCTCTCCCTCGCTTGCTCCCTCCCCGCTCTGATAGGATGTTTTACCTGGTGCCAGTAGCACTTGAAAGTTTTAAGTTTGTGTGTTCTATTCCTGACGTGAAAAGCCAGCAAGGAAGACAATTAGCTCTTCAGTCAAGAAAACATTCTTAGTTGGGACATCACATTTTGAACACTATTTGAGCATTTTTGTTTTTAATGAACGTGGCTTGTTTACCGTTCTGTGAGAGTTGGCTAGTGTCACGGTAAGTTCTAACTTAATTGTGAATATTGCATATTATCAGGGCCGGTTGGGCCGTCGAAATGTTTTTGAAAAAAAATAAAAATAATAGTAAGAACATTAACATTTTAAAAGAAGAAAAATTATAAAGAAAATTTCAAAGTAAAAAAGTGATTGATTACATAAAACGGATCATTTTCCTATATGTCTATATTATATCTTTTAAAAAAAATTAAAAAAAAAAACACACACACATTGGGCGCCCATCTGGAAAGAAAAAACAATACCTACAATAACATTTTAAAAACATAAGTGTTTTATATTTTTGTAAAATTGTACATTAAACATCACTTGCGGACATTACAGGGTGATCCAACTCAGTAGCATGAAATTGCATCTCGAATGAGTACATATAGTGCTGCATGAGGGAGGGAGGGGAGGGGGCGCCATCACAGGACCTCACACCACCTTGAATAATTCATAGGTCCGGTTGGGGATATTATAGTTCGTAATTCAAGCCTCTTTCTTACACTGTAGGAACAGAAATACTCTGCGGGCATTTCTTTCACTGGACAGTGTAAATTTATTCTCGACCAGCAAGAAAAGCCACGGTTAATGGCGAGGATGTGAGCTGAAGACGTAAACTCAAATGTCAAGGCCATCTTACTGTATGGCTCTGAAACACGGAGAACAATACACATGGCAACCAGAAAGGTAACGCCTAGAAACTTTACACCAACAATCACTTTGGGTTTAACGTGAACCATAGGTCAGTCGTTATCTATACTGCTGACAACTATAACAAACAAGAACCAGAATGTCAAAGTTAGACCTTAGGTTGTAGCAACAGTAACATAAGAAAGTTCAGATCAACTTTTATCTTCTATAGAAAAAAAAGCACATAGCATAAATCAACACAATCTCTGTGACGACAGAAACTACAACCAAAGGCGGCAACAACAGACCACAAATCAACTTACGTCACACCCGTTCTGCAACCACAACTTTATCGCCTGCGCCATAAATTGTGTTCAGAAACTCCCAACTTGTTGCATTTTTCTGGATTAAGTTTGCGCCCATCTGGAATATCTCTACGTTCTGTATTCTAGTCTTGGCACTTCATGCCGGAACTTTCAGGATTCTTTTAGAGAACGCCCTTGTTTTAAACTGCGGATGTGGTTTAGTTCACACGGTCGAATAAAGATAGAAATGAACACATAGCCACACCAGGCCCCTCCCTATCACAAACACACAGACATGTGGATACAAACTCCCACAGTTTATCAGCTCTGCACGGAATCATGGCGGTGTTACGTTTTCCAATTCTACGGTGAACTGATATTCAATTATCTCTCCATTAAGCGGGTCTAGAATATTGCTTATAGTTCAGCTGTTATTCTCTTGCGCTGTCAAGTTAATGCATAGGCGCGTTAATAACATCAAATGGATGATGTATCTCACAGGTGAAGAGTAGCTCAGGCTAAAGTGGCGTTCAATAAAATGATAAGTATTTTATGCAACACAATTTTTTTTTTCCATTGGACGTGAGAAAGGGAGTTGTTCGTTGAAGGGAGCCCATCCTGACATATGGAAGTGAAGCATGGACAATTAGTAAACAAGCAGGACAATTTCTGGAAGCCACTGAGATGTCTTTATTACAGAAGAATATTGAGAAAACCACGAACAGCAAAACAGAGAAAAGAGCCAGTGTTACAGGAACCACATTATTCATATTAGGGAGAAGCCATCACCATTTTCTTAGGATATATTTGAGAAACACAACGGGCTGATCACCCGTTTGCCAGTCACTTCGATTACGGAAACAACAGCAAATGGGTTGATTTGCCGTTGCCCTAAAGACGCCACTAGGCGTGATGGGAAACAATGGCAAAGAAAACCTATCTGCTGTTGCCCTAAGACGCCACTAGGCGTAATGGCCACTGACTGCTTTGACGGTCGGTGGCTAAGGACGGAAGAAGAAGAAGATATTTGAGAAAATGAAAGCTCGAATTTATTGTGATAAAAGGAAAGATTGACCGGAAAAAATAGAGGACGGCAAAGAGAGACGATTATAAACAGTTTGATATCGTAGAGCGGGAAGAAGTCAGCAGCAGAATCAATCAGTATCAGTGTGGAGAATAGGTTGTGGAAAGACATGATCACGTACGCCAGCTGAGGAGGTACTTGAAGGAAACAGAAAAAGTTGTTAACTACATGCGTTTGCTTTTGTCTAATTTTCCAGAATCGAACATTATCCCAATCCTCTTGTTTCATTTGGAATCCGGAATAAGCAAACGTTTTCATTTATATATTTCTTTCATAATTCTCCTCCCAAATCGTGAATCATTTTCGTTGTGATTTATGTCCACGTGACTTTTAAAAGTCTTTGAGACTCTGAGTATAGCGAGACAATGACAACGTCGAGACTGTGAAACACTGAGTATAGCGAGGCAATGAAAATCGAGTCTATGAAACACTGAGCATAGCGGGACAATGAAAACTTCGAGTCACTGAGTATAGCGAGGCAATGAAAACGTCGATTCTATGAAACACCGAGTATAGCGGGACAATTCAAACGTCGAGTCTATGAAACACCGAGTATAGCGGGACAATGAAAACGTCGAGTCTATGAAACACCGAGTATAGCGGGACAATGAAAACGTCGAGTCTTTGAAACACTGAGTATAGCGAGACAATTCAAACGTCGAGGCTGCGAGTATAGCAAGGCACTTTATATAACAAGTCTATAAGGCACTGCATAAATGGAGCTAGAGATTTCAGACTAGAACTTACAGAATTAGGACACTCTTGATTAAGTTTTCATCTCAACACACCACTCTTGACTTCCCTTCTCAGCACCGTCTTGAACTGTCAACACACCATTCTTGACTTCCCTTCTCAGCACTGTCTTGAACTGTCAACACACCATTTTTGACTTCCCTTCTCAGCACTGTCTTGAACTGTCAACACACCATTCTTGACTTCCCTTCTCAGCACTGTCTTGAACTGTCAACACACCATTCTTGACTTCCCTTCTCAGCACTGTCTTGAACTGTCAACACACCATTTTTGACTTCCCTTCTCAGCACCGTCTTGAACTGTCAACACACCATTCTTGACTTCCCTTCTCAGCACTGTCTTGAACTGTCAACACACCATTCTTGACTTCCCTTCTCAGCACTGTCTTGAACTGTCAACACACCATTCTTGACTTCCCTTCTCAGCACTGTCTTGAACTGTCAACACACCATTTTTGACTTCCCTTCTCAGCACCGTCTTGAACTGTGAACATCTCATGTGTTTTAGATCATTAGGTTTTAACTCGCCTCTCTCATTCTCGTCATTTTCTCTCGGGTGATCATCACTCACTTTATCATACTTCGTCCTGGTCTGGTTTCTCACGCCACCAAGGTCACGCACTTGCCATCTGAGATCTAAAGGTAGCGGAACTGTAGACCGAAAAAATGAGGTCAGACACCTGGAGGAGGAAATTCGTGCCTGGACACTTCTCACGCATCACAACAATTCAGTGCGTACTTAAGCTTTAGAATTCAAAGTTGTCGCATAGCAGATACTGTCGTAGGGGAGTGAAGTTTAGTGACCACTCATACTAGGTCTGATCTTTATCCACTGGGAGTGACCAGTTCATTTCCTTTGTCTTCTCTAACTCAAGAGCAGTCAGGTATTCATTTTAACAAAGCGTATTTCAGTATTATAATTTCCCTGTTAGCAACCTCCACTAAAGCATGCATGTGTTCTCGCTGCACTGGTTTCTGAATTAATTTGTTTTACATAATGAAATTGCCATCCTCTTGCGTCTTGTAACATTAATCGCCCATTACGACATACGTCAGACTGCAGTTGTCCTTATTTTACCCCCATGCTCCATTAGGAATGAAATAAGAGTTGAATGAGTGAAGTGATTCAAGACACCGGAATTCGAAGGAAATAGTCGTGATCGCCATGATCAGTCGGATGGTATGACTTGATGTGCTTAACTGCCAGCTTTCTTTTGTTTATACACTTTGATTTAATTTGATACGAGCGTTGTTTGGATGTTTGAAATCTCTGAGCACTTGATTCACTAGCTTTTAGACGAGCTGAAATTGTGTACACGGCTCTATGTCGTGGTACATTTTAAGTTATCCAAATCTGAAGGAACCTCAAGTGACCAGTCCGAGGCCTGCTTTATAAAATTAAAGCTACTGTTTCGTGCATTTTAAAGTTAAAAAAAAACCCCTAAAACATGCTTTTAAATTACCTATTTATTCTCCACTATGTTCTGTGTCTTGATATGCCCTGACGATATACAAGGTATTTACGGTATATCGTTCTAAACAGTGGCGAAATCCTAAGCAAATGTGAACTTGCGGGGCTACCTTTTAGATAAATTCTTGTTGTATCGACAAGCTTATAATTTGTGCGCGAGGCCCTAGGAAAAAGCATATATTGCCTCTTTATAAAATCGCCACTGTTCTATATTCCCCACGAACAGGACTGGTGACACCACCGCATTCTCCGTATCTAATGGACATTATTAATTTTTAAAACAAACCAAGATACCAGAGCCGTCCCTAGAGATTTTTCACGGTGGTGGGAGGTCACGTGATGGTCCCTGCAGGAAGCCTGCACCAATCATTAACGTGCTACTGCAGCGGTGGGTTCTGTGACAATTTGTTTGACATGATGACGTTGCCAGCTCTATATTAGTCCCCTTGTGCCTGAGGGTGCAGTTGTCTTATGCTTTCTTTGTCTCTTCATAGACCCCCCCCCCCCAACCCCCAGTGAACTACACAGGACAGTGACACATCTTAGTGAGACATCTTAGTGACACATCTTAGGGAGACATCTTAGTGACACATCTTAGTGAGACGCAGTGGCGTAGGCCTACTAAGGGGGTAACAACGAGGAAAAAAGGGGTGGGGGAGGGTGCAATCGGACACTATTATGACAATACGTATTGTTAAAAATATAATTGCATGTGTTTCTTTACTGGGACTGGGGAGGGGGGTATCAAAAGTAGGATCGCAAATAGTTTAAGTACGCCCCGGGGACTGAGACCTAAAGTTGATCTGTTTCAAATTAAAACACAAACACGGCCACAGGAAATGTTCTGATCTATAAATGCCAAAATGCTGACTTGAGGAAAGAGTAAAACAGAAACGAAAGCTGGCAAGGGGTGGAAGTACCCAACGACAGGTGCGTGAGTTTGTGCCGGAAATCGTTTTCCCAGGAAGTGATTCATTAACATTTCGGTAAATTGCAGGCACAAAGGAATGATGCCAGTTTGGCCTTATAGAAGCCAAATAGTGATGTTAAATGCTTCAGCCATTACTTTTGACTGGGGTTAGATAGAACACACAGTAACGATGTGGTATTATTGCTCTTAGAAGTAGCAGGGGGAAATAATTTTACGGAGGAAGTAACTCATCATCATTAATGTGTAGTAGCACTCACTGTTCAACGACTCGACTCGTTCAGTCACTTCCTGACCTGACTTAGGTACAACACAAATAAAACCGGGTTTTTAGCAACATTATGAGTGTTGTACGAGCAGCGTTGGCGTAGATGGCAGTCCTTTTCAGGACAAATCCGTTTCAACATGCTGGCAAATATTTACTATTAATCTTTCTCAGGATACTAACGTTGTACTTCTGTTAACAAAGGTCACTTATTTTTGAATGGCAACTGTCATGATATGACCAACTGACTACAGTGTAGGTTGAACGGACGTGCTTCGCCACAAGAAAACATAGTAAAAGCTCAAAATGCCACCACACAAAAGGTATAAAGGTGGTTTATATTTGAATACACGGTGCTCATAAGAATTGAGACAAAGACAGAATACAATGACTCCTCCCTTAGGCATATCGTACACGACGACTATTATTGTGCACGAGACTGACAACCTCATCATGTCATACATATTGCTACAGAAACAACCGCTGTAAGAGTATGTTAATGTTTGGCGTATGCTTCTTGTGGGGACCAGCTACAATGGTGGATCCATGCTCCTTAAGGAGCAAAATAGAAAATGATGATGATGCATATATATATATATATACTTTACAAATAAATGTCTATTCATTCTTCTTATTCTCATAACAGCAGCTGGCAATTATTTTCAAGGTCTAGTGCTTATCAGCGCTGCGCAACAGTTTATTCCTGAATTCTTTTATTTGTGTATGGCAGCCCCAGTAAATCCCCCCCAAAAACGGGTTTATGGGTGAACGCTTGAGCCTGCCTCACAAAAAGAATACAACTCTGTGATATAAAAGAAAGCGTTCAGTAGGGGTCCTTCTCTACAAAACGATCTCATGTAGGCTTGTGTAATTGTCATTTTTTGTTGGTCCTTTCAGGTTTCGCCTTTTTGTGGCGAGGCACGTAGTTTTCAGTGTAGACTTAAGTGCGTTGGTTATATTATATAGCAATCTGCAAGTTTTCAAGTGTCTTACGTTAGATTATCTTAAATGTTTATGAAACTGCTTCGTGTTGGTCCTCGTGATCACTGACGACACAAAGAAAGAATAAACCAACTGCTCCATCAGGCATGTCGTACAACACGACTTAGATAAGGTGTTGCTCCAGGTTGGCAACTTGATCTTGTAAAACCTGTTACCACAGAAACCAACGCTGTAAGAGCATGTAATTATTTTGTGTAGGCTTCTTGTGGAATCAGCTGCCGCGGTGGCTGCATGTTCCATAATAAGCGAAAAGATAATGATATCATCATACTATTAATTAAAAACAAACAAACAAAAAACGCAGTACGACAGCCTCAGTAAGAAACCTCACTTATGATATCAGAAGATCTTAAAACATTTACAAGCATCACTTGCTGGAATACACAACAATTAAATCTCTGTGTTTATTAATCTACTCTCGTGTCATAACTTTATATATATATTTTAGGAACACACCATCACGTTGTTATTTGTTGTTAAAGCTTTCCGGATAATTCATTGATTTTGTTTGCCTGTCTTTTCAGATAACAGAATCAGTTCTAAGACTTGGGCGCAAGGACAATAAATCCAGTATATTCAATGAATATTGGACTGACCTCAAGAAGTTTACTAGAACAGTAAATTGTTGTATACATTATATCAGCATCTAAACATGATTTCCAGAGATTGTGGTCTGCTGACAATTTACCAGTTTCCCCGTGCCAGGCAGTAGGATCAGGTTGAAGTCAGACACAACGTTGACAGGCTTTCAGAACGCGGTCAGAATTACTAAGTTTTCACTTTATTGCCTGTGAAGGGAAACAAAGTTTGGAAAGCCAACTTTTCGGGTCACCTTTAGGAAGATGTCTCTCTGTCTATTCGCCATTTGAATACAGAACTGTCTCCAAGTCTTGATTACTCAAGAAATTGCAATTATTTGTGTGAAGACACGGATTGCTGCTATTGGTACAATAGTTTGTTTGATGCTTTCACAAGTGTATGAAGTAGCGTTTGGACAACTGTTATAAATTGATTTTAAATTATAAGGAACGGATAATTGTGCAGTTAATTTCATCTGAATTTATTCATGACGAAATAGCAGCTTTTCTGATTGAGCTGAAGACGGAAACACTAGTGCAAAAAGTGCAAAGGCTTTACTAGAAATCGGAATAACCATCATCTCTTTCAGAGGCAAAAAGTCGAAATCTTCAGAAATTCAAGCACCGACGCATCCAGCTCCATCTGACTTCTCCAAAGACGAGTGGGCGTTCACAAAAACGGGAATTCCCGTTCTCGTCCTTGACACCGGTGAACATGTTCGAGAGAAGCGTTTAAAAATAGTTTTGGCAGAGAAAGGGACGGGGTTCACCTTGTGGCAGGATAAGTTCAACAGCTTCACAAAGTACAACACGCCACACACTAACTTCCACACGATCACTATCTCAACAGACTCTACCCGTCTAGTCGGCCTAAGCTTCGACGACGGCAATGCTGCAACAGAATTTGCCGACGCGGTCCGAAGTTTCACTTCCAGTGCAAGTGATGATTTGCTAAACTTGAGCACAAAAAAGAAGAAAAAGAAGGAAAAGACCAAGCACAAATATAAACCGCCAAAGAAAGTTGACATTTCTCAGCCGGTCTGCTTTGTACACGTGACCAAGCTGCAGCGACCTGACCTCGTTGCTGGTCTTTTCCCCCCACCTCCGAGTGGTGCAGAGCTGAGTCGTTTGGGAATTCCCAGAGCTTTGAGCGACAGTTCTGGAATATCGGAATGTTCAACGCATTCAGAACACTGATCGTCCTTCATCCTTGTATATTATATTATAAGCTACAAACGAGGGCACTGAAATCAGTTCGAAGTTTTTAGAGACATAGACGCTTTGGAGGATCTTATATTTATGCTGATAATTTCTAGTCGCTCTGATTCTAATATAGTCTAGCAGCTTATCACTGATTTGTTTGCAGTGTCTGTAGTGTTGTGTTAAAGCGTTGCTTACAACATAACACATTCACGTGTGTGCCAAACACTATGTAATATTTGTGCAAATGAACAGGAAGTAGATTTTTGCAGACTACCCAACGACCCAGAAAGTTGAAATTTGGGGATGTTATACAGGGACCACTGGACAGCTGCACAAAAACGGCAACCATGAATTCCACGGTGGAAAATTGACTAGTTCTAGTAATATTGATAGTAGAGTCAACATTTACAGCAAAGTACTTAACTACTTTTTGATTTCATCTACTAACTTTGATAGGATCTCGGTTGTTAAGGACTGTTTCAGATCAATTTGTACGCCAGAACTGATATATGTTGCATTTTAATCACTCAGTAATAAATGTTGTTCCTGTAATTCATCATCTTTAGCTAGCAATTTAATACGTTCCGAAAGGAGCCGCGCTAGCGTAGTGGTTACCACACCGCTCTGGCGACCGGGTGATACAGGATCAAACCCGGGCGACGGCATTTGAGGATTTTTCGTCGACCGGGATTTGGACTGGATTACCTCGAGACCTGGCGAGTACATTTGAAGGAGTGTCGTCGACCAGGGATTGGCGGCTCCTGAGCCGACCCAGCTCTAATGGGTACCTCCGAAATCGGCGAGTATCTGCCTGAATGGCGAGGGACACCTGTCTCTGTACAAGAAAAAAGGGATAATAATAATAATAATAATAAAACACGGCGCATAAGGCAGAAACCAGTGCTCTCCAGGTTGTTCGTTGTGACGCCACTCCTCTTAGCTCTTGCACATTATTTAGGCCCAACGTTCTTCCTTCTCTTATTATTGTTCTTCTGAGTGTTTCTTTTGGTCTTCCTTTTTTCCTCTTACCCTCAGGAACCCAAGTGAGCGCCTGTAGTGGTATTCTGTTGTTTTGCATTCGTAGGACATGACCGATATATGACCATCGTCTTTTCCTTATGTAGTCGGAGACATATTTCTGCCTAGAGTCTTCTCTTATTTGTCGATTAGTCTTGAATTCTTTCCAACTGATGTTCATGAGTTTTCTAAGACATTTGTTCTCGAATGTATTCAGCTTGTTCTCCAATGATTTTGTTATTTTCCAACTCTCACAGCCGTATGTTAACACTGAGATAACATTTGAATTAAACAGACGAAGCTTGGTATGTATATTCAATGATCGTAATTTCCAAATGTTAGATAATCTATTGAAGGCGCTAGCTGCCAAAGCAATTCTAGTATGGATTTCTCTTGTTGTGTCACCATCCTGAGTCATTTTACTGCCTAAATAATTGAAACTTTCAACTTTTTGTAGTTTTTCCCCGTTCAAGATGATATCAAAGGTCTCGTTAGAAAAGTTCATAGCTTTAGTTTTAGAGGCATTTATTTGGAGACCTATTTTAACCGAGAGATGACACAAATTATTTATTGCTTCTTGGGATTGTCTTGGTGTTGAAACTTAAGAATGCTACATCATCTGCGAAATCCAGGTCCCCCAGGAATTTTCCATTTGTCCATTTTATACCCAATTGTTCATTGTGGGTATAGTTTCTCATAACCCAATCAATAGCTATTCCAAAAAGTAGTGGTGACATAATACAGCCTTGTTTGTTTAAACCCCTGTTTCTACTGTAAACCATTCTGTATTCCCTTTATTTGTTCTAACACAACATCTTGCATTGTCATATAGCGCTTTGATTATATTCACATATTTTGTTGGAAAACCATAGATTGTAAGTATCTTCCACAATGATGGGCGGTGTAGACTATCAAAGGCTTTTTGAAAATCGACGAAGGTGATAATAAGTGGCGATTGCCTTTCCACTGATTCTTCTATAATTGTTCTTAGTGTGAATATTTGATCAATACATGATCGTTTCGGCCTGAAACCCGCTTGTTCTTCTCTGATCTTTTCGTCAGCATGCAATTTAAGTCTTTCTAACATCATGCAACATAATAAAGGGATACTCACGTAAAATCAATGTCAGGTTAGACATTAATAATAACCTGAGATTTCGCCTCGAGTATTAGCGGGCGTACGAAAATAAAAATAAAAAAATACGTTCCGAGAAATTGTCTTTATTTGTAATTGACAAGACACCGGTGCGATGCCAAGCCATACGGTAAGAAGCGTCAGTGGAGAACTGTACATGCAGCTTGCAAATTCATCGTGTTAAATAAATTTCTACGCAGACTACCACTGTAAAAGCACGTGAAGTGCTTTGACTCAAGCTTCATGCAAAGTGATTACCATGTAATTGTGTCCTTTATGAGCTAAACAATTAAAAAGGGGCAAGAAAATTCAGCCCTCTCCTGCGTAGTTTACAAAGTTAAGGTCAAGGTCGACTGTGACAAACATTTCCCTTCACCCAATCACTGTTTATTTTAGGAAAATGGTTAGCTGCTACCGAGCTTGAAATGACAGGGACATTGGAGAAATGAAAATAGGATGGCATTTCGGTTGTCGTCACTTTTTCCGTGTCAGTTACTTTTGTCGACAAACTAGAACGAACAGCAAGTGATTCATCAGGTGGTTTGACTGTCAGAAGTGCATAGGGACTGCTTAGTATTGACCCAAAAAAAAATGTAGTGCAGCACTCATGTTGGCCAACTGCCTATCGATACGGCTATGTTGTTGCACTTATAAAAAACACACCCGCTACCGCTAACCTGAACCATAAGGCTAGCCCTGTTTCGAACATGCCATACGTTGAACAAAACACTATAAGAAAATATCAGCTTACCGCCCACGAACTCTACAAATCCATATAAAGCCTTCACTGACGCACTTCCATTCAACAAGACTCTCAAGCCTACTTCTCTTACGCTTAGGACCTTCATAACGATCTGTAATGAAACCCTCGCTGATATTTTAATCATGGTAAGCGACACCGGCGATGTATCGATAGCCAATCGGAAGACGTTGCCAACTCTGTCTACTATTCTTCGTTTCGGCCTAATGCGTTGATGCATTGCTTTAGGCAAGGGCAGTGGCGGATCTTCATTTTGGTGTCTTGAAGCTTGGGCTCTTGGAGGGACCCCTTTTATTTAAAAAAAAAGTTTTAGGGGAATGGGAAAGAAACGTATAATAGAGAAAACAGGACTTAGGGGCCCTGAAACTCAAGCTTCATAGTAGATCAGCCTTTGGACATGGGAATTAACTGAGGTGGTGATCGTCTGGTTTCTTAGTAATGATAAAGGAACATTCATTCATCTTACAAGTGGGCTTACTTTTGATTTTCGTCCATTCATCGTTGTCCTCAGTTTTGAGCACAGTTTTCGACGAACTCACGCTAAGCACTTCCTGTCCGGTGTCATCCATCCAGTTTTTCAGTACCTTCTTGTTCCCTTTCACGCCTGCGTGAAATCTTATCTAGAGTAATTTTTATTTGACCACCACCTAAGCACAATGCTACAGTATTTGGACGTGGAAGTGGACCTCAAACCTTGTGAGGCTAATTAAACCCTCATTGGCTCTTGAAATCATCCACTTACTTCCATGGATTCCTCATGTGGTGAAACGTGTTCAGAACCCAGCATTGCACACTAAGCTTGGAAGAGTCACTTGAGCCCCAGACTTACTCTGACTTTTCGCTAGTTGGCAGCAAGCAGGAGAATCTCAATATGGATCAGTGATAGCCAGGGTGGTGAGAAGTAGTTTTGTTTAACGTGACAATTCCTTGGGAGAACCCAGAACCAGAGCACGGTATTTTAGCTCTGCATATTTCGAGAACTTCCTTGGATGGCAGGGAATGCACAGTATGACACGTGCTTCTTCCTCCTGGCTTGAGACCAGATGTGATGGTCCTTTAAATGTAAGCCAAGCTGGAGAAACTGGACCTCATGACTTCAACTCAATACGTTTCGGAATGGCAGACCAGCCACAGGAAAAACCTAGATCTACAGTGTAGATAATACCAAGGAGTCTTCAACTTGGTATTGGCTGAAAAAGAGTAAGAATCTCAGCAGCTCTTATTAAACAACAAATCCCTTTCATGCCTCTCTTCAGAATGAGTTCCTTACAAGTGTCTATTATTGACCTATGTTTATTGTTTGCGATTCACAAGCCTGGTGTGACCTTCTTTATTTATTGACCTATATGTTCCTTTGAGAGCTGAAAGATAATGAATGAGTTCTTGATTTGATATCTTAGCTGTGCATAGAACTCTGAACATTCTCTGAGAAACTTTGTGAACTGCCTTCAATTATTTTATCATTTGTGTGCTTAATGTTTAGGACTCACTTCCACACAGTAAAAGGGGTTCCTTATAACACTTCATACTTTATAGAGAAAGTACAAACACTTCATACTTTATAGAGAAAGTACAAACACTTCATACTTTATAGAGAAAGTACAAACACTTCATACTTTATAGAGAAAGTACAAACACTTCATACTTTATAGAGAAAGTACAAACACTTCATGCTTTATAGAGAAAGTACAAACACTTCATGCTTTATAGAGAAAGTACAAACACTTCATACTTTATAGAGAAAGTACAAACACTTCATACTTTATAGAGAAAGTACAAACACTTCATATTTTATAGAGAAAGTACAAACACTTCATACTTTATAGAGAAAGTACAAACACTTCATACTTTATAGAGAAAGTAAGGAGCAGCGCTAGCGTAGTGGTTACAACACCGCTCTGGCGACCGGGTGATTCAGGATCAAACCCGGGCGACGGCATTTGAGGATTTTTCGTCGACCGGGAATTGGACTGGATTAACTCGAGACCTGGCGAGTACATTTGAAGGAGTGTCGTCGACCAGGGATTGGCGGCTCCTGAGCCGACCCAGCTCTAATGGGTACCTCCGAAATCGGCGAGTATCTGCCTGAATGGCGAGGGACACCTGTCTCTGCACAAGAAAAGGGATACTCACGTAAAATCAATGTCAGGTTAGACATTAACAATAACCTGAGATTTCGCCTCGAGTATTAGCGGGCGTACGAAAAAAAAAAAAAAAAATAGAGAAAGTACAAACACTTCACGCTTTTTTACAGAAAGTACAAACATCTTTGTTTAGAGAAGGTACACATACTTCACGCTTTTCACAGAAAGTACAAACGCTACATACTTTTTACAGAAAGTATAAACACTCCATACTTTTCACAGAAAATACAAACACTTCATACTTTTTACAGAAAGTACAAACATTTCACATTGTTTAAAAAAATAAAACACTTCACACTGTTTATGAAAATTAAACACACTTCACATTTTTTTAAAAATGTACAAATACTTTACAGTTTTTACAAAAGGTACACACATTTCACAATTTTCGTAAAAAAAATCAGCTAAATAAAAGTGCTTCACTGATGTAGCTGTCTTATGTTCCCCTTGACCAAGTTTGTTACAGCTGTTAATATCAATAATGTTGATCAATGCAACATGTGCCTTGAGGATTTTAAACTGTTACTTGTTATGTGTCTTACTGTACATTATTTGGATTGTGCTAATTGTTTTCGTATTTTCTTTTACCCGAAAAGCAGCAGCTGGGAGACTTTTTCAGGCCATAAATCGAGGATTCCTCAGCAAAAGAGAAGCTGGTAAGAAAACGATGGCTGTATACCGCTCCACCTATGTCCCAGTCTTGGCGTATGGATGCGAGTCATGGGCAATGACTACAACCCACAAAAGCCAGATCCAAACCTCAGAAATGAGGTATCTGAGGAAGGTGGTTGAAGTATCAAGAAGAGACATGGTCCGCAACCAGACGATACGTCAAGGCCAAAAACCCCAACCCCTGCAGACCCAAGTAAAACAATCCCAACTAAGATGGTTTGGCCATGTCTGCAGAATGGGAGAAGATCGGCTACCACGACAAGCATGGGAAACAAAGAGCCAAGGATCCAAAGTCCGCTGGGAGGACACCATTAGACGATCTTTGAAGGACCGAGGACTAGAATGGAACCAGGCCAGGAGGAAGACAGCCAGTAGAATAGTATGGCGCTCCCTCTTACAAACCTCTACACCTCGCAGTAGAAGAGGAACGACTGTAAGTAAGTGCCAGAGAAAGGTACAATTGTGGGACGTATGTCTGATTTCGCCTGGATGTCTAGCGATCTAGCGTCTAGTTAAGTCACCCTGATTGATATAGGCTTAAAAAATAATTCACAGACGCAGTAATGAGGGGTAAGGGTTAGGAATGCTTACTCAAAACCTAACAATAACCCTAACAATGTCAACGGATCTGTAGGCATTGGAGCGAAATCAGACACACATCCCACTGTTCTTCATTTCAACCATAATTTGTGTTATCAGTCAGTTATGCTTATAATTTTATGTGGTTATTATTGTGCCAGAGAAACTGGCTGAGACATAAAAGAAACAGAAGATGTCACCTTGTGTATGTATAGTGACATTTCATTATTGTGCTTAAATAAGAGTAGGGAAGATGACTGCAGTAAGACGTGGTGAAGGGTGTGTGAATAAAACAACGGAAAAAGGTACTTCGTCTCACTAGGATAAAAGACAGAAAATTGCCTACGTTGTGGCCACAAGGCCTTTGTCAGGGAAAGGAAAGAAAGCGAGAAACATGAGAAAATAAATAAAAATAGATACAACCCATACGACCTGTAAATTAGAATTTAGGCTTGTGTATGAACATGGAAAACAGATAAAAAGGTTAAATTTTACATGGCTGCTTTAGAGAGAGGAGACAAGGTTTGTTAAGTATGTGTGTGAGAAAAATAAACTGTAAAAACAGACAAGAATCTGTATTTAAATGTTATGGTTTTTTGTTTAAATAAAAAAGAAAGAAAAACAATTTTTAAGTAAGTGAATGGAAAACAGTAAACACAGACCAGATGTTTAAATTATTTATTTTTTTTGTTTAAATAAAAGTGGAAGAAAAGCAGTGTTTAATCTTGTGAGAAAGTAAAAACAGTGTCAACACTGGCAATAATCTATGTTTAAATCTGTTCTCATGATGTAGTTTCTTTTCAAAAGGTGCTTAATTGCAGGCGATTTTAACGCTAGATGTAAGGAGTGGGGAAACATCACTGACAATAGACAGGGCATGGCTTTGAGCTGAGCGCTCATCAATACGAACCTTGATATCTTAAATGATGGCCGTCCGACAAGACTGGCGAATAAACCAGGGGATACTGATGGTGTTACTGATCTGGCATTCATCTCTAGTGCTGCTGCCACCATCGCACGTTGGGATGTATTAGGGTCACAGGTCAGTGATCACCTACCCTTTGTTGTGTTCATACATACACTGCGGCAAAATGCCAGACAACGAACAGCTAGGACACATTTCGTCCAACCACCCTGGTGGAATGAGACAGTTGAGAAAGCATGGCTTGAGAAGGAAATGGCGGAAAATACGGAAGAGAGATTTGAGAAATGATGTACTGGTTGAAGAGAAGAGTGAATTTAAAAAAAAAACAAGCCATCAATAGATTTAAAATCTTGGCGAAAGAGGCAAAGGATAAAGTTTGGGAAGCCTTTGTGACACATGTGGGCACGGATAAAACACTACAGAAATTCTGGTCCCTTCACCGGCGAATGAACATGAAAAATACATTCCAACGCATTCCTAACATTAAAATCTTGCCAGACATAAGCCTGAAGACAGATGAAGAGAAAGGTCGAGCATTTTTTGATCGATATATGTCCCAAACAGATAAATGCGACAAAGACAATCGTCAAAAATTTAAGGGCCGTGTCATGGAAAATGACATTAGAGGTGAGATATATTTCGAACTCATATCTGAAGAGGTCTTGTGTACACATTGAAAACCAGCAGAAACACAGCCCGGGTCCTGATGGTGTACAGTACCAACACATAAAACAACTGGACGACACAGGCATTATGAATGTAGTTAGGGAATTTTAACATTAGCATACAGAATGCTGAGGTTCCGGAAGACTGGCTACATACGGCCACTTCCTAATCCTGGTAAAGACCCCACATTGCGTAGCAGCTATCGCATCATCACATTACATAATGTCTGCGGCACATTGCTTGAGAAGATAGTGGCGAGACAATTAATGAACCACCTTGAAAATGCATACATCCTCCCTGATACCATGGGCAGTTATAAACCAATGAAAGTAACATAGGTAACGCTGGTACATTTGCGTACGATGTATATGAGGGTTTCCAGCGTAAACAAGAAACGGTAGCTGTGGCAATTGACCTAGAGGATGCGTACAACAGTGTGGACTTTGCAACCTTAATCGACTGTGTAATGGCATGTGGTGTAAATCCTTGGCTAACAAGGTGGATAGCAGCTGCCTTAACTGAGAGATCAGTTGCATTTCGTTTGGGAACATGGACATCAGAACCAATGCACATTTGCCCGGGACTACCCCAGGGTTCTCCATTGTCACCTGTGCTTTTTAACATCTATACAGCAAAAGTAGCTGCAATTCAACCAATAAGTCTGGGACGAACATTAACTTTTGCCGATGACATACTCATTTACCTTCACAATGGGCTGATCACCCGTTTGCCAGTCACTTCGATTATGGAAACAACAGCAAATGGGTTGATTTGCCGTTGCCCTAAAGACGCCATTAGGCGTGATGGGAAATAATGGCAAAGAAAACCTATCTGCTGTTGCCCTAAGACGCCACTAGGCGTAATGGCCACTGACTGCTTTGACGGTCGGTGGCTAAGGACGGAAGAAGAAGATACTCATTTACCGGACTGGCTCAGACAGACAAGAAATATTCAGAAGCATACATGAGAGTCTACAGGTGGTTTCTGAATGGTGTGAGGAAACCTACTCCAAAATCAATTATAACAAAGCATGTGTGCTGTGGTGCGCCCTGAACAACTCCATATTGAAAGCAGATCTCCCAGACATTACTCTCAATGGGCAGTCAATTGAAAGACACAACAAGCTCAAATATCTTGGAGTTACTTTCGATCGCAGGCTATCATACAAGTACCATGTTGATCACATCATACAGAAATGCAAAAGAGGCCTAGCAGAGACTACTGTTTCTTCTATATTATCATCTGGTCTTGTCAGTAGCTGAGTATGGCCTGGGAATACTCACGCTGTCATTATCGCAATGTGAAAGACTGGAACACATTCAAAATGAAGGGATGTGTTTAGTCTTGGGCTGTACGCGAGATACCCCCATTGTGACGATTCGGTATGTGCTTGGCTTGCTGAACTGGGTCGACCACAGTTGAAAACATAAGCAAGGGAGAGGAGTGGAGTAGGTCTAGTGAGAACTTGGCGTCCTACCAACAGGTCATCATCAGCCTTGGCAGAGAATGCAGAGCTTGGGGCAGTGGAAAAGCAGAACTGGAAATTGATCAACTGATAAATGAAAATATTGGGAATAATGATGCCGTTGTGTACACTGATGGGTCTATAGCACGTGGTGGGAAATCAGGATGTGGCTTCTCGGCTAGAATTAAGGGCATGATCATCACTGAACATAGCGGGGCCTACATGACAACAACCTCCAGCATGCGAATGGAGGTAGAGGCAGCTACTGCTTTAAGGTAGTTGTCTGAAACTTCATTGACAAGAACAGTTATTGTATCAGACTCTCAGTCAATGCTTCGAAAGATCCAAAATGGATGACTACGGCATGAATGGAAAACCTCTATAGCATTAGCAGCCTCAAATCTTCAGGAACTGGTGTGGATCTACTGTCCTGGTCATGCAGGCGTATGCGGCAATGAAAGAGCTGATAGACTAGCCTCAAGAGCACCTATAGTTGGTGCGTTGGATATGGATAAGGGAGAGATACTGAAGACAATTAATGATCGCCTGTTAGAGAATGACACTGCAATTGATGAATCATCACGGCTGAGATTGCTGGAGTTTGGCATTAGGCGTGGGACTGGCAGGAATGAACGTATGAGAGGATGCATCCGGCGTATGTACAATCAGCGCGCAACAATAACTGTTAGCTTTCATACCCTTCGACATTTGCTGAGGGAGATTGAGCACCTATGGGTTTGCCTGGAGTGCAATGATGTCGATTCTGAACAACAAAAACATTGTTTCTTTTTAAAGCAAATTTAAAATTTTTTTTTTGTAAGTATGAGCAAGGAAAACAAGGTCAACTCAAACAGGATTTAAAATCTTGTGTGCTGATTTTTTTTTTTTTTTTTTTAAAGCAGAAGTACTAAGTTTGTAAATTTGTATATGAACATAAACAATGTAAACAGAGACAAGGGATCTGCATAATTTCTAGTTTTGCTGACCTCCACCAGTTACCTGACATGTCCAGGTAATTAATTGTCATTGATGATTTCACTCTCTAGGTTTTGGTGCTAGTTATTTAAAAAAAAAAATTTTAATGATTGTTTATATAAAATTATTTTATAACACCCACATCATCATCAAGCGAAGTACGTTGCACTATTTCGTTAGGCCTGTGGCCCAGTGCATCTGATATCAACGGGCCTTTCTGTCTGGTAGCTGTTCATTAGCCTGTGACTGTCCACAGCGTACCTGCAGGTGGTTTGAAATCAGTTTTCCTTCTCCTAGATCAGGGGTTGGCAACCAGTCCCCAGCCTGCCTGGTTAAAAATCTAAGTTTTCCTTCTCCTAGATCAGGGGTTGGCAACCCAGGAGCTTCTGAGATCTACAGAGCTCTCTTAAAGATCTACAGTGTGTGAGAGATTTCAAGCAGGGGAGAAGTGGGGATGAGGAACCATACAAAGAAAAGATCGCGTTCATATGTCATGCAGTTCGCAAATATATTTCAGTAGCCAGCTCGAGTTTTCATTGGGAATGCGGAAATAGTACCTTTGATCCCAGGGACACCGCAATTTTAAATGCCGACAGGAGAGGTCTAGAACAAAATTTCCCTAGTTTTTCCCCCTGCAGTCACCTGAAGATCTACTAAATCATCCACTGGGATCTACTGGGAGATCGGGATCGACTGGTTGCTGACCCCTGCCCTAAATGAACTGCCATCCACGACTTACGAGCTTCATCTACCTGGAGCATTCTGGTTTTAAGGCTCCAGAGACTTGCTCCTAGCCTCTTCTCCTGTCTTTTTAAACGGATCACGCCACAAGAAGACCAGGAGTTCAATTTTTGATGTCAGAGGCTATGTATTGGTCATGCTTCAAATTGACATCTGAAAGTGAATGAAGAACAAGGTGTCACCCCTAAATCCAGACTCCATTTTTGTGTTTGATTGTAAAATGTGAACGTTCTTTTTTTGCTGATCATCATCATCAATACCTGTAATCTCCCTGTGGAACACATGTCCTTGTGTCAAGTCCTCCAGTTGACTTCGGTCATATTGTATCAAGTCCTCCAGTTGACAGGTCATATTGTGTCAAGTCCTCCAGTTGATTTTGGTCATATTGTGTCAAGTCCTCTAGTTGACTTCAGTCATATTGTCAAGTCCTCCAGTTGACTTCATTGTTGCTGAAATTTTTGTGGCTTAAAGTTCAAAAAGCCTTCTTTAGCCTAAATAACATCTGGAAGTCCTCCCAATACAGCACAAGCACAAAATTAAGATTATACCAGAGTTGCGTGCTTTCTGTGCTTCTCTATGGTGCGGAATGCTGGAGAGTCACAGAGAAGGAAATGTCAAAATTGTCCTCTTTTCACACAACATGCCTAAGAAAAATTCACCGCATCTTTTGGCCGAATACCATCACCAACCAAGATCTGCTTACTCATAGCAAGCAAGAGGACATGCACACCATCATAGCTGGCAGACGCTGGAGCTGGGTTGGTCATGTCCTCAGAAGAGACCCCGATGCCATCACAAGAACAGCTATGCTTTGGACCCCTGAAGGAAAGCGAAAGAGAGGCCGACCAAAAACAACTTGGCGGAGGACTGTGGAGGCTGAGATGCAGGGAATGAACCAGAGTTGGGGCACTGTACGAAGGATGGCCACCGACCGTGCAAAGTGGAATCAATTTGTTGTTGCCCTACAAGACGCCACTAGGCGTGATGGCCACTGACTGCTTTGACGGTCGGTGGTTAAGGATCGAAGAAGAAGAAGAAAGTTCAAAAGGATTGGTAACTCACCCCATGCCCAGCCCTCCTTTGCTCGTACATCACCCCTCAAGCACCCCAAGGAGCATATGCCTTCAACAAACATACAAATACTTCCTGTCACATGACATCAGGTCAAGGTCTTTCCATGTCTTCATCATTGTCATTTCTGTCTGTGTTGTCTCCCCTCTACCTCGCTGTCCCAGGGAATTCCAGAACAAGCATTTCCTTGTAATGCTATCAGTAGGTGTCCTCAATGTGTAGCCTATCTCCAGCATCTAAGTTGTCTTTTACGACACGCCTGGCAGGTTATATTGTTAGGGTGCTTTGCTCTCTTTTTGGTTCTGATAAACACTGGCGTCTTTCATTATTGCCTTTTTCTCACTTTTCCTTTGATACAATCATCATCATCTGTGTTTATTCCCCCGTTTCTCCCAGTTAACCCTCATGAGATCTGATACTCATTACGTCAAATAATAATGCCAGAACTTGCACGTTTACCAGATTGTATGTTTATATGTAGCTGGACAAAAGCCACTGTATTCATGCATGCAAAAATTGTCATAGAAAAGATAATAACATCTTGCTGAGTCAAACAATCTCAGAGTTATCTTGCTTTATACAAGTTCCAAGTTGCTTGTGCTTGTTTTTGTATAGGAATAACCATGCAATTTTAAAAAGTATGTCAAAGATGGTTGTGATAATAAAAAGGATGATATGTCCTAACACAATTGGTCACTGGGGCAACACAACCGATGAGCCCTTTACTAGTAATCATCTACAGATTTTTAGTCTAAGTTCTGCGTTGTTCCTTTCGTGATGTGTCTGGGGAATTTTGATGTCTGGCGGAGCACATCCCTCTCTAGGCAGACACAAGTTAGACACACAGGAGGACACAGTAGAACACCAGGAGGACACACAGTAGAACACCAGGAGGACACACAGTAGAACACCAGGAGGACACACAGTAGAACACCAGGAGGACACACAGTAGAACACCAGGAGGACACACAGTAGAACATCAGGAGGACACACAGTAGAACATCAGGAGGATACACAGTAGAACATCAGGAGGACACACAGTAGAACATCAGGACACAGTAGAACATCAGGAGGACACAGTAGAACATCAGGAGGACACAGTAGAACACCAGGAGGACACACAGTAGAACACCAGGAGGACACACAGTAGAACATGTCCTCCAAGATTATCTGCTCCGTGAGAGGCACAGGGTGGTAGCATGGCCTCCAGCCCAGATGAGGGAGAAACTGTATGGTGACAAGTGAAGCCTGAGACAGACTGCTAGATGGTGCTGTTTGAGAGCAAACAATGAAGTTGATTAAAACAGAAACACAAGACAGTATAGAAAAGAAAATACAAATGTATTTAATCACATGCGTACATGTTGAAATATTGACACAAAAATTTAATTAACAATTTTTTTTCTTCAAAATAAGGTCATTTTGTCATTTCAAATGACTGACCTGGTGGGATTAGTACAACTAAACTTAATCAGTGAAAGGAAGTTTTGATTGATAGAAGTGACAAAACTTTTTTTCTACTGGGCCCTCCCAACACCAACATCTTACAAGAAATAAATAAATTGTAATTTTTGTCTTGGAATTGTCAAGGTAAAAGAAATTATGTTAATTAAAGCCACAGGTTCATGAAGCTAACATGAACAACAAGGGCATCAATGTACACTAACATTGCTGCCACACAAATTTTCAGACATATATAGCCAAGTGCTATTGATATTAATACATTCAACGAATATATTCTATGCACTCAGTGCAAATTGTTACATTGAAAATGACACTGCTGCACTTAAGTTTGTCATGGTGCAGATGAGGTATGACATCTGATACCTCTTCCATGAATATAGTGAAGGGAGGCAGCCAGATAGAAGCAAATCAATAAATTATGGAACCCTTTTGCATGCCAAATTGGCATATTTAAACAGTATCATACAAGACAGACAAAGGACAACAGGTTTCCTTTATACAAAATACCAGTAAGGGGAATAACTGATATCATATGGAGAAGAGAACTGGACATAGACAATGAAAGGGATGAGGAAGACCTTGACCTGATGGCACGGGACAGGAAAGACTTAGCGTGCGTTTATTGAAGGCCTAATAATCCTAGGGGATCTGATGGGTGATGATGATGATTTGTGTGCAGATTCCAAAGAGACAAACTACAAAAGTATGGAATCCGCTTCTAAACTCAAAAAAATATTTTAACAGGACATATCTTCAAAATCATGCAGACAAGACAACAGTAACAGTAATGGTTTTCCTCCCAGATTTTCATCATTCATTAATGTTTACAATTTATACTAGTAACCTGCAAGTCTGGAAGGAAGAGCTGGTCATAAGCAGCTCTAAAACAAAATCCATGGTGATATCACGAGAAGAAAGAAGACATCAGATTAAGCTGGGAGAACAGGTCCTGGAGCAGGTAGACCACTTTAAATACCTCAGAGCTATTATAGACCGAAAGGGAGGCATCAAAGAAGAGTTGGCCACTCGAAAAGCAGCAGCTGGGAGACTTTTTCAGGCCATAAATCGAGGATTCCTCAGCAAGAGAGAGGTTGCTAAGAAAACGAAGATGGCTGTATACCGCTCCACCTATGTCCCAGTCTTGACATATGGATGCGAGTCATGGGCAATGACTACAATCCACAAAAGCCAGATTCAAACCTCAGAAATGAGGTATCTTAGGAAGGTGGTTGAAGTAACAAGAAGAGACATGGTCCGCAAACAGAAGATATGTCAAGGCCTTAAATCCCACTCCCTGCAGACCCAAGTAGAACAGTCCCAACTAAGATGGTTTGGCCATGTCTGCAGAATGGAAGATCGGCTACCACGACAAGCATGGGAAACAAAGAGCCGGGGATCCAGACCCCCAGGACGACCCAGAGTCCGCTGGGAGGACAACATTAGACAATCTTTGAAGGACCGAGGTCTAGAATGGAACCAGGCCAGGAGGAAGACAGTCGATAGGATAGTCTGGCGTTCTCTCTTCCAAACCTCTACACCTCACGGTAGAAGGGGAACGACTAAGTAAGTAAGACATGAAAGAAAAGACCAAATCTTCATGACTCAGTGCCATTCTAGACAGCCCACTGGGCAGTGATGCCATGGCATTGCAGTTGGATCACCTTAAGTGATATGAACATAGCGCCATAAAGGTGATCAAGTGAGAACAGGCAATAAGATATGCAAAAAGTAAGGGTAGTCTCGTAACAGGAAACTGCTGTAGCATTTTTAAGGTGGGTTGACCAGTTGCCTTCCCTAAATCATGAATTCAGTCAGGTATCCATTTACATCTGGACAGACTGCAGACCAGGATTTGTACCTGGTAAATTGCCTAGAGAAGCAAGCACTCTTATTTACCCTGCCACTCAACACTGAAGAACATAACACTACAAGAAAACTTTTGGAACTCAACCATGTGTAGAATGTGTTCAAGAAAAGAATGAAATTGTTTGGACTTTTGTTAGAGAAGGCCAGACAAAACAGTATTGAACTGTCAATACCAGGAGGGTAGAGCAAATGGAACAATTAAGACATAACTTGACAGATAAATGTCAAATATGACCCACTCTATGGCCTGGAAATGTGGCATATCACCAAGGATATCTTGGTCAAAGTTAGATACCACCAACAGATGCCTCTACTGCATCTAAAGGTAAAGGTACACACATAGCAGAAACTGACACAGGAGAGAAGTGTTAGAAACTTCACTTTAGTATGTCCAGCATTATGTGGTGGTGTGACCAGTTCCTTTCTCGCTCCTTTGCTTTTCCTAATTTAAGAGCAGAGTTAGGTACCAATTTACAGCTGCATAACTGGAGCATGACCCTATAAGGTTTCAATCCCAGAACCCAGTAACTTTGTTGTGAGAGGCAAGTGCACTATTTGGTCAGCTAATTGAACATCCGTATCCACTGGCCAGATGTTTAAAAACAAACAAAAACAGACCTTTGGCAGAGAGCTTGACAACAACCAATACAGCTAGAAATTGATGCAGAGATAGGTCAGACATATCTTCAGGAAACGATGGCTGACCAAATATTATATTTATACATGACTTTGATTGGGACCTACAGGGGAAAGAGAAGTAATGGGGAGACCAAAGAGTACATGGAGAAGAATTCGGTGAAAGAGGATGCCAAGGCAAACATGATCTCATGGACAAATGAAGGTCATGACCAAAAACAGAATCAGTGGTGAGCTACAACTGCAGCCATATCTTTCAGAGGAAAACATAATGGCAGATGTTGATGATTGAAGTAGCTGTTAAAATAATGAACAGATACTGCCAAGACCTCCTAACTTGGTTAATAGAAACAAACATTGTGTTACATTAACAGCAGTTAACACATGATGACTGGTCAGACATTCACATCTTGGTCAAGCTCTTTATTTCTTCATTGATAGATCTCAACCACTTCTCTCTTTGTTTTGACTCCGTCTGAAGCTGAGCAATTTGTTGGTCCAGTTCAGAATTTTTTGCATCCAGTAGGTTTATTAAACCACTTATTTGTTCCTGGGTGGGTGAAAAAAAAAAAAAAACAACAACAAAGTTATCTGATTGTTATCTGAAATAACAAAAAATTGATACAGAAACCACCATCACAAAAGAACAAGTGCTTTAGCACAGGCTTCCTGCAAGATGGCAAACCTGCACGAGGTGGTTTTATGTTCCATAAGTGAATGGACAAAGTCAATGGTGACAAATGACGATGATAGGCTTTTAATTTACTAACATGGTGACAAATGACGATGATAGGCTTTTAATTTACTAACAAACAAAATTTAAAAAAAAAAAACAACAGAAACTAATGCTCTTGACTGATCATGATTGATGTCATAAAAAAAAAAAAAGAAAGGAAAACAAAAGTACGATATTCCACACACACAAAAAAGACATGAAACTTATAAAAATCACAAGCAAATAAGTGATTTAAGCTTAAGGCAGAAGAAGATAAGCAGCTACTGGTTGTATGAAATTAAAAGAAGCAATATTAACGGGTCAAGAGAACATGATAAAATGAATAACATAATGGACTCAACAGTGACGAAATATAAGAATTAAATATTTATGGGTCAAGAGAATATAATAAAATGATAAACAAAATAAACTAATGGATTCTACGATGACGAAATATGAGAATTAAATATTAATGATCACTGTGAAGTATCAGTGGAACTATGAAGCACTTCTGTGGCAGAAGATGAAGATGTCATATGCCACATGAAGAAAGGCAAGGCGCCTGGACCAAATAATTTAATGTTAGAAAAAAATTAGAGGATGTGGGAGATTTTGGAGACGACATGATAACAAAACTGTGGAATAACATCTGCAACAGTAGACATATTCCTGATGATTTAACACTTTGCTGACCAGCAATCTGGAGCATTACTGTCTCCCATTACCAAGGGTGTTTGCAGATTTCTTTAAAAATAACTTTTTTTGTTGTTGAAAATTCAAAACAAAATTGAAAATAAGACATTGCGCTCTGAAATTTTCAGAGCGCCATTATGAATGGTCGCTATATCCGAAACAAAATATTTTATGCAAATTGGTCACATGATCATGGTGGCCATCTTGAATTTGGTGTGGCTATTTATAGAAATTTCAGGAGATGTTTTAAAACAATGATCTTTTTTCAGTTTTTAGTGAATTTGTTCAATGTCAGAGAAATAAAATGTTAGGGACATGATGGCAATGAATAAAATAAGCTTGATTGACGTACTGATTTAATGATTGACCATGTATTTCAACATAAAAGGCTAACAAAATTGTGAATAAAATGCCCAAAAAAAAATTTAGTTTTTGAATTTGTCTTTTTTGAGTGGATTCTGTGTCATCTGACAACGAGTGTTTGAGTAGTTTAAAGTACGTTTAGTTGGAGTCTGAGCTGCGTCCTTCATTAACTGGGGTTGAAGTTGTAACTGTAGGCCTCTGCAAGAGTCGTTGTCGTGAACGTTGATAATCCTCGACTGTGTGGTATAACTTGAAGCAGGGTATCAGGCATATATGTACATTGCAATCTGGGCAGTACATGCAAGTCTGGCTTCTTTTCCCTGCAGCCTTACACACTTTACAGTCTGGTTTGTGCCTTGCCTTTTCATAATTGGCAATGAAGTGGCGCTCAGAAAGTCGTGTTGTTGTGACATGGTTTTGAAGGTGTTACATTGTGTCGAAGAACTGCAGACTCAATAAGAGTGAGACTGACAGCCTGTCTGAACCTCTTTGCTTTCATCTTTTTTGTAGAGTTGGCACTGTTGTAGGTTATGTGCCCATTGTCTAGGGCAGTATCAACTAAGAAATGATATAATGGCAGGGACCATTTATAAGGAAATGTATGGGTAGGGGTAGCTTGCACCCAGTTGGCCGACACCTCCCATACTTTTGTTGTATTTTTCTGCAAGCACTGGCTTCTGAATTGTTCTGCCCTCAGGAATTCCTCTTTTTCTAATTGTCTTATCCATCATATCATTGGAGTGCACAGTAGATATAAGGTTAACTCTGTTCGTATTATGCCAGGTGACTGCTGGCATGCTTTTATCTTCTGTGGCACAAAACACAGGATGATCTGCCTTTTTCAATTTAAATTGCTTTTTCTTCAGTGCTTCAGGAAAATGCTTTCTATTCTCAGCTACTGTTCAACATGCACCAATCTAAATTTCTTTCAGCTCTTGAAATAAAGCTGGGGCTGAATAAAAGCTGTCACAGTAAAGAGTATATCCTTTGCTGCCATATCCATCAAGAAGAACTTTCACAACTCTGGAAGTTGCCCCATACATAACCATCATTTTTCTTATCAGTAGGCCTGTACATTTTCATTTTCAGGCAATAGGGGCCTATTGCATTTTAGCATCAGTGAGAACAAATAGTTTGAATCCCCACTTTGTGGGTTTTGCTGGCAGGTGATGCTTGAAATATATTCCTCCCTGTGAGCTGAGCGAGGTGATTTTCACCATACCTATTCACTTCATCAGTGATCAGATCTATGGCAGTGTCAGGAAAATAAAGTTTGAAAAAAATCAATGGACTTGAATTCAGTTAAGTCTGCCTTGATACCTTCTTGCTCTTCATATGGAGGAAGAATGGAAAGCTCAATAAGTTAATTTTGAGCAAGCTTTCTCCATTTCCAAGGATTATTTTGATGTGCAGTCATGCTATGGTCCCTTGTGCTTCGCCCATCTTCTGCTTCATACCTACCTACATCACCTCCAATTTTGTTGTCGCTACTGTGATTAATGTTATTATTCAGTGAGCCATCTCTACTTCGCCATAAGATATCACTTTCAGCCCCAGATTCGCTGCCAGTAGAATCATCTCTGTTATAAGTCTGGTTTTCGTCATCACTCATGACGAAAATGAAGAACGGGCTCGTGTACTAAAAGTAATGGAATTTTAATCAAATTTCCGCTTCTAACACCGCTACATGATATGAATCGTGGGCGCAGCCATTTTAGAATGCTACAAATACCCGGATGAGGCTTATTTCGTAAAACTATCAACACGATGGCCCTGTCGCGATAATTCGACGATTGTCGAATTGTCACCTAGGGTATATAACAGAAATTTGACGATCATCGAATTTGGTCAGCGTGTTAAAAAAAAAAAATCCACAGTCATAACTTTGCCGAAGAATTCTGGAGCCATCGAATGTGAACACCACAGTGCAATAAGTCTTATATATTCTGTGATCAAAATACTTTAAAGAATTATCCAGAGAATTGCCAAATGACAAGTAAAATAAAGCCAGAAGTTGGTGATGAGAAGTGCAGATTTGTAGAAGGTAAAAGCACAAACAACGCCACAATTATTAACAAGAACTTTAAATAGAAAGAGCTATAGAAGTGAAAACAGATCTATTCTTGCATTTTATAGACAACACTAGCCTTTTAACAATGCGAAAAATGAGGATATTATCAGAATGTTAGCAGGTCTAAACACTGACTCAAAGACCTCAGAAGAATATTTATATGGCAGTGAGTCATGTGTAATCAGTAAGCTTGCAAGAAGATGTCTGGAGATGTGATTTTATAGAAAAAAAAATCTTGAGAGTACCATGGACAGCTAATTGGATGTCCTGAAAGAGACGGGGACACAGAACATTTATCAGAAAGAATTAGTCTACTTTTCTTTGTATATGTTGTGACAATCAGAAAGCTGGAATATTCTGAGCCAACACAGAAAGATTGGTGGATAAAGAAGATATAGGATCATAGAGAGAAAAGATGCTGGACAGTTTAACACTGAGGTATGGAGAAAGGTCAACAACAGAACTGATAAACAGCACTGCAGACAGTAAGTTGTGGATTGAAATGATGACCTACATCAGATGTAATGAAACTTTGTGGGGGGGGGGGGGGGGGGGGGGGGAAGAAAGAAGGAAAGATAATCATACTTTCAAACAATATTATGGTAAATACTCATATATAACTACATACTTTTAAGCCATCCACATAATCTGCGATACTCTGTTTAATGGTCTCAAGATCCTCAATCTCAGATAATGGCCTCTTGACATCCTCTTTCATATTGCTCAGCCTGTCAAAGTATTAGAAGCAGAAGAGTTGGACAAGTGTAACAAGTAGCAAGAACTTTCAAAACAAAGCAATATAAATGATTGTTCTGAAACAAAAAAACAACCTTATCAATGACTATTTAATTCTAACCTGCACATGAATTGCATATGACATCCTAATAAAAGACATTTTGACAAGTCCTACTTTTGGCACAAATTTCAATATTCAGAATATAGATGGAGAATTTTAGATAGCTGGTTTGGTTAAATTATTACTATATATATATATATATATATATTTATATATACATATAAATTGCGTCGTATAAGTTGACCTCAAGATATTTAGTTAAAAATTCTGGTTTAGGCCTATGCTCAACATATAAGCCGATGCCCTAAACACGTAGGCTACCAGTAGCTAGAGCTGAAACTCGTGAGAAGCTTTTCGTGCAGAAACTGTCGTAAAACCTTTTTTAAAAAAATGTGGGATGTCAAATGCAGTAGATGGTGAAGAAGACAGTTTGTTGTAGTTAGATACTGATGAGGAGGATGACAGTGAAAAAACTGAAGATGAAATCAGAACTTCCAGTGATCCAGACCAGCATGCAGACCTCTTTACGTCATACGGTGAACAGTATTTATAGCTTCTTCTTTGCGTTCAGTTTGTAGTCAAGCTAAATCTGCAGGCCTGTTGCCAGGACGAAGTCCACAGTCTTTTCCAGGTCAGCTTCTGCCTGAGCTCAGCACCCACTGGCCAGGTCTAGTGTTGTGAAACATTATGGGTTGGGCAGTTTTGGAGAATGTGTTCAGGAGTCTGGATTCTCGTTTCACATGGACATTCATTCTTTTGAGATATCCCAAGGCAATACAGGTGGCCTAGTAATCTGCAGTGGCCAGTTCTCAGGCAGATAATTATGGTAAGCTGGTGTCTATTAAGCCGGTGTATTGGGTCATCTCTGTATATATCACCTCCATTCTTCCACTGGCATTTGTACTTGTTATGGATGGTGGTTTAAGCTTCTCAACAGGGCAATGGGTGGCTGTAGTTCCATTTTACTGTCACTTCTAGTTAAAGCACCTGCTCTCTCATTTGTGGCGATTTCACTATGGGAGGGCAATGGTTGATGACCTTTGGATAATGTTATGTTCAGATCTGATCTCATGCATCATGTTTCCATTTCTGATGTTCTGTATTGATCTACAGTCAGTAAATATTACTACCTTAGCTGGTGGCTGCTGTTCTCTTGAAGATTCTCAAAGCTTGCAGTAGTGCCATAGCTTCTACCCTGAAATTGGAGATCTTTCCAGTTGAGAAAGCCTTAAGGATGATTCTCCTGTTTATGAATCTGATAAAAATGCCTCCTTCACCATTCTTTACTGCCCCCTCTGCAGATCCATCTGTGTATATGTGCGTCCAATCCTTGAGGTTGTACTTTCTTCAATCATCTCATGAGCCAAAGTTTTTAGGTGTGTTCAGCTGGCCTTTTTTTCTTATTTCAGGGACTTCTGTGATGATAGATATATTTTCATGGCAGTAGTTTGGCTACTCATAATCAGTTAACATTTTTATTTCTGTAGGTTGTTTTGGGAGGAGGTCTTTATGATACTGATGCAGATGTTTTTAGATATGAAAGAAGCTGGTTCTCTTCAGCCTGTTTTTTGTTGAGCTATGGAGTTTGGCGTGCATAGGATAATTTGGTATTTGTAGTAGCTTCTCGCTATGAGCAAACATCTTTTCCTCACATCTGTCATCAAGGGGGTGGATGTTAGCGTAACTCTCCATTGTCTGTATTGGGGTGGTCTTCCTCCTTCCAGTGATTAATCTAAAGCCTGCATTTTGCACTTTTACCAGATGTTCTGTATTTGTTTTTGACGTCGTGGCCCCGGCCGACATGCCATATTCAAGTGCAGGCCTGACTGCTTGTGTAGACATTTTTTTTGTATACTGGTATTTGCCCCCCCAACTTGTGCCAGTGTAGCGAAAGGTTTTTATGAGTAGTATTCAGTAGTAGTTACTGAAAAGAACTGAAGAAGAATTAAACCTGACAAAAATGTAGTCCCAGTGTCAGAGACGAGCACTGGTATCACAGGAGAGTCACGACTGTGAAGGTCTTTACTTCAGATAGTATTCAGGTTAAAGATAGAGCCTAAGGTGTCACCTTGCTATGTAACTAACCTATGATAATCAAACAAATTCAGCAAAACTCAATTCAACAATATAAAATTAATAAGTCAGCTGATTACAATTACTGAATCAATTTATTATGTACATCTATCTTTGTTCCTTGTGCAAAAGTGAATGATGAAAAATGATGAAATTTGAATGAATAAAAATTAATTACAAAATTGTTTTATAGTTGAGTTACAGTAAATAAGAAGTCCTTTCTGTAATCTTCTGAATAGCATAAAATGTTCCTTTATCACTTAGGGGCATCCACAGCAGTGAAAATCGGGTTTCTGGTACAAAATATCGATTTTTTACTTTTGAGCTTATTTTATTAAATAATCATCGAGGAATCGATTGAGCAAGGTTTTATGATATAAAAAATGCATTTGATGTGTTAAAGAGCATATTTTCCGCACTCCCCCTAAGCTATAGTTTGCAAATTGGTGCCGAAAATGCAAGATTTGCCTCTCAATAATACCTTAGTTACGCTGTCCGCATCGTGGAGTATTTGTACCCTCTAGAATCAATGTAAAGCACAGAATAGACTTGGTTTGGTGATGGAAGAACTGCGCAGCAACAGATGGTAAAAGTTTAGCCTTCACAAGCGTCTTCCTCTGTCCGCCTATCTGACTTCTGCTGTGTGTGTATGTGTAAAGTTTGAACTTTCCGCTGCTTGCCCTTTTATAGGGGGTGGGTGGGCGTACCAGAGAGCAATGCGATGTCACAGTTATCAGACAGCGTATTTGGTGCAGACTTGAGCGAGTTTGTGTTAGCTGGGTCCAGAATTCTTCTTCATGCTTCTCAACCCTGTTATTCATGACTTTTATCTATATCTCCTTTCACTTTCCATAACTTCTGCTTTCCTATTATACAAAGTTTTCCGTAATTGGTTCCGACTTCGATTTATATCAAATTTTTAAAGACAATCGACATAGAAGTTTTCAACGTGCTGGCGCCTTTACTTACAATTTTTTCCAAAAGTACTGCACAAAGCAACTATTCCTTTGAATTGAATAAAGCTGGTCTTATCCTCCAAAAAACAAAATAACTGTCATCACTTTCTGTCACTGCATTCACTTGTACGACACACGAATCCATATTTTTACTAGCACATACTTTCCTCTGCAGAACGCCATTATAAAAACCAGTTCGTCTACAAGCGAGCTCGCTGCTTGCAATATTCTTCTTTCTCTCATGACAAGGCATTGTGTTTACAACTCGTTACAGCCAGTCAGTTTCTTCATGACGGACAGCTTCCTTGTTGCTCTCTAGTTCTACTGCTTTTAGGTGTGGCTTCCAGGTGAGTCTCTGATCCAACTTGACTCTAAGGTTTTCCTCATATGGAAGTTCACTTCCATTTATTTGCATTCGGACCGTTTCTTGGAGATTTGACAGTGAGAAGCAGATTGCTACGGTCTTGGAGAGGTTAATCTGTACTCCCCAGTCAGATGCCCATTTGCCAATGGTATTTAGTTCTGCCTGCATCCTGAACTTTACAGAGGGCCATTTGCAGCAATGAATCCACGCTCCATTAGGAGCACCAAAAAAAAAAAAAAAAAAAAAAGACAGTGATGCTACAATAATTTTTTTAGTGCGTATAAATGATATTTTGGGAATAAATTTCAGAAAACTAAAAACAAAACTACTTCTTCTTGCGATTGCATCTTTGATGTTTACACCGTCAGACGAGTTCTCATGATGAATTCGACCGAGGTCTGAAGTTCCTCTTTAACAACAAAACAATTGCTGTTCTTGTATTCAACTTCTTTGTCTTAAAACACAAATGCCCAAGAACACACAAACAAAAATATATTTTCATGAACAATGTAAGCTTACAATTTAACGACTGTTTGGTAGTCTTCTACAACTCTTGCTTGCTCTGCCTCAGCCTGTTTTAACACTGTTCCGAGCCGAACCAAATCTTCCTTAATTGTTTCAATTTCTTGCGTCTTTGTTCCAGAATGCATCAGCTAAATTTAAAAAAAAAAAAACATCAAACACATATGCCAATTTTTTAAAAGACAGAATGCAACAAACTTTGAATGAGATCTTGACACTAACATATAAAACTGGCATGCTTTCATAATTTAACCCAAAAAAATGAACTTCTGATGTAACTATAAAATTTCTATGCACAAATATGTTACGATTTGCATGCTATTTCTTCTTTATTCACTCTCATTTAAATCTCTCATAAAGTTGGCTGTCTGTCTGAGGCTTCTCTCTTCAACAGCAATCAATCTCTCAGAGGTTGATGAAGATTGAGCTGTCAATCTGCTCCTCCTGTGAAGCTGACATTCTTGGAAGACATATTCTACTGTGTGGTTGTCTTCCCTTCTTTGTTTGCCTGGTTTACAAACTGTTGATCAGAGATGGTGCTTCAGTCTGCAGAAGCCAATTGTCAATCTGAAAACTAGCACATGATCTCTTTTTTGGCAAGGAAAATTATGCTTCTATTATATCATCCTTATGCCATTTTTTTCTTTGAAATATTTTTTATTCTTTTATTTCTAAATATGTTGCCCTGTCTTCAGTTTGAATTTTGCTTTCTCCTTCTTCATCAAGAATATCTGCTTTCTCATTTCCATATATGATACAAACTGCTATTTTGTTAAACTTACACAGAACTCAAAAGTATTTGCACAAAATAGAACAGTGACAACGTGAATTAGATGCCGAAAATTAGACACATTTTCTCAAAACATACTTTTATCTCTTTTTCTCATTTGTCGCACATTTTGTGAGCTTGAAGATAATGGGGTGCGAGGCATCTTAAGATGCTATAATGGGGCTTCTGAAGAGACAAACGAACAAACATTATTTTCAAAGGGTTAAGAATTGGGCACACAGACCCATCTAAACATTCTGCCCTTCCACTCTCACTTATCTCGCTGTTGGGTTCTTTTGTGATGGTAGTTGAGAGAAACGGTATGCTAGTGGTAGATGTATCAATGACTAGCTTAGACACGCGAATGGTTTCAATGAAAAGTTGTCAAAAGGTTATTCAATCAAATTCCAACGAGTGGTAGGCAATTGGCCAATTCATGACTATAATCAACTCGTTGGTAAAAGTTATTCAGGTTTATTGACGAATGACATACGGCAATCAACGACACGATCAAGACAAACGATGAGAGCATCATAATTATAGTTACTGTTGATAATAATACATTCCTGTAGATTTCTTTATCAATCAAGACCTTTTTCTATCCAAGTGACTAGGATTCCCAAACAGTTGTCATTTGAGATATATTAAGGTAATGTCCGTTAACCTTGTTCCAAGGACGTCTGTAACAGTAAACGGATTCATACTCATGGATGACTCTTCCATATAATACTTGTTCAAATCCCAGACTTTCTCCTTACAATAATCTATACAGTTTGATATAATCCATAAAAGTCCTACACGAAAATACAATCAGGTTAGCGACTTCAGTTGACTAACCTCTCCTACAAAATATGCCACGACCTTGGCATAGGCATTACAAAATATCCAATATTCAAGATATGATCAAATAGTTATCCTTTACTCGTAGGACTTCCCACTACGAAATATTACAGTGAAGTAAAGATCTCAACTGTTCCATTCCAGGAATCCAATAACATATGGATTCCCGCTAGAATCCAGTGATGATCATCTGTTCCACTATATTCATAGACGTATTAATATACATGAAGGTTCAAACGAAACTTACGTATTGAACTGCATGTTGGCTTCACCCTGAAGACCCAACAAAATCCTTCATAACAATTCTTCCATCGAATTGTTCAGAATCAAAATAATAACATACGGGCAGAGAGAGAGTCCATCTTGCCCTTACAACAGCTGACGTCATAATCCTCAACTAGGTTACCCCTGCGCAAAGAGCAACTCATACTCTGCATTGTGCACGTCGGTGCGTGAATAAAACGTACGCACAAATAATATAACTATATCAAGACTGGTGCGTACATTGGCAGGACCGAAGACTACCCCCTTAGGTAAAACGTACGCAACAGCTCCCTTATCACCGGCCCTTAAAAAAATTAATACTATTAATTAATTTTTTTTTAAAACTAAGTACCCAAGAGAGGTGAGTCAAAACTACATCGACGTCTATGTGCATAAATTATATTCATAAAGTTATACAATATTATGAAAAAGAAAATGAAAATGGAAATCAATATAACTGAATGAAAGTATGCATTAAAGCACACATCCACAATCGACCTACTTTGGAACGATGTGGTAAACTACGAAGTAAAAGAAAGTTGAAAATGAAAACCAAAAAAAATGATAAAAACATTCAACTAAATTTACAACTCAAACATGTGATTTCAAATGAAAATGAATAGCAACGATGATGATAATAAATGACAAGAGAATCAAAAAATGAAAATGAAAGATGCAAAATGCAGCAAAGCATAATTAAACACGTTAAGAAGCAACACCCGTAATGTTTCTAACATTATGACGGTGGACTAGTTATCTAAACGTGAGAGATAATGTATAATGAGAAGTAAATATAAGTATAAAGAGACAATTACAACTATTCAAGTTAATTAATGTGTACTCTACAAGTAATTAAGTGGCTTAATTGATTTCATCTAATTAAGATAGTTCTTAATTACAAACAAATAACTAATTACTAATTTATTTAAGTAATTGCAATTTTACTCAGTGTTACTGTTCCATTAACACTAGTTAGTAATCGACTAGAATATGTTCTTAATGTTCCATGCAAGATGCAAAGATATTCTTGAATACAGTATGTAGTGTAATATGTTCCATAGAATAATGAATGTCTATGTGTCACTATGAACAGTGTTTCCGTACTAATAAAATGTTACTACACACGAAGTTACGTTATAATCCAAAAGTAAATATATCCAGGAATTTTTTTGCTGGTACGAATAATTCAGTTCCATACAGAGCACGTATAGTAGTTCAAAAATTGATAATGTACTCAGTTCCTCTTATTATATTTGATTGATTATCTATGAGGATGTTTCAACATCCGGAAGTGGTTTAGGTTCGACCAGTTCGCTTGGACATCTTGACAGACAGTCCGCAAACACATTTTTCACTCCAGGAATCGCTCGAATTTCATAGCTATATGGCTGAAGAGCGATAGCGTATCTGGTTGACTTTGATGATTTAACGTCCTTAGTGTTCAGTGCTGTGAGAGCCTTTTGGTCTGTCTCCACTACAAAGTGGGAGCCTAGCACATAACGTTCCAATTTTGTGATTGACCAAACTAACGCGAGCAACTCCTTGTCCAGAACGGAGTATTTCATTTCGCTCGTCGTCAGTTTTCTCGAAACATACATGACTGGAAATAAGGTGCCCGTATATTCCTGCATCAAAACTGCAGCAATGGCGTAAGAAGATGCGTCACTACGAAGAATAAAAATAAGATCTTTGTTAGGCAACTTCAAAAATGGCGCATTTGAAAACAATCTTTTTATATAATCTAACGCGATTTGGTGTTCGTTAGTCCACTGGATTATGTTAGCTGTCCCTTTTCTCAGTAAAGAAGAAAAAGGTGCAGTTAAAGTAGACAAATGAGGGATGAATTTAGAATAGAACTGTATTAGTCCTAAAAGAGACCTAACTTGTTTTTTTTTGTCTTAGGTGCTGAGATGTTTAAGATTTTCGAGACATTACTGTCTTCTGTATACATTAAACCCCGACCTATACGATGACCCAAAAAGGAGATGTCATGAAAACCGACAAATGCCTTAGAAGGTTTCGCTGTTAATTTATAATCCCGTAGAGTAGAAAGTAAAGATTTTAATCCCTGAATGTGTTCATCCCAAGAGTTACTGAAAAGACAGATGTCATCTATGTAAGTAATGACATCGGGACGATGAGACAGTACGCGGCGCATCATGCGTACAAAGGTAGCTGGCGCATTCATTAATCCGAATGGCATAAAATTCCATTGGAAAAGTCCCCGTGGCGTCGAGAAAGCGGTGAATGGCTTTGCTTTAGGTGTGAGTGGCACTTGCCAATAACCCTTTGAAAGGTCAAATTTCGAAAAAAATGTAGCATGGGATAATTTCTCCAATAAGTCATCTAAGAGAGGTAAAGGTTCCGCATCAAACTTTGTAATTTTGTTTAATTTCCTGTAATCTACGCAAAGACGAATATTGTTGTCTTTCTATCTAATAATCACCATAGAAGAAGAGTATGGTGATGAAGATGGTTCAATTATATTTAATTGAAGCATCTCATCCAATTCCTTATCAACCTTATCATGAAAGTGTAAAGGGATAGGATATGGGCGCACTCGAATAGGCGTATCGTCAGTCAGAATAATGTCATGTTGGATGACTGACGTATGACCTGGGATGTCAGTGAGGACATCCTCATACGAGTGTAGAATATTAGAGACTTGCTGACGTTGATCAGCCGAAAGAGTAGATGAAATAGTAACATCATTCCAATTCTCAGTGGAATGAAGTGGCACAACTGGTATTGGCAGTTGTACATCATCGAAAGAAGATTCTTCTTCTTGGATGACTGACAAACTAGAATAGTGTTGAATAGGAGGTGTAGGATCGTCAGTTGCTTGGAATACTGACTGTAGATAATCAGGACGTGAGTAATACTCCTTCAACATGTTAATGTGGAAGGTTTTATGTTTACCATTTACATCAACGATGTAGTCAACATCGGATATTCTTGAGATGATCCTGAAAGGACCTCTCCAAGTAATTAATAGACGATTGTTATGAGTGGGGAGTAAGACAAAAGCTTCGTCACCAGGAATAAGCTGGCGAAGACGTCTATACTTGTTTGCAAATAGACGAGCTTTTTCTTTGGCTTGTTCGGATGATGCAGTAGCTAGTCTACAAGCATCTATGATTCTCTTTCTCAGAGAGATCACATACTCATAAGAGGATTGAGTTTCCTCTTCAATATTCTCTTCAACCAATAAGTCGTGGATTAACGACATCGGGCCACGTGGTTGCATGCCAAAAACAAGCTGGAACGGAGAAAACCCCGTGGCTTGATTTTGCACCTCGCGATACGCGAAGAGAGCGGCGGGTAGGACCCGATCCCAATCCTGAGGGTGATCTTGGGTCATCTTACCCAACAACTGCTTGAGTGTCCTATTTTGGCGCTCAATTAACCCATTGGACATCGCATGGTAAATTGAACTAAGTGATCTGTCTATACCTAATGTCTTCATAACTTGAGACATGGATTCAGAAATGAACTGAACCCCATGATCCGATAAGATCTTCCGCGGAAAACCAATGCGTGAGAAGATCAACATCAACGCCTCTGCTACACTGGCAGATGAGGTGTTCTTCAGAGGGATGGCCTCAGGCCAACGAGTGCACATATCAATGCAAGTAAGAATATGCGTATGCCCTCTGGCAGATGGAAGCATCGGACCAATAATGTCGATAGCCATTTTATCAAATGGTCTAATCGGGATGTCCGCAGCTTGAATAGGAGCCGCATGAAATGGGCCCCGTACTTTAACTTCCTGACATATCAAACATGAACGACAATAGAGAGTAATATCTCTATGAACGCCCGGCCAGTAGAATGCAGAAAGCACTCTGGATTTGGTACGTGAAAAACCCATATGGCCCGCGCATTGCGAGTCATGAGCATGTCGCAATATTCGCGATCTCATAGAAGACGGGACTAGAATCTGAGAACATAAGGATGAATCCTTTTCCCGTATCAATCTAACTAAAATCCCATTTTTAAGAATAAAGTCATGTCTAGATTTTGCAAGTTTGTTGCTTGTATTCTTTTTGTTCACATACTGGAAAATTTTTTTTATGAATCATCATTCTTTTGTAAAGTTGCAAATGACTCCCGTGAAATAGGAGCATCGTCATCACAAGTGGTATGAACTGTAGGTTCATATGGTGTATCATGCGACATAATAGTAGCTTGAGCTCTAGTCACTACTGCATTTGCAGCCTGAAAATGTCGCTCTTCCCATGCAGCAATTTGCTGTGGTGTACACTCTGTTATACCATGTATACGACCCAATATGACATCACAAATTGGATTAGGAAGAAGACAGGCGTGGATCTTCCCTGAAAAAAATGGTGTATTTAAATTAATAATGGCTGTGGGAAACATTTCCACTGTGCCTCCAAAGGTAACGCATTTGACTGTGTGGCCCGTGGCACAACGAGGATCTATCAGCGAAGTCCGTACACCGACCGTGGTACAACCTGAATCAAATAAAAGAGAGCATGGAATATTATTGACAAGTCCTTTGTGAAACTTAAGAGATCCTTGTCCCTGATGTACAGAAGTTGCTGTGCAGACCGCAGGTAGGCTAGGCAAAATGTGTCCGCAGCGCAACGTCGTGATCGCCTTGGGCTGGAAAAGTGTTGAGCATTCTGCACAAGCTGTCACCTGATGACTATCAATAGAACAAGACATGGCATTATGAGCATCAGCACCTTTAACCTGTTCATTGTTAGCCTGAGTATCACTTAAAGCGACATTTGAATGTCTACGTGTCTGGCTCGACGATCTATCTCTTCGTCGCGATCTGTTCTGATTATTGCTATTAAAATTGCCACAATTGTCATTCCTGCTTGCGTTAAAATCTGTACGAGTTCGCCAATTATTATAATTAACGTTGTTATGTCGGTGAAATGAATTATTCCAAGAACTTTGTCTATTTTGTGGAACCTGAGATTTTGATCGCCAGTTTTGTTTATTATTATACCCTTGATTATGTTTGAAATTATTGTTACCAAAATCTCGCGATCTATGAGCTTGGTTCCAAGAAACATTGAATGGAGCAGACTGTTGGAATTGCCTCCCCTTATAAAAATTACCATTGTTGAAATTCTCATTATTTCCCTTATTAAAGTATCTGTCATTACTCAATGAACGATTTCGTGGAAAATTATTTTGTTGTACGGCAAAAGCAACTGGCAATTCACTTTTAATCTGAGCATTACTTAGATCCATGGATGGGTGAGCAGTGCAGAAATTTTTAGAATGTTCTTCTAGATCTTTCATAGATAAAGGTTTCCGTTCGTGCAAAAATGCTGGATTTACTGACGATAGCACCTTATCGCGCAGTAGTAAATCGAAAAGACCTTCATACGACTTTTCTATCTTGGATAATTCGATCCATCTTTCTAGTGTTAGCCGTATTTGGGAAAGAAAATCACAAAAGTTCTTCCCTGATTGCGGTAGCAAAGTCCGAAAACGTAATCGGTATTCATTTTCTGTCATTTGGAATTTTCGGAGAAGTGAAGCTCGAAGAGCGTCATAATTATTCTTATCATTAATACTGGTGGTATGATAAACCGCCAAAGCATCTCCCGTAAGCAATCTGGATAAATATGTAGAATATAGTGATTTATCCACATTGTAAGACCTACAGGTGGCCTCAAACCTATACAAAAAAAATATCACGTCGTCAGACGGGGGGTTAAATTTAGGTAATTTTAGGTGAATTTCCTTAAAATTATCATGCCTAGATGAAGCTTGGCCTTCGAAAGTTCTCTGTGAATTAGCTTCTTGAGTTAACCTAATTCTATCATATTCCAATTCGGCAAGTTTCAAATCATGCTGACGTTTCTTATCATTCTCTTCTGTCTCAAGCTGAAGTCTTTTTGCATTTTGTTCAGCTATTAATCTTCTTTCTTCCATTTCCTTTTGTTTAACTTCCATTTCAATCTTAAGTTTATCTGCAGCCTCCAATCTTTTCTGTTCTGCCTCATGCAGAAATCGTTTCTCTTCTAATTCAGCTGCTAATCTCATTTTTTTCTCATTCTCCTCAGACTCAATCCGTTTTTGATCTGCCTCAAATTTCATCTTCTTCTCATTTTCCTCAGCCTCAATCCGTTTTTGATCTGCCTCAAATTTCATCTTCTTCTCATTTTCCTCAGCCTCAATCCGTTTTTGATCTGCCTCAAATTGAAGTTTTTCTAGTCTTAAAGTTTCTAACTTTCTCTGTTCAGCTTCTATTTCTTGAGCTTTCCTATATTCTGAAAGTGCGAATGTTTTTGCCTCATCAGGAGCCATCTGAAGGGCTTTTGCTTGCTTAATGAAATAATCTAGTGAATACATTATGCTTTATAAGTAGTCACTATACTCTTAATTTCTAAATATGATAATTAATTAATGTAAATTAATTAACCTTGTTAATGCACCGAATGGTCTTCGTTCCTATCCTAGAACGGTATATCATACTCATATAATTGTCAAATATATTAATAATCAATAAATTAATTTATGTAATGACATGTTATGAACAGACAAAAGCCATAGACAATAGCAACAACAATGACAAGACGAGATACTCAAAGACAGTAGAAAACAGTCGCAGAAATCCAATAAAAATAAAAATGTGAAACTAAAAATAGAATGTCGTAAAGAGTTACGATGATAACTGCGATCAAATACTAAACAATACAATTGACAAGACAGTGTAAAAACATATGTTTTGTAAAGAACTGAACGATAGTCAGGTGAGGATGACGTAATATACAAACAAAATACATTATAAAACTAAGGTACGAGTAAAAATAACTGTGAAAACAACAATTAAAACTTGACGGAACAGCTAAACAAATACTATCATAAGAAGCAAGTAGCGATCGGAACTACAGCAAGGTTTCTAGCCTTGAACCGGAATTATCGCTCAATTGAAACTTATAAATCAAACCCTATAGAACATCTGACAAAGAGCCCGAATCGGCTTCGAGATGAACCTCGTTTGTCAGATCGACCTCCCTACCACCCACGACGGATATACAACATAGAACATGCAACACGAAAAGTATATTGGTAGACATAGAAGAGAATAGGCACAGCCAAACACAATACAGTAATAAACGAGACTCCGTTTATACTTATCTCGGCTGATCAAACAAAAAATGTGCCTCGTCTCCGTAAATGTACGTTTGAGAATCGAAATATTTCGGCCTGAGAATTTGAGTATAGCTCGCACGTAAATAAGGACCAAAAGGATGATGTCCAATGTAGGTAGTCACTGGAGAACTTGGTGTTGAGGTTCATTGCTGACCTTGACCTTCTGATAACCGTCGTGTAGATTCCATGATGAAGACACAGGTCTTTCTGTCTAACGATTTTTGGAAGGATATTGAGTAAGTTCCCTTCTTTGAAACTTGTCCAAAACACACTGTGCCGCCATTTAATGTTGGGTTCTTTTGTGATGGTAGTTGAGAGAAACGGTATGCTAGTGGTAGATGTATCAATGACTAGCTTAGACACGCGAATGGTTTCAATGAAAAGTTGTCAAAAGGTTATTCAATCAAATTCCAACGAGTGGTAGGCAATTGGCCAATTCATGACTATAATCAACTCGTTGGTAAAAGTTATTCAGGTTTATTGACGAATGACAAACGGCAATCAACGACACGATCAAGACAAACGATGAGAGCATCATAATTATAGTTACTGTTGATAATAATACATTCCTGTAGATTTCTTTATCAATCAAGACCTTTTTCTATCCAAGTGACTAGGATTCCCAAACAGTTGACATTTGAGATATATTAAGGTAATGTCCGTTAACCTTGTTCCAAGGACGTCTGTAACAGTAAACGGATTCATACTCATGGATGACTCTTCCATATAATACTTGTTCAAATCCCAGACTTTCTCCTTACAATAATCTATACAGTTTGATATAATCCATAAAAGTCCTACACGAAAATACAATCAGGTTAGCGACTTCAGTTGACTAACCTCTCCTACAAAATATGCCACGACCTTGGCATAGGCATTACAAAATATCCAATATTCAAGATATGATCAAATAGTTATCCTTTACTCGTAGGACTTCCCACTACGAAATATTACAGTGAAGTAAAGATCTCAACTGTTCCATTCCAGGAATCCAATAACATATGGATTCCCGCTAGAATCCAGTGATGATCATCTGTTCCACTATATTCATAGACGTATTAATATACATGAAGGTTCAAACGAAACTTACGTATTGAACTGCATGTTGGCTTCACCCTGAAGACCCAACAAAATCCTTCATAACAATTCTTCCATCGAATTGTTCAGAATCAAAATAATAACATACGGGCAGAGAGAGAGTCCATCTTGCCCTTACAACAGCTGACGTCATAATCCTCAACTAGGTTACCCCTGCGCAAAGAGCAACTCATACTCTGCATTGTGCACGTCGGTGCGTGAATAAAACGTACGCACAAATAATATAACTATATCAAGACTGGTGCGTACATTGGCAGGACCGAAGACTACCCCCTTAGGTAAAACGTACGCAACACTCGCATACTACATCCTTTCATTCCCACATGTTACTTTAAGCATTAAAAAGAAAGAATAAGCCCACTGCACCCAGGCATGTCGTACAAGGACACCAATATGAGGTTGTGTACGGGCTGGCAATGTAAAACAAACGGTCTCATAAACCACACCTTCAAGAGCATGTGAATGTCTGGTGCAGGCTCCCTGTAAGGGGATCAACTAGTGATAACTCCATGCTCCGTAAGGAGCACAAAGAAAAATGATGATGATGTTGGCACTAATCATTTTTTTTAAATTAAAATAATTTCAATTTTGCAACATCTGGACAAATCAAGGATGTGTAATGTAACAGCCAGTCATGAGTATCCTCACAATTTTCCTTTGCGCTCCTTAAAGAGAATAGAGCCACCATTGAGTGTACAGTAATCCGATTCTTTGTCTCTGCAGAGACCCTCAGCAACATGGTGTGGGGAAGGGGGGGGGGGGAGAATGTGTGTGTGTGTAGAGAAAGAAGACTATAACAGTAACTATACAGACAATATCAAAGAAGCAAATAAACACCATATAATTTAAACAAACAGCTCTTTGTGGTGACGTCTCATGTAGTTTCCCAGGTTGTCTGAAGAGATAAAGACAAAATAAGGCAACTGCTCATGTCATCATGTCATGTGATAAAACATGAGGTTGTGTATGAGGCTGGTAAAACATTGCTACAGAAACCATCATTACAGGAGTACCATAATGCTTTGGTTTGAACTTCCTGCGGAACCCAAAGATGCAGCAATAGAGAATGCAGTCAGCGACCCATAGCTTGACTGCTTGCCTCAGGGTCAGCGAACCAGAGCTGACCAAGACCCCACTCCACCTCCACGTGGTGGTCCTGGAAACAGGCTGCATCATTGCAGTCTGGCTGAGAGAGTAGGGATCGAAGTGAGAAGGCAAACCCGGTCCCAAAAAATTCCGTGCCGAAGTTGGATGTGTCGGCCGAAAGGCGCAGACATCGCAGCTCTGCTGTAAACAGACACAACGCAACCAACATCCTTTTAAGGGCGAACAAGGAAGAACTTCCTGCAAGGGGACCCGATGCAATGGTGGCTCCATGCCCTGTAAGGAGTGAAAAGGGAAATGACTCTTCCGATGACCAGCCCAACTACAGAAACACTTCTCTATGTAGGTCCTCTATCAATAATTAATTAACTGACATCAACTACAACCAATGTTTTAAAATGCAAAACAAACAAGCTCAACAAACCAAATACCTGCTCCAGGGATTCAACAAACAATTAAATACCTGCTTCATGGATTCTATTTCTGCTTCTCTATTTGCCAGTTCTTTTGCTAACTGTGCCACATGCTCTTTCCTCTCATTCATCATCTCTTGAAACTAAAAACATATGACAATAGGATAAATAAAAGAAAAGAATATGATTTTAAATAATATAGTAACATTTGAATATCAGAAACTTTGAGGATGAAATATCACACTGAGATTTATTTAAACACTTCTGCATTCAGTTTGTTAGTCATGTTAAATCTGCAGGCCTGTTGCCAGGACAAAGCCCAGTTTTTTTCCAGGTCCATACGGCAGCCCCATAGCTTGTGCCTAACTCCGTACCCTCTGGCCAGGTTTGACATCATAGGTCACAACAGGCTGAGCAGTTTTGGAGAATGTGTTAAGGTTTTGGATTCCAGTTCAACATATACATTCATTAGTGAGTAATATCCTGAGGTGATAGTGGTGGCCTAGTAATCTGCAGTAGCCAGTTCTCACACAGAAAAAGATGGTCTGCAGGTGACTATAAAGCTGGTGGACTGAGTCGGGCTGTAATGGTTGTGAATTATAGTTTTGACCTCTCGATTTTTAAGACAACAGAGATTTCATTGTAGTCTTATAGAAACAAGGAACCTACATGGTTTGGTAGGCTCCCATACTGAAAGAAAATTTGTGTACCTCTTGTCTAACCTGTGTGTTTACGATAATCAACTGAGCTAATGACTTTACAACAATTAAATAACTATCAGAAAGGGAAACTAAGGAAATACCTGCTCCATTTCATATGCCAGTTGAAACTTTTCTTTGCTCTTCTGGTGAAGATTATTTGTGCATCTTTTCTTCATCGAGGTCAACATTGGCTAGAAATAGAAAATAACAGATTATAATTCTGAAGAAATCAATTTAAGCTTGTATCTTCATACAAGTGCGTCCGATTAGTTAAACTTTAGAGTTTTCCTCCCACAGCACAGTTACCGGGATTGAAGCCTGGTAGTGTCACACTTCAATATACCTAGCTCTAAATGGGTACCTGCTCTTGAGTTAGGGAAGGCAGGGGCGACATGAAAGGGATCTTGTCTTACCACCTCATTTTAAAAAAAGCTGGACCTAGTATGGTGAAATAAGAGACTTCTTGTAAATGATATCATGACCTATCCTTGTAATGTTTGTCTGGGTCTTTGTAAATGTTATGGTCTATCACTCCAAGGTGAGATCACTATAATTTACTAGTCTTAAGGTAAAGATTACCGTCCATAGCTTCCTACCAAGCATGTCATAACATGTTACTATCACATGATGATGTCAGTATGATACAGATATCGAGCATATGTTGTAATGATGATGATGATGACGTCAGTGTAATACAGCTATCAAGCATAAGTTGTAATGATGATAATGATTATTACGCTCATGATGATGATAATGGTCAATGTGTGTGTGTGTGGGAGCAAATGATAAAGTAAGAGAGGTTGTTTGCATGAACAGTAAATTGTGTAGGCCTGTATGTTAAGTGCGATTGAAAAGTGGTTAGTCTGGTTTGTACGAGAGTTTGCCTTGTGCGGATTGTAGGTCAAAACACGGGAGAATAGTTCAAGGTGCGAAGTGGTTAGTTTTTGGACTGGAAAGTGAACTGGAAGGTTGCGTGTAGAGCAGAGAAGATGGCTAGATGTTATGGCTGAATCTTGTTGTTCAATTCTGAAGGAAGAATTACAAATTATTACCTTGGATATTTGTATTTCATATAATGTTTGTGTTTCATGACATTTCCGTAATACAGTGTTCAGTTTGGGACTAAATTTCGGTGTTGATTGGTTACTCAGGAATGGATGTGTCAATTATGGTGTAAGAAGATAGTAAGCATCTTTGAGGATTAATTAATGTGACAGCATGCGTCATCCAGCATGTGTCAGTTATGCTCCATGACAGGAATCCCATCATGCAAAGCAAATCACACAACTGTAAATGGACAATCTGTGCTTTAGTGCAGGCTTCCTGCGAGAAGGTCAACCACAATCGTGACCTTATTGTATGAATATTGGACCTGAAGAATAATTACATAACTAGTTTTAGTAAAGTCCATTATCCAACCAAAATATTCAGTAGGTCTGTCAGTGTGACAGGAAAGAATGACATTAACAAGGTGACCTATGCGTTGTACCATTACAACACCCTTCACACTGGCAAGCGTAAACAAGATACACACTGACACTGCAACTGTTGAATTACCATACGTGAGTATGTTATTATTTGTAATTTTAAAAAAAAGTGTAATTTTTCAACTATTCCTCTATCTTAATTCCTCCATCTTCCACCTCAAACCCTTATCTGACTGATAGTTTTGATTTTGTGCAAACAGGCGGTTACAACAACTAATACATGAAACAGCTTACTCTAAGTAAGGTTCTCTTGATAGTAATGTCAAACGGAATTCAGATGTGATGCCTCATATCCCATGTGGTCCCTGGGGGTCTCTGAAGAGACCAAAGAAAGAATAGGACTACTGTACCCTCAGGCATGTCCTACAAGGCAACTAATGAGGCTGGCAACCTCATCATGTAAAACAAATAGCCACAGAAACCACAGCTGCAAGATCATGTGACTGTCTCATACAGGCTTCTTGTAAATGGAACAACTGTTGTGGTGGCTCTATGCTCCGTAAGGAACGCCAAAAGAAAACAAAATATGTCATGCATTAGTCACACAGTCAGTAACAAGCCCTAGTCACACAGTCAATAACATGCCAGACATTAGTCACACAGTCAGTAACATGCCAGACATTAGTCACACAGTCAGTAACATGCCAGACATTAGTCACACAGTCAGTAACATGCCAGACATTAGTCACACAGTCAGTAACATGCCAGACATTAGTCACACAGTCAGTAACATGCCAGACATAAGTCACACAGTCAGTAACATGCCAGACATTAGTCACACAGTCAGTAACATGCCAGACATAAGTCACACAGTCAGTAACATGCCAGACATTAGTCACACAGTCAGTAACATGCCAGACATTAGTCACACAGTCAGTAACATGTCAGGCATTAGTCACACAGTCAGTAACATGCCAGGCATTAGTCACACAGTCAGTAACATGCCAGGCATTAGTCACACAGTCAGTAACATGCCAGACATTAGTCACACAGTCAGTAACATGCCAGACATTAGTCACACAGTCAGTAACATGCCAGACACAAGTCACACAGTCAGTAACATGCCAGACATAAGTCACACAGTCAGTAACATGCCAGACATTAGTCACACAGTCAGTAACATGCCAGATATTAGTCACACAGTCAGTAACATGCCAGACAGTAGTCACACAGTCAGTAACATGTCAGGCATTAGTCACAAAGTCAGTAACATGTCAGGCATTAGTCACACAGTCAGTAACATGTTAGGCATTAGTCACACAGTCAGTAACATGCCAGACATTAGTCACACAGTCAGTAACATGCCAGACATAAGTCACACAGTCAGTAACATGCCAGACATAAGTCACACAGTCAGTAACATGCCAGACATTAGTCACAGTCAGTAACATGCCAGACATTAGTCACACAGTCAGTAACATGTCAGGCATTAGTCACACAGTCAGTAACATGCCAGGCATTAGTCACACAGTCAGTAACATGCCAGACATTAGTCACACAGTCAGTAACATGCCAGACATAAGTCACACAGTCAGTAACATGCCAGACATAAGTCACACAGTCAGTAACATGCCAGACATTAGTCACACAGTCAGTAACATGCCAGACATTAGTCACACAGTCAGTAACATGCCAGACATTAGTCACACAGTCAGTAACATGCCAGACATTAGTCACACAGTCAGTAACATGTCAGACATTAGTCACACAGTCAGTAACATGTCAGGCATTAGTCACACAGTCAGTAACATGCCAGACATTAGTCACAGTCAGTAACATGCCAGACATTAGTCACACAGTCAGTAACATGCCAGGCATTAGTCACACAGTCAGTAACATGCCAGACAGTAGTCACACAGTCAGTAACATGCCAGGCATTAGTCACACAGTCAGTAACATGCCAGACAGTAGTCACGCAGTCAGTAACATGCCAGACATTAGTCACACAGTCAGTAACATGCCAGACATTAGTCACACAGTCAGTAACATGCCACAATTCTTAGATATCAATATCAAGAAACAGGTCTTTCACAGACCATAGCAATAAAGAAAAATATTATTAAAAGATAAAAATTTGGTTTTAAGGACTATCTTCATTGCACATGGGCTACTCCATCAGTGCTCCAATCTCCTCCCTTAGACCACACAAGGAGGATCTCAGCACAGTGCACAAACTCCATAGCACCGGTGAGAATCCCAGTGTGTATATAGGAGAATCACTCATTTTATAAATTATTTTTGTGGTGGGTAGGTTTCTAATTTTAAAAAATTTTGCCAGGGCAGCGGCCTAATAGGCCTACTCTTTACGATTTCCAACTGTTGTGGTGATTTTTACTGTGCGCAAATTGCACGCGTGGCCTATTTTTGTCGCTCTTATCCGAGAAGGTAAACAAAACTATCTCAAATTATGTTGTGGGTTTAACATTCAGAATCATAATGATGTTGTAGGATAGGTCAACACTTTCAAAACAAGCTAAAGATAGGAACTACCGATCAGTGTAACTGTGGCACTGATAAAATGACTGCTGAACATCTGCTTCAAAGTTGCCCATTATATGTGGTACAGAGAAAGTGCATATGGCCGACGCCAGCTCCTTTTGTGGAAAAGCTTTACGGGGATTCAAATAGCCTCAAACTGACTACTGCTTTCTTTGAGAACATTCAAGTGGACGTCTGAGAGTGTACGAAGAAGAAGAAATATGTGACAAGTTCATTCAAGGTCAGTTGTGGCACAAGTAATCTAAATTATTTGAAAAGACATTTAAAAGATGAAAAACTGAAGCTTCATAATAAAACATATAAATATCTAAATTAAGTGGCAATGCTTTCTACAGCGCCACCTCAGATTGGGCGAAAAGTAGCTCTCACCAACAAGCAGAAGAGAAGAGAAAACGTCGACAGAAACACCGGAAAAAAAAGCAGCTGAGGGCTGTCACCTCAAGGGCGCATTCTCATAGTCAGTTATGGCTGATGGGGCTATTATTAATCAAACTAACAGTTTTCCATTATCCTTTAAATAATAGACACCAATATATTATCAACTTTGTAATGATGTGTCATACTTTGCATGTTTAAAGAAGAAATCTGGAATGTATTTGACAACAGAAAAGATTGATGGAAAAAGAGACAGAGGGTGACAAAGAGAGAAGATACAGGAGAGTTTAACATCATGGCATGTAAAGAAGTCAACACCAGAATTGATCAATAGCAGCGGGAAGAAAAAGCTGTCGACAGAGATATGATCACCAATGCCAGCTGGCATGGTACAAAAAGAAGACGTGCCGCACTGACAGCCTTTATCTGAACATTAATTAAACCAAATAACACAAACTAAACAAAGCAATTTCTGAGGTCATAAAATTATACAACACTAAACTGACAACAACAATGCAGTACCTTGACATTGTTTTCAAAGTCCCCAGCAATGTCCGAGTTAAACCCACTTCGGAGTCTGAAGTCATTGCCGTTGGCCAACTCTGCAGTCTCTGGCACCAATTTGAGTGCTATAGCCAACCTGTTGTATGTGGCCACTTCCATCTCAACCTGTGCGAATGGAACAAGCACAACATTCACATGACCCAAAATAGTCAAGCTTAACAGGCAATGGCACAGGGGTACATTTATTCACTTAGTCATTCCTCTTCTACGTTGGGGTGTGGAGGTTAACCAGAAAGAGTGCCATGCTGTCCTATCAGTTGTCTTCCTTTTGGCCTTGTTCCAGCCCAGTCCGTGGTCCTTCAGAGATTATCTGATGTTGTCCTCCCAGCAAACGCTGGATCATCTTGGAGGCTCTTGATTTCTCATGTTTGTCGTGGTAGCTGGTCTTCTCCCATTCCGCAGATTTGGCTAAACCATTCCAACTCGGACTGTTCCACTCAAGTCTGCGGGGCTCGGGTTCAAGGCTATACGTTTCATCTGGTTACGAACCCTGTCCCAACTGGTCACTTGGACCACTATCCTCAAATACCTCATTTCTGAAGTTTGAAACTGGCTGTTTGGGTTGTAATCATTGCCCATGACTCACATTCATAGTTCAAGGCTGGGGCTTAGGTGGAGTGGTATACAGCCATCTTAGTCTTCTTGCCAATTTCTCTTTGCTGAGGAATCCTCGGTTTATGGCATGGAAAAGTCTACCAGCTGCTGCTCTTCGGTTAGCCAACTCTTCTTTAATGCCTCTCTTCCAATGGTACATTTAAAGTGTATTTACTGTGCTGATTGTATGATTCAATGTACTGCATCTTCAGTCAGAGCATGTTATTCAAAGAAAGGTGAACATTATTCTTTACAAAATATGAAATTGACAGAAATTTAAGCAAATTCAGTTTCAGCAATTCACACTCAACGGAGATGGTATGCTGACAAAAACTGAAAAACATAGATCTCAGCAACTCATATAAGCCCCAGTGAAAAGCAAAATGTCACAGACTGTCATATAAGAAAACTCTAGTCTCAAAACAAGGAAAAAAACTATCACAACTCTCAAGCATGCTGAAACAAACATGGAAAATAGAAAGCACCTTTGGAAGATTTAAAGAGATTTTGCTTTATGAAAAAGAACTAACATGGGTTTGGTTTTAAGGACCATTTTCATTGCACACGGACAACTCTTCAGTGCTCCGATCTCCTCCCTAGATCACACAAGCAGACCCCATAGCACCAGTGAGGATCCCAATGTGTGTATACAGGAATCAGTCATTCTATAATTATTATGGTGGAAAGGTTGTCCTAATTTTTAAAAATTTTGCTAGGGCAGTAGCTGTAAGGCCTTCTTTTTATGATTTCCAACAGCTGATGGATTTTTAACGTGCACAACTTGCACACGGAATCTTCTTTTTTTTTTTTTCTCACCCTTAACCGAGAATGCCAGGCATCTGATCTCATTACCCATGAGATCAGGGGGGAGTATGACATCATTAGGAACCATTGGTGCTGAAAAAAATTTCCATCAATTATATTCCCTGTACTGGGAGCGAACCCGGTACCTTTAGAATTAGAGGTGCACGCATGCCTCTTAGCCACTCCACTAACATGGGAAAACAGGGTAACAAAGATAATGGGAAGACAGAGTAGTGGAGACAAAATAAAGACAGAATAACACAAACAAAAGGAAGACAAGATAACACAGACGATGGGAAATTAGAGTCGTCCTGGAAGTCTGGATCCTTGGTTTCCCATATTTGTCGTGGTATCCAATCTTCTTCCATTCTGCATACATGACCAAACCACCGTAGCTGGGACTGCAGGGGCTGGGTTTTGAGGCCTTGCTGTATCGTCTGGTTGCGGACCTTGTCTCTTCTTGTTACTTCAACCACTTTTCTCACATACCTCATTTCTGAGGTTTGGAGCTGGCTTTTATGGACTGTAGTCATCGCTCATGACTCACATCCATAAGTCAAGACTGGAACATAGGTGGAGCGGTATACAGCCATCTTCATAAACTTGCCAATCTCTCTTTTAATGAGGAATCTTCGATTTATTGCCTGAAAAAGTCTCCCAGCTGCCGCTCTTTGGGTAGCTAACTCTTCTTTGATTTGGGTAGCTAACTCTTCTTTGATGCCTTCCTTCCATTCTATGATAGCTCCAGGTATTTAAAATAGACCAGGATCTGTTTTCCCAGCATAATTTGATGCCTTTTTCTATCTCATGAGATCACCAAGGTTTTTGTTTTGGGGTGAGTACAATTCATAAGCAGTAGTTTTTAGCCCAGAGTGCGTGCTGACTGGCTTTGCTACTTAAATAGTCAACCACTGAGGTATTGTAACTAAAATACTGCACACCAGTCCAAGCCTACACAATTGTGGACTACAATATTTCAGACATAACTACCAACAGACACTCCAACATGGCTACGGTGCTTACCTTTTCATTGAGTTTAGCTTGCTCCATGGTAATGTTCCAGTTGTCTGTGTCAATGTTAGCAATCTGCTTTTCAAGGTGATCCACCTGCTGTTTGAGTTTTTCTTGCTCAGCTTTGAGTCGTTCAACATCTGCAGGAGTCAAATCTTGTTTCTCATAAATCTCCTGCATGTGGGCCAATTTCTCTTTCTCAGTCTGAAGATCTGAATCTGAGGACAAGCAGCACATATTGGCTCAGTAACGGTTAGAGATGTCCACTGACTGCTTTGACAGTCTGCGGCTAAAGATCAAAGAAGAAGATGAACTGTTAGAGAAAATAAGAGTCAAAGGAACAAGGAGGGAGACATTTCAAGCAGAACTTTTTAGAAAAAAGAAAGCCTAGATCAGAGATACAGAGAGATGCTGAAAACCAGAAGGAAATGTTTTTGCCGTAAGCACTTCTCATGGCAAGACTAGGACTAATTAATATTTTAGAAAGTTGTTGGCTTAAGCACTTCTCATGGCAAGACTAGGACAAACACTTCTCATGACAAGACTAGGACAAACACTTCTCATGGCAAGACTAGGACAAACACTTCTCATGGCAAGACTAGGACAAGCACTTCTCATGACAAGACTAGGACAAACACTTCTCATGGCAAGACTAGGACAAGCACTTCTCATGACAAGACTCAGACAAACACTTCTCATAACAAGACTAGGACAAACACTTCTCATGGCAAGACTAGGACAAGCACTTCTCATGACAAGACTAGGACAAACACTTCTCATAACAAGACTAGGACAAACACTTCTCATGGCAAGACTAGGACAAACACTTCTCATGGCAAGACTAGGACAAGCACTTCTCATGACAAGACTAGGACAAACACTTCTCATGGCAAGACTAGGACAAGCACTTCTCATGACAAGACTCAGACAAACACTTCTCATAACAAGACTAGGACAAACACTTCTCATGGCAAGACTAGGACAAGTACTTCTCATGACAAGACTAGGACAAACACTTCTCATAACAAGACTAGGACAAACACTTCTCATAACAAGACTAGGACAAACACTTCTCATGGCAAGACTAGGACTAATTAATATTTTACAATCATAATTTTCCTGTTTGCTCTATAAGGAGCATGAAGCCATCACTGCAGCTGGTTATCCTTGCAGGAAGCCTGCACCAAACAATCACATGTTCTTGCAGCAGAGGTTTCTGTAGCAACATATTGTGCACGATGAAGTGGCCATCCTCATGCACAAACTCATATTAGTCACCACGTATGACACTCCTGAGGGAGCCGTAGTACTATTCTTTTTCCAGGGTTCATAGCAAATTTCTTCAAGCATTTTCCAGGTCCAGCACGTGATTTTCAAGGATGGGAAACTCTAATATTTTCCTCATCTAATTTTCTCAGATATAATTATCACTTTGCTGACCAGCAATCCGGAGCATTACCGTCTCCCATTACCAAGGGTGTTTGCAGATTTCTTTAAAAAGAAAGGTTTTTAAAAAAAAAATTCATAACAGATTGAAAAACAGACATCTTTTCCCAGTTTTTAGTGAATTTGTTCAACGTCAGCGCAATAAAATGTTAGTGACATGGATGGTAACGAATAAAATAAGCTTGATTGACGTATTGATTTAACGATTAACCACGTATATCAACATAAAAGGATAATAAAAGTGTGAATAAAATGCCAAAAAATACCTGTATTTTTCGTGTTTGTCTTTTTTGAATGTATTCTGCGTCTGTGGCATCTGACAATGAGCGTTTGTAAATGTTTGAGTAGTTAAGTACCTCTAGTTGGAGTCTGAGCTGCTTTTTTCATTAACTGGGGTTGAAGTTGTAGCTGTAGGCCTCTGCAAGAGTCTTTGTCTGGATCGTTGATAATCCTTGACTGTGTGGTATAACTTGAAGCAGGGTATCAGGCATAGAGGTACATTGCAATCTGGGCAGTACATGCAAGTCTGGCTTCTGTTCCCTGCAGCCTTACACACTTTACAGTCTGGTTTGTACCTTGCCCTTTCATATTTATCAATGAAGTGGTTCTCAGTAAGTTGTGTTGTTGTGACCTGTGGTTTTGAAGGTGTCACATTGCGTCGAAGAATAGCAGGTTCAATAAGAGTCATACTGACATCCTGATCTTTTTTTGTAGAGTTGGCAGTGTTGTAGGTTATGTGCCCATTGACCAGGGCAGTTTCAACTAAGAAATGATATAAAAATAGGATCTGTGTGGGTAGGGGTAGCTAGGGGTAGGTAGTTGGCTGAAGTGGTCGACACCTCCTATACTTTTGCTGTATTTTTCTGCAAGCACTGGCTTCTGAATTGTTCTGCCCCAAAGAATTTGTCTTTCTAACTGTCTTGTTTATATTATCATTGGAGTGAAGAGTAGATATAAGGTTAAATCTTTTCGTATCATGCTAGGTGATTGTCGGCATGCCTTATCTTCTGTCGCACAAAACACAGGATGATTTGTCTTTTTCAATTTGAGTTGTTTTTTCTTCAGTGCTACAGGAAAATGCTTCCTATTTTCAGCTACTGTTCCAAATGCACCAATCTGAATTTCAGGTCTTGAAATAAAGCTGAAGGCTGAATAAAAACTACCACAGAAGAGAATATGTCCCTTGTTGTGTATGAAATTTGAATTAAAACTATGGTGACTTTTCACTGAAAAAAAGAGTCCAAATAATCTCAGCTCTGAGAGTTTCTTCCTTGGTCACAATTGATGTCACATCTGTAGGTCTCCTAGTAGTGTTAGACGTTTTTGACGTGTCCGAGGGAGTAGTGTTAGATGGTTTTGATGTTTCTGAGGGAAAAACTGCTCCTTGGGGGTGTTTGTTTTCTGTTTAAAAAAAAAATGGAACACACAAATAACTTATGAGTAGGCCTAAGCTATGTATATTTACCAAGTCAAAGTTCTAAACGCATGAATAATATAGTCAAACAATATTTAACTAGAACAAAAGTTAATATATAGTAATTGGGAGGGTGAAGGTATGATGATATCCTTATCTTCTTCTTCTTCTCGTTCACTTTGTTTAGTAATGTCTACACAAGAAGTCCGGTTCTCTGGATGTATGTTGCTGTGTTTGAAAGTTCTTCAAGACTCTCAAACAGCTTTGTGTGGATGTGCGTCTCTGTGGGCCAATGTTCAGTTCGCAATTGACTAAACATGTGGCAGTCTTGCAGGATGTGTTCGGCTGTCTGTGCTGCCTGTCCACACGTACATAGGGGTGATGGGACCAATCTCAGTCTGTATAAGTGACTGTTCAGTCTGTTATGTCCTGTTCTAATACGGAACAAAATCACCTGTTTTGCTTGATCAAGATAGTGATAGTTGTCTCTTTGTTGGTCAATTTTTCTGATGGCCTTGATAAGGGTCTTCTTTTCCTGAAATGTGATTGTTTGTTCTTTTTGTTCCTGTGTTGCTCCCTCTTTTGCTAACGTATCTGTTCTCTCATTTCCTGGTATGCCACAGTGTGATCGTATCCACTGTAGCACTACCCTTCTTTTGATATTTACTTCGCATAGGGCTTTATTTGTTAACTCTGGCAGTTTATCACTGTTGAAGGCTTGCAGAACTGACATTGCATCGGTAAGGAATACAACCTGCTGAACCAACCCAAAGACGACTATCACACTCTCGACCGGCAGGGACAGATAACTATTTTTCGACTCAGGACAGGGCATAACAAACTGAATAAACACATGCACAAGCTACGATTGTCTGCTTCACCACTGTGCACATGTGGATTAAACGAACAAACTGCTGAGCATGTTCTACAGGACTGTCCTCTGTATGACCAGTTAAGAAAGATATACTGGCCGAATGACTCAACACTAAACTCAAAGCTATATGGAGTTAAAGAGGAACTTCAAACAACAGTCGAATTCATCATGAGAACTCGTCTGACGGTGTAATCATCAAAGATGCGATCGCAAGAAGAAGAAGAAGACAACCTGCTGATATTGGCTTACTGTGTTATTTATTAGTCCCGCAGCAATGCTTAAGGCCTGTACTTCAGCAGAGTAGTTTGAACAGAATATTCCGGTAGGTGAACAGGTGGATTCGTTTTCTTTGTCTGGATAGACCACATAAACTCCTGCGCCTCCGTTCTTCACTGCTCTGGTTGCAGATCCATCAGTATATACTTGGATCCATGCTTCTCTGGGGTATAGTTCTTCAATCATGTCACATGCTGCTATTTTCCTTTGGAGAGTATTTAGCTCTCCCATGGGGCAGGTGGTAGTTATGGAGGTCTTAATGCTGAAATGTTGATGTTGTTCCCATGGGGTTGGGAAGAGTGTGGGAATTATTTCCTTAGTGATGTCTGGTAGTTCATCCTTGTATGTTCTAATTAGTTTTTTGGACCGATGCACAAAACTACTTCTCTTCAACCTTCCACTGGCTTAATCTCTAAATCTAGTTTTCATTGGATGTGCAGGCAGGTTCTTGTACTTTTCTGCTTGGATCAGGGTCTTAGTGTCTCATCTGTATAATAAAGGTGGAATGCCTGTGTGTAATGCCCAAGTACACCGGTTCCTCGTCTGTTTGGACATGTATATTTCCAAGTCGTATCTCTCCTGCTTTGTCTTTGAGAGCGTGAAAAGTGTTGTTGAGGATTTTTCAGCATTGATCTGCACCATCCATTTTTCTGCCCATGCTGCTGTTGTCTGCTGCCCTTTGTATTCGCTTATTAGCGAGTTAGATGTTCTTCTACACACCACACCACCAAGTCATCAGCGTATAGGGCGGCTCTCACACCTTGAGGCAGGTCATCGATGAGGTCATTGATGAATACAAGGAACAGGGTGGGAGACAATACTGAGCCTTGAGGAACTCCATGTTTTAGGAGGATTTTCTTGCTGTTGTGTGGCCTTCCATGGTGACTCTTGCTTTCCGATTGTGTAGGAACGACTGGATCCATTTTCTCATATTACCCTTGATTCCGTTTCTTTGCAGTTTTACTATTAACCCATCTTTCCATACTTTGTCAAAAGCTTTTTGGAGATCTATCCATAGGGTAAAGACTTTTTTCTTTTCTTGGAAGGCATCTTCAACGATCTGGGACAGGTATGTGATTTGATTTTCTGTGCTGCTGCACTCTCTAAACCCTGCTTGTTCTGGCACTAAAATTTTCTCAGATTCCAAGTACCATTTCAATCTTCTGTTGATCATCCTCTCCATTGTCTTACATACACAGCTAGTTAGGCTTATTGGTCTGTAGCTGGTGGCCTTCCTGTTGTCTTTTCCTTTCTTTATGATGGGACACATGAGCGCCTCTCTCCATGTCTGTGGCACACTGCCTGTCATCCAACTGTAGTTGTATATTTGCAACAGTTTGCTCATTGCTGTATATCCTAGGTGTTTTAGCATTTCGTTGGTTATACCATCCGGGCCTGGTGATTTCCTGTCTTTAAGTTTCCATAAGGCTGTTTTTAACTCTTCCATATTGAATGGTTTGGACATAACGTCCGGACTGTTTTCATTAATTCTAGTGTGGATTATTTCTTGACAAATGTCTCGTCTGCGTAAATTGACGGAGATGTTACTTTCATTTCTGTAGGATTCCGCAAATATGTCTGCTGCTTGTTTGCCGGTATATAGTTTCCCTGCATCGTCTAGTGTAATTGTTTGTCGTTGAGAATTGTTATCGTCATTCAATTGTTTAGTGAGTTTCCACAACTTTCTTCCTTCCTTTTCAAGGTTTAGTTTATAGATTTTTTCCTTCCAGCTTCTCCTCTGGGCTTCTAGTTTTCCTTTGATGAATTTTGCTTTTGCCTTTTGTAGCATGATATGGTTCTGTTGGGATGGTTGTACCTCTGCAGTGTGCCTTGCTTCGTTCATTTCTTCATGTAGGTTTTGTAGTGTGTTGGACCAATATGGTACATAGTTCTTCCTCGCTCCTCTCGGTATTGTCTCCTCTGCCGCTTTGAGTACTCCATTATTAAAATCCCAGATGACTCTGTTAATGTCTCTGTCTAGTACTCTAATATCTTTTGTAAGCAGATTTGCTCTGTGTTGATAAATGGACCAATTTGCTTTTTTATAATTCCATCTTGGCTGACTTGGACTTGTATTAATTTTGATGAATACAGGGCGATGATCACTTCCACCGAGTTGTTCTCCTATTTCCCTTTCCACTATCCCAGCCAAATCAGGTGTGCAGAATGCCAGGTCTGGGGTAGAGGTGCTATGCCATCTTCTGGAGTAAAAGGTTGGAGGATCATTAGGGTTGTTTAGAAGGGTTAGGTTATTGTCGTCTTGCCAGTTTTCTATCTCTTTGCCCCTTCTATCTAGCTGGTTGTATCCCCAGATTTGGGAATGGCTGTTGAAGTCTCCCACCGCTAAGAAGTTGCCACTGAGGACGTCTATACTAGCCATGTTCAGTGGTATGTCACTGGGGCAGTAGAAGTTTAGGAGATCCAGTTCCAGAGTGTTATGTTTAAGATGGATTACTTGGTATTCTGCACCTTCTTTATATGTCTTGGATTCTATAGCGTTGAGGTTATTCCTTATCAGTGTTAGTATGCCACCCTTCTTCCGATCTTTTCTGTCAACTCTGAAGCATTGATAGCCCCGTATCTTAAAATGTTTTCCTTCCTGTAGGTGGGTTTCTTGTATGCAGCATATGCTAATTTCTTTCAGAAATACGGTATTCTCTAGTTCAGTCTTTTTGTTGTTGACTCCCTCTGCATTCCAATGCATGACATTCAGAGGGGTCGTCGTCTTATCTGGTTGGCCAGTTACTTTCCCCTTCCGCCTCCTGGCTCCACTAGGCAGACTAAGGGGACCTCCAGTAGCTGAGGGTGGATTCTGTCGAGGCTCAGAATCCGGCACTGCTTCTGCCTGGAGGGACTTCACAGGGCGAGCACCATAACGATAATTTTTTGACATCTGTTGTGTAGACATATTAAACCAAGGCAGGTTGCATGGTACCATGGTTGCTGGTGCGCCTCCTGGCCTGGTACCTCTGACTTCAGCACCTGTTTCTTAAGGCAGAGTGTGCTCATGCCTCCCCCTCTGGCTGGGGGATTTGACTTTGCCTTTACCTCGTTTGCTGTCCCATCTTGCCTCCCGCTGGGGTTGATACCCAACCTTCTGCAAGATTACTGGGTATAACGGGGTCCACCATGAGTAGGTGAGGTAGACTTGGGCAGGAGAGGCTAAGAGACATGTTGAGTCTTGTACTGCGCATCACTGCCCCATTTGGACCCTATGATATCCTTATAACACTTATGATAAGTGAAAATCTATTAAATGGAAACATCAGGCCTTTACACACACACCCCCTCCCCATCTTTACTATTTTTGTTTGATTTTTTTGTTGGGGTTTGTTTTGTTTTATCGTTTCTGTTTGTTTTGATTAAAAAATATTTTTAAAAATTATTTTTAAAATTTTAAATAAGATAGTCCTGTGCACAAAATTGGTAATTTTCATTTATCTTAATTACAGTGATTTGACAGATGTGATGCCACTTTCATGTATCGGCGGTTATTCATGTTATCTGGAATTGAAAACATGTAGGCCTAGGCATATCCTAATTATAACCCTGCAGAGCAGAACGGGATATGTCTCTTCATCATAAATATAATAAAAAAAGCATTCAAAATATATTTATTTCCAAAAAATGGTCTGATAACAGGGTAGGCTATAGGATATGGAATCACCATCAATTTCTATTCCTGACCATCTTAAACTGTGTCAAACATATTCCTGTAAGCAGTTGTAAACCAAGAAATTTCATTCAAACACTAATTTTGGCCATGGTTAAAAATAAAACTGTAAATAGGCCTACATTGTAAATTATAGACGCAAGTACAGTAGGCCTATCTATAAACTGCACTTATGAAAATATGTTTTATAAATGAATTTATTACTTACCTCAGTTGAAATGAATGATTTAATACAACTTGAATGCTTAGAGACAAGTTCTTGGTTTTTTGTTTTTTTTTAAAGTTTTGCCTCGTTTTGGCGAGGCACGTCCCGTTCAACCTAGTCGGTTATATTAGGGCGCATGTCCAAATATAAAAGACCCTTAGGTCTGAGGTTATAAATCAATTTTTTCCCAGTAGTTTTCGAGCGCTAAAAATAAATCTGCGTTCACATCATTAACGCAAATCGCCGAAAACGCAAATCGCCGAAAACACAAACTGCCGAAAACATCTGGAAATGGATTTAGTGCGCAAAGGGAAGTAAAAATTCTACGGTAACTGAAGTTTAACGAAAAATACCACCAATAACTGAAAAATGGACAACTTTCGATTTTTTTTTCCAGGTCCGATGCAGGAAATTCAAGGCTTTTAGCCATTTTTCCAGGCTTTTCAAGGCCTGGAATTTTTTTTCTTCCGTTTTCCAGGTTTTTCAAGGTCGCTACGAACCCTGTTTTTCTGTCTCGTCAAAGACCCCCGGGATCTACTTACTTACTTAGTCGTTCCCCTTCTACCGTGAGGTGTAGAGGTTTGGAAGAGAGAGCGCCAGACCATTCTATCAGCTGTCTTCTTCCTGGCCTGGTTCCATTCTAGTCCTCGGTCCTTCAAAGATTGTCTAATGTTGTCCTCCCAGCGGACTCTGGGTCTTCCTGGAGGTCTGGATCCCTGGCTCTTTGTTTCCCATGCTTGTCGTGGTAGCTGATCTTCTCCCATTCTGCAGACATGGCCAAACCATCTTAGTTGGGACTGTTCTATTTGGGTCTGCAGCGGATGGGATTTTAGGCCTTGACGGATTGTCTGGTTGCGGACCATGTCTCTTCTTGTTACTTCAACCACTTTCCTCAGATACCTCATTTCTGAGGTTTGGATCTGGCTTTTGTGGGTTGTAGTCATTGCCCACGACTCGCATCCATATGTCAAGACTGGGACATAGGTGGAGCGGTATACAGCCATCTTCGTTTTCTTACCAACCTCTTTCTTGCTGAGGAATCCACGATTTATGGCCTGAAAAAGTCTCCCAGCCGCTGCTTTTCGAGTGGCCAACTCTTCTTTGATGCCTCCCTTTCGGTCTATAATAGCTCCGAGATATTTAAAGTGGTCGACCTGCTCCAGGACCTGTTCTCCCAACTTAATCTGATGTTTTCTTTCTTCTCGTGATATCACCATGGATTTTGTTTTAGAGCTGCTTATGACCATCCCTCTTTTCTCCAGCTCTTCCTTCCAGACTTGCAGGTTGGATTGGAGATGTGCCTCTGATTTCCCGGGATCTACATGGGGCAATATTTCAGAATGATGATTATTACGTACGAGAATATTGATGATTATTGTTCATTCATTATCCTTCACTTTGGTATGGAACACAGACCTTCAACAAACATTCAAGATCTCTCCATGTCTTCTTATCCATTTAATGTTTGTCTCCAATTATCCTCAAGGCATGATGATGATAAAATAGTATTTCAGAATGATGATTTCAATGTAAAACAATGATTTACAATTATTATAAATCATTTACTATTATAATAAACAGTAGATCAAATTTAGACTATTTAAAACAAACACACTCACGAATGCACACAGACATACATATAAGTTCTGAGTTTTTACATTTGCTAATTTAAAATGCCCCACGTAGTTTCCAGGGCATCTCTGAGGGCATAACAAAAGAACAGGGCTACTGCTACCCCAGGCATAGCGTAAGAGGCAACTAATAAAAGGCTGTACATTTGGTCTGGCAACATCATCATATATAACTAATTGCTACAGACACCAGCACATTAATGTTTTGGTGCTTGTTTCCTACAAGAGGAGTAGAGGAGTAGCTGTATTTGTGGTGCCATACCCTATAGGGAATGAAAATAAATTCAATAACTGAATATGGACTTCCTCATCTCAGTGTTGGAAGTTATTTTATGTTGTCTGGTATAAATATTCTGTTTGGTGGAAGCTTCCTGAAGCGGTGGTTCCATGTTCCATAAGGAACACAAAGGCACACGATGACGATGATATTACAAGCTCTGATTTATAAGACACTAGCAACACTGGACGTTTTGGGGTATACAGTCACAAGTAAGAGACAAAGATGAGAAATATAGACAGGTTATGAGAGGGAAAAAAAAAAACTAAACAAAAGACATTACAAACACATGAAAAAAATGTGGAAAAATAAAAGATAAATAAATTTAAAAATAAAATGTAAATGAAAACAATACAAATACAGTTCTCTCTGAAGAGAGCATTAACATTTTAACATAACTTTTCTAGAACTTACTTAACATTTCATTCTCGTCAATGCGTTTTTGTAGCACACCCTCCTGCACCTTCCTGTACTGCTGCATGTTTTCAATGTATGTCCGTATGACCTTCCCGTCGTGCTTTGACATTTCAATTCTCTCTTTCATTTGTTTCTGTTTCTCCTTAGATAAAAAAAAAAAGAAGGCAGGACCAAAAATTACTGTAAAAATGCAAATTAAAGATAATGTACTGATTTCTTGTAGTAAAAAAAAAAAAAAAAAAAATTTGTCAACATCCTCTGGTGACTGCCCTGTGCTAAAACAAGATGGTATAAGTACTTCCATAGCAAATACGAGGGACGGTCAAAAAGTAATGCCTCGTAATTTTTAATTTCATTCAATAGGCAAGAAAACAGATAAAATTCACATTGAAATGTAGCCCCAAGTCTGAACTTCAAAAATTTATTTCTCAATGTAGTCTCCGTTATTTGTTAGTTTTTGTCCATCTTCTCACAAGGGCATGTATCCCCGCACGGTAAAAATTTGTGTCCTTTTTCCTAAACCACTGGCGTACAGCGCGTTTAAGGGTCTTGGTGTCCTCAAAGTGATGTCCGCAAAGATCTTCTTTTAGTGGTCCAAACAGATGGAAGTCAGAAGGTGCAAGATCGGGACTGTAAGGGGGATGTGGTAATAATGTCCATCCAAATTCTGCAATCGCATCAATGGTGCGTTTAGCGGTGTGTGGCGTGGCATTATCGTGCAACAGTAGTGCAGTTCTCTGATCTTTTAATGGGTAAAGTCGCCGAAGACGACCTCTAAGCTTCTTCAAAGTTTCAATGTAATGGTCTGCATTCACCGTGTTTCCCTGTTTCAAGAAGTCGAGAAGAATCACACCCTTCTCATCCCAAAACACGGAGGCCATAACTTTCCCTACAGATGATGAACTTTTGAACTTCTTTCTTGGCGATGTTGTGTGATGCCATTCCATTGACTGCCTCTTGGATTCTGGTTAAAAAAAATGAACCCAAGTCTCATCACCTGTCACAATATTCAATAAAAACTTTTCTCCTTCAGTTTCGTAACGGTGCAGGAGGTTGATGGCTATGGTTTTCCTTGTTTCTTTATGTCTGTCTGTCAACATTCTGGGTACCCACCGTGCACAAACTTTTGAATAACCCAGGTCTTTAATGATGTTCTGGACACTGCCTTTACTAATGGACAACATGGAAGAAAGTTCATCCAGTGTAAACCGACGGTCACCACGAATGATGCCATCAACTCGATGAATGTTGTGTAGAGTCACTGCAGTAGACGGACGGCCAGTCCGCTTTGCGTCAGCCATTGAGGATTGACCTACTTCAGCTTCATCACAACGATGTACCCAACGTCGGACAGTGCTAACATCCACTGTTGAATCTCCATAAACATTCTTCAAACGTTTGTGGATGCGAATTGGGGTCTCGCCTTCAGCATTGAGGAATTCTATGACATAACGTTGTTTTAACCGAACGTCTTTGGCAGCCATTTTTAAACTGTTACAGTGGTGCCACCTGTTACTGAAACAGGTTGGTAATGCTATACAGTGCAGAAGAGTGTTTGAGGAATCCTGCTAAATTTACAAATTGCACACCGATGCAGTATTTACATACATAAAAAATAGGAGGCATTACTTTTTGACCTTCCCTCGTATATGTGTTTACATGTGGTCAGTTAGTGTACATGATATTTCTGTTACTCTTATGGGTTGATTGACTGCATGATGTTGTATAAGGTGAAATTATTCCATATGCTATTTGGCGTGTGAAAGTTGATGCTGAAGTCCTCTAAAAGAACATCTCAATGAAGAAAGCCCAAATGACAGATAGTGAGGCATAACTGAAAATAATAATGGAACAAAAACTATCTGCAATAAATAAATAAATAAGTTTTTCATTTCAGCGTACTGATCTTACTATAAGTACAGGTCCGTTTCTTCGCCTTGCTGAGTTGGTTCTTAATCTCAACTCTTTTGAGTTTAATGGCCAATTCTTCAACCAAATCAGTGGCGTTGCTATGGGTACTAAGATGGGCCTTAGTTACTGTTGCTGTAATCTTTGACGGAGTTTCAAGCGTCGATTTATTGGTTGTATGTTTTTCACCCTGGTCAAAGTTGGGGAACTATGTCTTAACTTTGCTGTGTCAGGTTGATTAGGGGTTATCTCCCTTTTTGGTTCATTCATTGTGTTTGACCTTTAGGGTCAAAGGTAAACAGTTCTGGGCTATGTGCCATGCGCAGTTGTTGAGCGCAAAATTAGACTTCCGTCAGGTAGAGATGCGTACTGGCTTCTGTGGGACGTGAATGTCCGTTGTATTTTGGGGAAGGAAAATCTTCGAAGTGACTGCGTCGTCAGTTTTCCCCAGTGATTTACTGTACGTCAGGAATGACGACAGTGTTGTTTCTTGTGTTCTGAGGATTCGTTTCAAGGTAACACCGACTTTATCATTACTATGCATTCGGCTGCAGAATTTGTTAAAGGCTTACCTAGCCGTGAAGACTCTAGGCAGAAATATGTCTCCAACTATATAAGGAAAAGACGATGGTCATATATCGGTCATGTCCTACGAATGCAAAACAACAGAATACCATTGCAGGCACTCACTTGGGTTCCTGAGGGTAAGAGGAAAAAAGGAAGACCAAAAGAAACACTCAGAAGAACAATAATAAGAGAAGGAAGAACGTTGGGATTAAACAATGTGCAAGAGCTGAGGAGTGGCGTCACAACGTACAACCTGGAGAGCACTGGTTTCTGCCTTATGCGCCGTGTTTGGCGCTTAAAGAATTTATTATTATTACCTAGCCGTGAGAACAGCTCACAGTTCCTATAATGCAGAACCTATATTTTGTGCTCGAGGTAGCCATTTAAGACTATTCGTCTTCATCTGATCAGAAGTCCAGTGACGAAGTTATATATGGTGGAAACCGCAGGTTGGCGGTATATTTATACAAACATTATAGCAGGGTTTATACAACCTGCTTAATGAAGAATACACAGCTGACGTCATATCGAGGCTCTGTGTAATGGCCACTATTCTACCGCATGAACAGATGTAACTGGCGTGTTATGCCAAGTTGAACGACGGCCCTGGTAATAGGATTACATGAGTTAAGGGCTCGTCTTTTGTATGACGAGTTATTAAGGTATCTGACGCGTTCAGTCAGGGATACCAAAGCGGCATTATGAACTGTACATTAAAGAACATACCACTATTGACCATGCCCACATATTTGAATGTTCACCAGCCTTAGAATGCCTGATATGTACCAAGCGATTTCAATTAACATGATGTACATGATCCTGTTTACATTGACTGTTCATGTGTGATTCTACTGTTAGTCCTGTGAATAAATGTACGAACTGTCACCAGTAGTTTCAACCATCATTGGCTTCAGTACGAGTGTGACTGGGTGTATTGTGTAACTATATATGAGCCTAAACGCATTCGCGTCTCTACACACCCATGTCTCATCATCATCATCATCGTACAAGAACCATGTATGCTTTCGGCGTGAGTGACCCAGATCTTCACTGCACCATTATACTGTTCAGGTGACATCAACACGCATACCTGATCAACTACACATCAACATTTGCATCACGTATAAAAACACAACTAACATTTCTGGTGGCCGTAACATTTCTGGCAGGCCAGTTCCGTGGGCTTTTCGGCTTCAATTTTGGTTTCTGCTACAGATTGGAATGATCAAGGTTGACAGCTAATAAATAACACACATCCGTAGTACTCTACATTTCAAAGTTTTGGCTACACAGGACAGTAGAAATAGGTCATCGACTGTTGACCCACAGAAACAGCGTTAGCATCTATGTGATAATGCTACATGTACTACAGTTGGTACAAGTACTGGAGTTAACATCTAGGCAATATTGCTACGTGGACCACAGCTGCACACAAGTCGATTCCTTTTTGTAAACAGTACCGCTGGTTGTTTACACGTTACAGTCAACAGACTCTTCAACGTCTGAGCGTTCAAGTCACGTAGTTCGAGGTCAAGTGTTTTTTGTAAACAGTACCGTCTACGAACTTTTTCAACATTGGGTCTCAAGTCTCAACTATTTGTCAAGAAGGTCATAGTAACTTTATGTTCCTGGAGACCACTACATGTTATTGTGGATCTGACAATCATTGCGCGCTTGACATTGTACTTCCGTGTTGACAAGGAGCAAGAAAGTTACTTTAATATCGTGTAACTGAGCTTTGTTTTGCAACACATTCCATTGATGATATTTATGTTATTTGTGATATTGTTGTGTATATTTCTGTGGGTTGCTTGGAAAGGTGACTCTTGTAGATAATACCACGTAATAGAGGTATCTACTGAGAGCGTGTCTTTAGGGATTGAGCAATTTTCCTTAATTGGAAATTGTTAGCAATATTTATTGCTATTTACGTTTAGTTGTGACGACATGTATTTTCGTTGTTTTGTAATATTTTTTTCTGTTCTTTAGTTTTGATTTCATTTGTTTGTATTTGTAGGTCTCCCTTTCCTATTGTTTAGTTTTATACAACTTTTTGTTTATAACAGTGTTGCCATTTGTCTTGTTTACTTTTCGCAGTCATCATTACACCTTTTTGTAACATTTTCCTTAGTTTCGCTGTATTGTTTATTTGACTTCTGCGAACGTTTTCGGTTGTTGTTTTGTATTCTTGTCTTGGTATTTATGATTGTAATACATTATTGTCATATACAGTCTACATACATATACTTGGTCATGTATTACTATTATTATTATTAATATGGTACACTCTTCAGATAGGGATTATTGATAGAATATTATTATAAAGAAACAAGGTAACCATACAAGGTCTTTGACTAAGACTTGTCTCTCAAAGAGAGTGAAATAAACCGAAGTGAGTATACAAGTCAGCGGGCTCATCATCCGCTTGCCAGCCGCTCTGATTACGGAAACAACAATTGTTTTTTGTTGTACCAATAAACGTCACTGGCGTAACGGAAGAACAATTAATCTCTTGTTGCCCTAAGATGCCACTAGGCGTACTGGCCACGAACTGCTTTGTCGGTCCGCGGCTAAGGATGGAAGAAGAAGAAGAAGAGTATACAAGTCTAATATTGAAGACTTGTCTCCCATTGAAGTGGGATAAGGTAATTTATATTTCAGGTATTGATAGCATATTATTGGACATAAGCTATTATGGATATGATGAAAATTGTCCATCATTTTCTTCAGAAAGGAAGAAAAAAATTACGTTTATTTGGTGAAGACTGTGAGGATTATGCTAAAGAGCAATTCCTACTTCAGGCGAGTGATGGTCTTAGAGAATATGCTGATTATAATTATAGAAATGGCTATTCTAAAGATAGAGTATTTAGACTTTCTAAATCACTATCCACACTCTTTTATGATGAAGGTAATGTTGTTGAGTTGGATGCGTTGAAAAAAAACGATAAATGAGCTTCGGAGTAAAAATAAAGCACTTACTGATGAGCTACAGCAGTCAAAAATGCAGAATGAGAAGAAGTTCTCAGAAATGAATTCTGAAAATGCTACAATGAAGAGGGAAGTGGAGTTTTGTATAGAAGCTAATAATAGACATGTTAGAGATTGGGCTAGTCAGAAAAGAGGGTTGGAGAATGAAGTTACCTCATTAAAACAGATGATGGATAATCAGGTAGATAAGGTGAACTCTTCCACGCTTGATTTAAAACTACTGTGGAAGATTATAGAAACATTAGCTCTTCCTAGTGAGAATAAATTGAGACAATCTCAACTGGAAAAGGAGAAAAAAGAGTTATAAGTTGAAGTGAGCTTAATGAAGAACAATCATCTTTGTAAAGAACAGTCTTTTATTAGTGAGCTTGAACAAGTAAAAATGAACTGTGAGAAAGTAAAAGTTCAGGCCGGACAAGACAAGAAGTCTTACGAAGGAACAATTCTGGAATTAAGGAATGAGGTGAATCTTCTGCGAAGTACTGCTATAAGGAAGAATATGAAATCTCATGAAGAGATTAATAAGTTTAAAAATAGCAAAGACAGTGAGATTCAGTCACTATAACTGGAGTTAACACAGTTGAAAGCGAATAAAGAAAAGGATGAGAAAATTGATGAACTTTTGACTACTCATCATAGTGCTATGGAAGCACTCAGACTTGAACTTGTTCAAGAGAAAGTTAAGGTTTTAGAAACCACATCTCAAAAGGAAAAGTTGAGATTGGATCTTAGAGATAGAATAGTTAAAGAGAAGACTCTAACTTCACAGTTAGATGACTTAAGGTTAGATTGCAACAGACTTCATGCTAAAGTCAACGAGAGAGTTCATAAAGTTGTTTCTAGAGAGAAAGCTGTTGCAGAAGTAGAAATTGCAAAACTTCGCAACAGAATTGATGGTTTGTTAGATATTGTTTTGAACAATAAAATGTTGTCTGCTACCAAGGTGAATAGATTTGGACATAAAGCTGATGATCAATATGCTACAAATGCAAAGAGCCAGCCACATGCACTCAATGCTCATGGTAACACTAAGCAATATGTGAACAAATCTTTTCGTGGAAAATATAGTTTCCCACGGAATAACGATACTGCCTCTAATGGGAGTTGGCGTCAGGCCAACAAAGGTAAATCAAGTTTGGATCACGGTGAGGACTTTGATAAGTGTCTGTTGCGTGCATATTTTGACGCACATATTACAAAAATCGATATGGCTATTTAATATGGGAAAAATATAGACATTCATTCATTTGTGTATGAAAATGCTGTCTATGGTAAAAGCGAGAGAATCCATGTTTGATTCACACTTTTGATTATAGGAGTAATCGTTCTGGATATTGATCCGGCGCAAGGATATTGCGCTTACGTTTGTACTTATTTTTTAGGGCCAGAAAATATATTAATTTGCTTATTGTGTTTATGGCCTGAATTCATATGTATTACATATTATTAGTACAAGTAGAATCAGTCCTATATTGTATATTTTGGATGGGTAGGAGGGACTAGATTCTTGTTATTCCGGTCTAGCGGAAGTATGAGTTGTCTTGACAAGTCGTGATGAGTTCCGATGTACCGTGATAATGGCGGGTACGCAATTTTCAAAGGGCTGGTAGATTCTTAAGGAAATATGATTCATGAAGTGGTTTTCTTCTAAAGGAGATGGTATCTCTACTATAGTTTATGTTAGAGACTCTCCTAAGGTACGGTACAATGTATAATTCGGACTCCATGTATTGCCAGACCCTATTTTGATGATCTCATGTCGATTCGACCTAGATGGAACATTGTGCTTCGTATCGCTAGGGTCGTGTTTTGTATCGACAAAGATGACAGACTTTCCTACAGCGGTTATGGCTACGTGAATTAACCTGATCACCGTAGAGCTGTATGGAAACATTTATGAAATCATTTATATACCCATTATAAATTAACTCTGGCTTATATTCTCCTTCCTATGAATGAGTGAACGACAACTCAGGGAGGCAGCCATGTTAGATTTCGGTCATCATATGTTTTGATCACTGCCAAGAGAACAGATTATTTATCCTATTATCGGACAGTGACAGGGAGATCTCAATCTTGCTAGAAACCCCCCTTTCGTGGTTTCATAATATATACTACAAACTATGGACGTCAAGTAACTTTAGTTATTTACCGATCTGCCTTCACTGACGCGTTTAGTCAGATAGGGGGATGCGGCCATAATGTATCATGACATTGAACTTTTGATGTACTGCCCATTATTTCTGAATGTGTCATGACTTCAGATCTGCTATGTATACCTACAAATTGATATGTCAACATACCATGATGTACTCGTATGTCCCAGTGTGTACGTCTGAATAAATTGAGTAAACAAAGATTCCAGCAGTCTGCATTGGTGCCTTGTAGACACAAGTGTATGAGTGGTTATATTGGTCAGCACACGAACAGTACACCATTCGCGGTAATCACATTCTACACTTCTACTTCATACATACACCATCCTGCGTCGGTTGGAGTGACCAAGTTTAGGGCCTGCTTCCCCTGGAGCCTTTGCCTTCCCTAACTCAGGACTAGGGTGAGTTACCCATTTACAGCTGGGTAGACTGGAGCATGCCTGATCTCAACAACACACCACTCTTCCTTACAGAGCATACCGACTGACACTTTACAGAGTGGAAAGAAGAAAAGAAACTTTACAGTGGCGAGCCAGATTCCTGGGTCCAGCTTACGCAGTTTTGTGTTGAGAATCACAGTTTACAGCTAAAAGAACATTTGTTTGACCACATCAACACCAGTAGGACAGCTATACAGTCGATGTCAGCTTGACCTGTATTACCGATAGGATGCTGTATCTAGGTCAGCGCTTGTTGACAGTTTTTTCGCTGTACAGACAGTATTACACAGGACAGTGGTATCAAGTGTAGAAAATATCTGGAGCAGTATTGTTGACATTTCTCAACGTACAGAAGAATCACAGTGTTATTGAACATAAAGTGCATAGTTCATCGTTGGATCTTCATATGCTCAACAGAGAAAAATTGACAGTGTAATAGTTTAAAATTAAATCTATTACTGAATAAAGTGGCAAGTTATTAGTATTAAAATAAACTGTGCCTGCTTTACAACACTATACCTGCAACACATTCCATTCATGACATAAATTATATTGTATGCTATATGCTATTTATGCTTACATGTTATTTGTTATGTATTAAATTAGTTTATGTTCTGTGTGACTAGTACAAGGTATGCCGAGTGACATTGGTCTGGTACTAGTATTCTATAGGTACACATTTTCTTAATTGGAAATTTGTTAGCAACAATTTGCTGCTATTTCTGTTAGTTGTGATGAGGTGTTCTTTTCTTCGTTGTTTTTGGTAATAATTTTGTGTTCCTTAGTTTTGTTTGATTTGTTAGTATAATTGTAGGTCTCATCTTTCCTTTCATTTCAGTTTTTTACACCCTTATGTTTATACACTGTGGCGTTATTTGTCTTGTTATATTATGGTAGTTATCATCACGGTTTCTGTGATCATTTTTTTCATTTCTCCTATTTAATTTAATTTGATCTCTGCAAATGTGTTCATATTGTCTTTTCTTGTTTGTCCTTTGTAATGTCTTTAGTTGACATATGACGTATAGTGGTATACACTGATAGTATAGTACAGATCAGTACTTTATGATTGTTATTGTTATAAAACAAAATGTACAAGACCTTTGTAAGGCTTGTCTCCCAAAGTGATTGGTAAAGGGAAATATTTTTTCCACAGGTACTCAAGTGATCTTTGATTACATTGAGGTATACAAGACCTTTGTAAGGCTTGTCCCCACAGTATTTGAGATACAGTTATTGTTGTCCACAGGTACTCAAGTTATCATTGGTTATTATAAACCATACAAGTTTGGACTAAGACTAAGTCTATGGTATAGACTTGTCTCCCATTAAAGTGAAATAGGGTAATTTATTTACTTTTTCAGGTTTCTGATTTAAGAAGACAATATGTCTACATTAGATTATTTCATTGCACAAGGAAAATCTCTTGATAAGACTGGAAAAGACTTAGAACAATGGGCTGTTGCTCAATATGACAAAGCATTAGCTGCAGAAGAGAAAAAAAAACTGCTGCTGCTGTTGAAGAAAGAAAAGCTGCTGCTGAGGAAAAAAAAGCTGCGGCTGAGGAGAGAAAACTTCAAATAGAAGAAAAAAAAGCTCTGGCTGAAGAAAAAAGATTAGAAAGAGAAGCTGCTGCTGAAGAAAAAAAAGCTCTGGCTGAAGAAAAAAGATTAGAAAAAGAAGCTGATACTGCTGCTGAACTTAAGAAATTGCAGATGCAAGTGGAGGAAAGGAGATTTGAGGCAGAACAGAAGAAATTAGAAGCTGCTGCAGAACAGAAAAAATTAGATGCTGCTGCAGAACAGAAAAAATTAGAAGCTGCTGCAGAACAGAAAAAATTAGAAGCTGCTGCAGAACAGAAAAAATTAGAAGTTGCTGCTGCTGCAGAACAGAAAAAATTAGAAGCTGCTGCAGAACAGAGAAGATTAGATAGAGAAGCTGAAGAGAGAAAAGCAATAAGAGAACATGAGTTTGAATTAGAGAAATTAAAATTGACATGTATGAGTAATGTTAATCAGGCATCTGGTGGTAATGGTAAACCCTTTGTGTACAAGGTCAAAGTACCAGCGTTTAACCCTACCAGTGATGACATAACATTTTGGCTTTCTAGATTTGAACGGGCTTGTCGATCTCATAATGTTGACAAATCACAGTATGTGAATCAGTTGTCTGAAAATCTAAAAGGGGAGTCTCTGAGTAAGTTATATTTTGTTGAAGAGGCCGACAAAGATAATTATGATGCTGTTAGGGCAGCTTTGATAAAGAGATATCAGCTGTCTGAGGAAGGTCACCGTCTTTTGTTTAAAACAATGAGACCTGAGGTAGGTGTAGAATTCTCAGATTTCATCTCAAAAGCACGAATTACACTTTCACGATGGATTGAATTATCCAAAACAGAGAAAACATTTGATGGTCTTACGGATTTATTGCTAAGAGACAAGGTCATGTCTTCTGTAAATAAATCATTCCTAGAGTTCTTACATGAGCGTAAACCGAGTACATTAAAGCAAATGGAAGAATATTGTGACCAGTATGCCACGGCACACCCTGACATGATTCTTAGTAACTCTAACATTAAAGAGAGTATGCCAGTTGCTTCGGCAACAGAATATAATCAGAATTACTCACACAAATTCCAAGGAGCTAAAAATAAATTTGATAAAAAGGTTAATTGGAATAGGTATCAAAACCAAGATAACCGCTCAAATCAGAGTTCTTCTTTGAAGAACTGGAATCGAGCTGATAGTCCTCGACACGCGAGAGGTACCCATAATGTTAGAAATTCTCGAAAAGGGAGTAGCTATAGGAACTACCCAAGTGCTTCATGGAGACAACAGAAACAATATTACAGGGATACTCAATATAATGAACATGATGATTATGATAATGAATGTTATGATTCAAACCCAAATAGGGGTTATAACAGAGGCAATAATAATTATAGAGACAATTATAACCGAGGTAGATCACAACACAAAAGACATGGTAAATCGTATTACCAGGCTAACTCTGCACAACAGGAGTTCCACGACACCGATAATCAGAATAATGATAAAAAAGACTCCAACAGTGTAGCAAATTCCGCTTTCGATTTTGCTAGAGCATCTGAGTGTTCGCAATGCAAAACATTATTCGATCCAACCACAGTGTCTACTTTAAGCTGCGGTCACCCGCTTCCCGCTCTCCATGCGTCAATTGCGCATAATGGAAGGGGTGCTCTTGTCTTTAATAGGGGCCTAATAGATGGTACTCCGGTATCAATTCTTTTCGATTCGGGGTGCACTACCATTGGAGTGAGGCAATCACTCGTAAATCCTTCTCGAGCTACAGGCAATATAGTCAAATGTGTAACATTTGGTGGCACATTGGAGAAGTACTCCACTGCCATTATCAATATTGCTACGCCTTTCTTTACAGGAGAGGTGCAAGCATGTCTCTTGCCGAATCCGATCGCTGATCTTATCATCGGTCGCATTCACGGGGTGAAAGAATGCACTCCACAGCAAATTTCTAATTGGGAAAATGTTAATATGCAATCGGCTAATGCAGTAATCACTAGGGCTCAAGCTCTTAATATGCCACAATCTTCACATTCTGAAGATAATGATGCGCAGATCCAAGATGATCCCTTGGAGATTTCCCACGATTCCTTTATCAAACAGCAGGAAGATGATCCTACTCTAAAGAAATTCTTTACTCTGGCAACAAAAGGTGATCCGAATAAGGATACTAATCGTAAATCTTGGATTACGATGAAGAATGGCGTACTTGTACGTATGGTACAAGACTCCGCTAAGTCCATTCATTCTCAAATCCTTGTGCCTAAAAAATATGAGAGTTAAAATCTTACAGCACGCTCATGATTCGCAGTGTGCTGGACATATGGGTTTTTCCCGTACTAAAGCTAGAGTTCTTCAATCTTTCTTTTGGCCTGCTGTGAATAAGGACATACGAATCTATTGTCGATCTTGTAAAGTATGTCAAGAGATTAAATCCAGAGGTCCACGCCATGATGCACCTATTCAGGCTGCAGACATTCCCATTCGGCCATTTCAAAAAATGGCGATAGACATCATTGGTCCATTTAAGATAAAGTCTGCTAGAGGACACCAATTTATTTTGACGTGTGTTGATATGTGCACACGTTGGCCGGAGGCTGTTCCTCTAAAGAGCATAACTACTGCTGATGTCGCAGATGCTCTTTGGTTAATATTTTCTCGTCTGGGATTTCCAGCAGAAATATTATCCGACCATGGTACCCAACTCATATCGGATACCATGTCTCAAGTAATGTCGACTCTGAAGATAGAGAGATCGCTGAGTAGTATTTATCATCCTATGTCCAATGGGATGGTGGAACGTTTGAATAGAACTCTGAAAAACCTACTAGGTAAGATAACAGAAGATCATCCTCAGGATTGGGATAGGGTTTTACCCGCGGCTCTCTTTGCATATAGAGAGGTCGCCAACGAACATACAGGATTTTCTCCCTTTGAACTTGTCTTTGGCGCGAAACCGCGAGGTCCTATGTCCTTACTTCATGATCTTATAACTGCTGATAATATTGTCGATGACACAAAATCCTCTTATGAATATGTCATCGCACTTAGACACAAGATTATTGAAGCATGCAAATTGGCAACTGCTTCTTCTGAATTTGCGAAACAGAAGGCAAGGGAATTTGCCAATAAAAAGAGATGTTTGCGACAACTTTGTCCAGGTGACAAAGCATTTGTCTTGCTACCTTGTAGGGAAAATAGACTTCTTATTTCTTGGAAAGGTCCGTACGATATAATATCAAAAGTTTCCGATGTTGACTATATCGTCGATATTGACGGGAAGCGTAAAACCTTCCACATCAACATGCTCACGGAATTCCATGAACGTCCTGATTATTTACAACCTGTTTTCCAGGCAACGGACGATTTTCCAGTCCAACATGGACAGTACTCATCTCTGTCAGTAATACAGGATGAGGAAACGAGTTTCTCGGATGTAAATTTACCTTTTCCAATGATTCCTCTTCACTCTAATGAATCATGGAAAGATGTTGCAATTTCTCCAGAATTATCTCCAGGAGAGCAGAAACAAGTTTCTACTATGTTAGAACAATTTCAGGATGTCCTTACTGACATTCCTGGTCAAACGGATGTCATTCAACATGACATTATTCTTACTGACCATAGTCCTATAAGAGTCAGACCGTATCCTATCCCGATACATTTTCAAGCACAGGTAGAGAAAGAGTTAGATGAGATGATAGAGTTAAAAATTATTGAACCATCCACATCAGCATATTCTTCGCCGATCGTTATAGTACGGAAAAAAGACAATAACATACGTCTTTGCGTGGATTATCGCAAATTGAATCAAGTGACTAAATTTGATGCGGAACCTATGCCTTTACTAGAAGAGCTACTTACGAGACTATCGAATTCTCACTTCTTTACTAAACTCGATTTGTCTAAGGGATATTGGCAAGTTCCACTATCCGAACACGCCAAACCGTTTACTGCTTTTTCGACGCCTAGGGGTCTATTCCAATGGAATTTCATGCCTTTCGGTCTTATGAACGCCCCTGCAACATTTGTACGCATGATGCGTCAAATCCTATCTCATCGCTCAGATGTCATTGCGTATCTTGATGACATCTGTCTTTTCAGTGATACTTGGAACGATCACTATAATGGTATAAATGAACTATTGTCTATCTTACGCGAGCATAACCTGACAGCGAAACCATCGAAAGCATGTATTGGTTTTAGCGAAATATCTTTCTTAGGACACCGTGTTGGTCATGGGTTCCTAAAAACAGAAGACCATAATACAAGTAAGATACTTAACATTTCTATTCCTAAGACTAAAAAGCAAGTACGAAGTCTCTTAGGTCTAATACAATTTTATGGGCGATTCATCCCGAATCTGTCCTCCATTATGTCACCTCTTTCTTCCTTGCTAAAGAAAGGGTCTCCTAATGTAGTCCATTGGACTCAAGAATGTCAATCCTCTTTGGATAAGGTTAAAACTATGTTTTCTACTTCACCTATCCTAGTATTGCCTTCTAAGGATAAGACATTTATTCTTCGTAGTGACGCTTCATCCACCGGGATTGGAGCTGCACTAATGCAAGAGTACTCTGGAACTCTGCATCCTGTGATGTATATTTCTCGGAAATTAAATGCCGCAGAGAAGAATTACTCGGTCCTAGACCGTGAATTATTGGCTATGGTTTGGTCAATCCTTAAACTGCAAAGATTTCTTCTGGGCGCGCATTTCATTGTGGAAACTGACCAGAAAGCTCTTACGGCTATTCAGAGTAAAAATCTGAAGAGCGCGAGATCAACGCGATACGCGATTGCTCTACAGCCATTTCATTTTTCGGTGCGAGCTATCCGTGGGTCAGAAAATGTGATGGCAGATATTTTGTCTAGATGCCCACATGATTCATAACTGTTATACAACTTTGATACAGTTGTTTCTATGTTGAAATGTGTACACATATGTAATATATCATATATTGATTGTAACACTACTTAGCGGTTCATTGATATTTATTCACCGCTGATCTTTCAATGTTTTTCGTCTTTGATGATCATGATGTTAAGATATCTTAGATGAAATTTATGTATAAACTAAGGTGGAAATTGTGTCATTGCTATTATTGTAGTATGCGTTGGTGACACCTCTCTGGAAATATTTATACTTAGAGAAGTATTTTCTCTAAGGTCATAAAACTTATGCTTATCATCTGCGCATTGTATTGGTGCGTTGTGAGCCTATTGTATGTTGCTCCTAGATGTATTTCAAAAAAAAAAAATGTACCATTTTTTTTTTTTTCCCGAGGGGTGTGGTAATCTGTTGCGTGCATATTTTGACGCACATATTACAAAAATCGATATGGCTATTTAATATGGGAAAAATATAGACATTCATTCATTTGTGTATGAAAATGCTGTCTATGGTAAAAGCGAGAGAATCCATGTTTGATTCACACTTTTGATTATAGGAGTAATCGTTTTGGATATTGATCCGGCGCAAGGATATTGCGCTTACGTTTGTACTTATTTTTTAGGGCCAGAAAATATATTAATTTGCTTATTGTGCTTATGGCCTGAATTCATATGTATTACATATTATTAGTACAAGTAGAATCAGTCCTATATTGTATATTTTGGATGGGTAGGAGGGACTAGATTCTTGTTATTCCGGTCTAGCGGAAGTATGAGTTGTCTTGACAAGTCGTGATGAGTTCCGATGTACCGTGATAATGGCGGGTACGCAATTTTCAAAGGGCTGGTAGATTCTTAAGGAAATATGATTCATGAAGTGGTTTTCTTCTAAAGGAGATGGTATCTCTACTATAGTTTATGTTAGAGACTCTCCTAAGGTACGGTACAATGTATAATTCGGACTCCATGTATTGCCAGACCCTATTTTGATGATCTCATGTCGATTCGACCTAGATGGAACATTGTGCTTCGTATCGCTAGGGTCGTGTTTTGTATCGACAAAGATGACAGACTTTCCTACAGCGGTTATGGCTACGTGAATTAACCTGATCACCGTAGAGCTGTATGGAAACATTTATGAAATCATTTATATACCCATTATAAATTAACTCTGGCTTATATTCTCCTTCCTATGAATGAGTGAACGACAACTCAGGGAGGCAGCCATGTTAGATTTCGGTCATCATATGTTTTGATCACTGCCAAGAGAATATATTATTTATCCTATTATCGGACAGTGACAGGGAGATCTCAATCTTGCTAGAAACCCCCCTTTCGTGGTTTCATAATATATACTACAAACTATGGACGTCAAGTAACTTTAGTTATTTACCGATCTGCCTTCACTGACGCGTTTAGTCAGATAGGGGGATGCGGCCATAATGTATCATGACATTGAACTTTTGATGTACTGCCCATTATTTCTGAATGTGTCATGACTTCAGATCTGCTATGTATACCTACAAATTGATATGTCAACATACCATGATGTACTCGTATGTCCCAGTGTGTACGTCTGAATAAATTGAGTAAACAAAGATTCCAGCAGTCTGCATTGGTGCCTTGTAGACACAAGTGTATGAGTGGTTATATTGGTCAGCACACGAACAGTACACCATTCGCGGTAATCACACTCTACACTTCTACTTCATACATACACCATCCTGCGTCGGTTGGAGTGACCAAGTTTAGGGCCTGCTTCCCCTGGAGCCTTTGCCTTCCCTAACTCAGGACTAGGGTGAGTTACCCATTTACAGCTGGGTAGACTGGAGCATGCCTGATCTCAACAACACACCACTCTTCCTTACAGAGCATACCGACTGACACTTTACAGAGTGCATCGAATTTTCAAACTTCCAATAAATTGATAAAAGAGAAGAAGACTATTAGTGCCCATCGTACTCAGCTCAGTCAGTACGATGTACCTATTAAGCATATTGCTACAGGGAAAAATAAAAGCAACTTTACTAAGAGAAATAACCGTGATTGTGGACAGTACCAAATGCGTCCATCACGTAACGGTTCTTCTTCAAAGAACTGGAGGCAATTTAATTGTCCTCAACATTTTGGGTCTAGTAACTATAGGAACTTTGATAAAAGTTACCAACCTTGTGATAGTTTTTCTTGGAAACAACAAAATCCACGTAATAGGAATTTTGATTATAAGGGAAATAACAATCGCAATTATGGTATCTGGAGCTCAAATAAGAGCAATGGTCTCAACAGAGATAATAATTTTGATAGATCTCGTTGTGATGGTAGATCTCAACATGAATCTACTTAGCTCTGGTGTCCTAGATTTCCTGATACACTTCCAGACTTATGTCTGTTCCTAATATCATAATATATATTAACACAATTGTGTCACTATTTGGATGATGTATAATGACTTTAATAAATTTGGTTATGTCCATCCATGATATATATCCATTAGATATGTTGATAGTATAGCATTGTATTTCATGATATTTGTATATTGCTATAATTATAGTATTTCATAATTTTTGATATGTATCTTGGGGTTGCCAGCAACTTAGATTTCTTTGATGGTACCTCCCGAGTTGGTTTTGCTTAGAGGAAATATAAATTGGCTCCAGACGCTTTATTTGTGCGTCTATTGTACCTGATATTAGGTTCATTCTTTCATGGGCGCATAATTGATGCTTGTGCTATCTTGCTCATGGATATATTTTTTTTTTTAAATGTGTCTTTTTTTTTTTACGGGGGGGCGGGGGGGGGGGGGGGGGGGGGGGGGGGGGGGGGGGGGGGGGGGGGGGGGGGGGGGGGGGGGGGGTGGGGGTGGGGGGGGGGGGGGGGTGTGGGTGGGTGGCGCAGTAATATGTTGCTGTAATCTTTGATGGAGTTTCAAGTGTCGATTTATTGGTTGTATGTTTTTCACCCTGGTCAAAGTTGGGGAACTATGTCTTAACTTTGCTGTGTCAGGTTGATTAGGGGTTATCTCCCTTTTTGGTTCATTCATTGTGTTTGACCTTTAGGGTGGGACCCAAAGATGCAGCAATAGAGAATGCAGTCAGCGACCCATAGCTTGACTGCTTGCATCAGGGTCAGCGAACCAGAGCTGACCAAGACCCTACTCCACCTCCACGTGGTGGTCCTGGAAACAGACTGCATCACTGCAGTCTGGCTGAGAGAGTAGGGATCAAAGAGGGAAGGCTAACCTGTTCCCAAAAAATGTCGTGCTGAAGTCGGATGTGTTGGCCGAAAGGCGCAGATATCACAGCTTCGGCGTAAACAGACACAACGCAACCACCGTCCTTTTCAGGACGAACGAGGAAGAAGAAGAAGACCTTTAGGGTCAAAGGTAAACAGTTCTGGGCTATGTGCCATGCGCAGTTGTTGAGCGCAAAATTAGACTTCCGTCAGGTAGAGATGCGTACTGGCTTCTGTGGGACGTGAATGTCCGTTGTATTTTGGGGAAGGAAAATCTTCGAAGTGACTGCGTCGTCAGTTTTCCCCAGTGATTTACTGTACGTCAGGAATGACGACAGTGTTGTTTCTTGTGTTCTGAGGATTCGTTTCAAGGTAACACCGACTTTATCATTACTATGCATTCGGCTGCAGAATTTGTTAAAGGCTTACCTAGCCGTGAGAACAGCTCACAGTTCCTATAATGCAGAACCTATATTTTGTGCTCGAGGTAGCCATTTAAGACTATTCGTCTTCATCTGATCAGAAGTCCAGTGACGAAGTTATATATGGTGGAAACCGCAGGTTGGCGGTATATTTATACAAACATTATAGCAGGGTTTATACAACCTGCTTAATGAAGAATACACAGCTGACGTCATATCGAGGCTCTGTGTAATGGCCACTATTCTACCGCATGAACAGATGTAACTGGCGTGTTATGCCAAGTTGAACGACGGCCCTGGTAATAGGATTACATGAGTTAAGTTAAGGGCTCGTCTTTTGTATGACGAGTTATTAAGGTATATGACGCGTTCAGTCAGGGATACCAAAGCGGCATTATGAACTGTACATTAAAGAACATACCACTATTGACCATGCCCACATATTTGAATGTTCACCAGCCTTAGAATGCCTGATATGTACCAAGCGATTTCAATTAACATGATGTACATGATCCTGTTTACATTGACTGTTCATGTGTGATTCTACTGTTAGTCCTGTGAATAAATGTACGAACTGTCACCAGTAGTTTCAACCATCATTGGCTTCAGTACGAGTGTGACTGGGTGTATTGTGTAACTATATATGAGCCTAAACGCATTCGCGTCTCTACACACCCATGTCTCATCATCATCATCATCGTACAAGAACCATGTATGCTGTCGGCGTGAGTGACCCAGATCTTCACTGCACCATTATACTGTTCAGGTGACATCAACACGCATACCTGATCAACTACACATCAACATTTGCATCACGCATAAAAACACAACTAACATTTCTGGTGGCCGTAACATTTCTGGCAGTAACAGTTACGCTTGCCTGTTTATGGGCCACTTTGAATATTTGGTCTTTCATAGTTACGATGGACCAATACCCGAATTTTACCGTCGTTATATTGATGATGGTATTGGCATTACAGACATGTCTGAGGTAGACCTCCGTCGATTCATTGACTATGTTGGAAATTTCAATCCTGCCATCAAATTCACTTCTGAAATTTCTACGACTTCAGTGAACTTCCTTGACATCACTGTGACTATTAGCCCTACTGGTCTTAAAACGTCTGTTTATTATAAGACTACTGACGCTCACGGTTTCCTTCTTTATACTTCATCGCATCCTCTTAGTTGTAAAAATTCCATTCCCTTTTCTCAACTTCTTCACTTGCGTCGGTTATGTCACGATGACGATGATTTCCATCAGCGAGCTCAAGAGATGCTCGAGTTCTTTCGCCAACGTCTTTATCCAGAACATGTTTTATCTGATGCTCTTTATCGTATCACACACGTCACTCGTCAGATTGCACTCACTACTAAACCTTCTGTCCAATCTGACAGACTCAAACTGGTTCTAACTTTCCATCCTCACTGTCTGGCGGTGAAGAGAATTCTGTTTCGACATCTGCCTATTCTCCACTCTGATCCTGATACCAGAGAGTTGTTTCGTGATACACTTTTGGTAGCATATCGTAGGGATAGGAATTTTAGGGATATTCTTGTACACAGTCGTCTGCGACTTACTAGCCCTTCATACTTTGGTACTAAACCGTGCCAACGCCGTATATGTAAGAGCTGTCCGTTTGTACTCCAAACTCAGTCACTTTTCCGAAAGGAAAATTTATCATTAGAGAGTCTTTCACGTGCGAATCCAGAAACCTTATTTATGCTATCATCTGCAAGAGGTGCGGCATTACCTATATTGGTGAAACTGGCAGGCGTTTGGCAGACAGGTTTCGTGAGCACTTGAATGACATCTATCATGGCAAACATTTACCGGTGGCCCTTCATTTCAATAGGCCTGACCATTCAGGTAAATCCGATATCCATGTCACGGCCCTCCGTTCATGTGTCGGGGATGACAGGACTCACTTTTCATTAGAGAATCGTCTTATTTTTCAATTGGGCGTTTTATGTCCTGAAGGTCTCAATGTTCAAAATCATTTTGCATAAATTCTGGTAGCTTTTCTCTCTTTCATTCTTCTTTATTCGTTGTTTTTTCGATCTATCTTCTTATGTTTTGGTTTTGGTTCGTTTCATATCCTTTTGTATCTCTAAAAATTGTCGCTATCTTATACGTCACTTCCTTCAAGATTTCTTGGAGAGAGTACAGCGATCTTGTATATTCTTAACATTTACAGTTCTAGCTAAGTGACTTGTTCCGAAGTTTTGTTCATTCTCTATTTTTCGTTTCGTTTATTATTTACTTTCTTGCTTCGGTATTTCTGTTAGGTTTTTCGATTTTCTTGTATTATCATTGTACTTTTTCCATCTGTTTGTATCGCTCATTTTGTATTGTTTCTTATCATCGTATGTTTTTGTAGTACCTATTACTATATGTAATTCTTGTCTTTGTCACCTGTTTGTGGCTGACGAAGGGTAAAACCCGAAATGTCCCTTGTCTCATGTGAACTGTTATTTGTAAAACTGATTCAATACCTTTTTATTAGTTTATAAACTTATTTTTCATTTCAAGATTTCCCCTACCAAAAATGTATAATTTTTTTACTAATCACAAGCCAAAACAGTTGCAAGACATAACAGGACACAGACAAAAGAATTTGTTGATGCCCCCTCTCCTCAGTTTTACTTCTGTTCACAGAATCCTACAATACAAGAGATCAAACATGAAAGATTAGAAACCTTAAGATGCTTACAGTTCAAGGCTTGTTTTTCTTATCTTTCTTAGTTATTGCACAGTATAAAACTTACTTCTGCTTGTTCCAACAGGCCAACTTCCAGCTCAAGTCGTGCATTCTCAGCAAGTATGCCTTCAATGTTTCCACCTTGAAGTTTTCGAGCTGTGGATATCATAAGAAAAACCATCTAATTTGTGTACAGGAAATGATGAAAACAACTGCTGCGTATCAAATAAAAGATAATTAAATTGTTTATTCTGCATCCTCTTAACTGAAAACCACAAGAGAGAAGACTGGGGATGCCCAATGAGAGCCTGGAAAGAAACACCAGAAGATGATGCAATTAGAGCCTCATAGGCAGAACTAAAGATGGTGCCTTATGTAGCTCCTTGGGGCCTCCAAGAAGACAATTAAAGAATAGGGCTACTGTGCCCTCAGGCAAACCATCAATGACGATTAATATGAGGTTATGTATGGAGCTGACAACCTCACCATGTCAAGCAAATTGTTACAGAAACCACAGCTGCAAGAACAGATGAATAATTTGGTGCAGGCTTCCTGCAAGGGGACAAGCTGTAGTAGTGGCTCCATAGGGTGTGAAAAGACATCCAAGAAGATGGTGCAAAATACAAAACACTGGACAGCAACTGTGACGAACGATGAAACTCAGCTGGCCCTGAACTGTTTAGATGATATGGTAGACACCTCGTAGCATCAGTGCCCCCGAATATTGTTGTAACTTTCGTCAAACGGGAAGGCTTCCACCTGGGCTCATTAGCTATGCGCAACAGAAACGTGGAACCCCACCTGGGCTCATTAATATGTGTCTGAGCAGAGTGGACTAGTCACCACGTTCGCTAATTAATATGTAGATAGTTTTCTTCCATGCAGTCTGGACATCGCATTGTCTCAAGGGAAGGTTAAACCACACCCACTGCTATCCCGAGAGCAATCAAGAGCAGTTATTTTCCTTACCTTGGTCAGTACGCCTGCCTTAAAGGCGTTGCCTAAATCAAACGGAAGAAGCGGCATGCAATCAAAGACACTGAGGGATCTAAGATGAACGAAGCTAGTCTCTTGCAGGAATTTCACATCTCTGTGTCAACCAGAAAACCGCTCGAAATACGGAACGAACGGGCAAGACGAAGCGACCACAGAATTGGATAATCGGACGAGGAGCGGGCGGCTAGAATCTCGATTCTTTCCCGAGATCTTAAAAGGTGTTAGATTTTAACATGCCCCCCCCCCCAATCTTTCATTCCATTTTATATATATTCAGACCATGTAGAATGCCATTTTATCACTCGTTGCCAGACATTTTAAAATTCACTAGCTTATAGTTAAATCCTGCTGGAATTTCCTCTGGATTCTTGGCTATATTGGAGTGTAGTTATTCTGTGCTAAACGGTAAATATATATATATATATATTAGTTTCTAGTGATCTGTGGTCTAGTTCATTCATTTTATTTCACTGGATTTTGTGTTGATTTAAATCTATTAAATTAGTTTCCAGTCGAAAATTTAATGATATATCTATTATAGTATTTCCAAAAATAATAGATGCTTAAAATGCTTAAATTAACTTTTAAAGTCGCGAAGGAATTTTTAACTAACTAACTGAGTTAAGTTCTAGATATATATGTGTGTTTTAACCATTAAACTCCGCAAGTGTTTTCTTAAATACATAATTAAATACGCGAGTGTATATAATAGTCTTAACGGTAAATTTATCGCGCTTTAGAATGTTATTTGATTTTTAGGTATGAATTACATGTTTTTTATCTTTTATATAGGGTGATCCTAACCTTTGCATCCCAGCAAAGCAAAGCAAAAACATTGTATAGAGTCCTACAGACTCGGTTCTTAAACCCTCCAGAAGTTGATGAACAGTTAGATTTTAATCTTTGTGGTGATCCTCTGTTGGGATTCCGCTATCTAAATTTTTGCAAGAAAGAAAGCAACCCCAAAGAACAATCAACACATCATCAATAAATTTAAGATTAACTGGAGAAGAACAGTGCCAGAGCTATTTGCATTATTTTACTGCTCTATTAACGAAAGAAAATAGAAATCTTCCGAACACTGACTGTGCATATTTTTCTTCTCTGGATTTAAAACCCTTGAAGTAAACCATACCTTACCGGTCAGTTGTTATCATCACGCATTGAAGGAATTTTACCACCAGCGGCGAAATCAATGAGACCACACCCCATTTTCACCACCTGGATCTGAAACTGTGCCATCCCAATAGAACTTTCCTTTTAACATAACACAACTAAAGAACACTTAAGTTTACCGTCCAGCGATTCCGGGACTGTACTAAAGCATACACCTGATAATCTGGGGCTGGACACTGAAAACAGACACTACCTGTGTCGAGTGTTTCTTTGATGTTTGTGTATATTTCTAGGGAGTGCCAGATTTTACGATTCGGTAAGTGTGTGAGTAAATGAGTGTTGGCCATCACAAGCGTGCATGAATGACATGAGATTATATTTCAACCATTTGTTTAATTTGCCTACCAGGTAAATATTTTACTGTATTCTCTGCATTGTTCATTTAAGTGGGATTTTTGTTAACTCTGTTTCCCCCCCCCCCCCCCCCCCCCCCCCCACCCCCCCCCCCCCCCCCCCACCCCCCCCACCCACGCACACCCGCCCCCCCCCCCCCCCCCCCCCCCCACCCCCCCCCCCCCCCCCCCCTCCCCCCCCCCCCCCCCCCCCCCCCCCCCACCCCCCCACCCCCCCCCCCCCCCCCCCCCTCCCCCCCCCCCCCCTTTCAGTTTCTTAGTAAAGGGAAAACCAATTGAGAATAACAGGATTTTTCTTCTACCACCCATTCCTAGTATTGTAACACCTCTTTTGTCAGAGTAATTAAACTTACTGTTGGGTTACATTACCTATTTTTCTGATAACTACCTATCTTTGGACTGGGTTTATCTTTGTCTATTTCAAGAGGGAAGGGCATATTGGATACCATTCTTCATAGACCCCTCCCCACCTCATTATTTGTCTTCTTCTTCTTCTTGCGATCGCATCTTTGATGTTTACACCGTCAGACGAGTTCTCATGATGAATTCGACTGTTGTTTGAAGTTCCTCTTTAGCTCCATATAGCTTTGAGTTTAGTGTTGAGTCATTGGGCCAGTATATCTTTCTTAACTGGTCATACAGAGGACAATCCTGTAGAACATGCTCAGCAGTTTGTTCGTTTAATCCACATGTGCACAGTGGTGAAGCAGACAATCATAGCTTGTGCATGTGTTTATTCAGTATGTTATGCCCTGTCCTGAGGCGAAAAATAGTTATCTGTCCCTGCTGGTCGAGAGTGTGATAGTCGTCTTTGGGTTGGTTCTGTTCTCTTCTGATAGTCTGGATAGCTCTCTTTTTCTCAAAGTATGTGACTTCATTATCTTCTTGTTCACATTCTCCTCCCTTTTTTGCAAGTTTATCTGCCTTTTCATTTCCGGGTACACCACAATGAGATGGTACCCACTGAAGTATGGTTCTCTTTTTGGCAGCTACCTTGTTTAGTTCATTTCTCAGATGCGGGAGTTTACCACCCTTGAGAGCTTGCAGGACAGACAGTGCATCTGTGAGGATGACTACCTGGTGGCAGTCAGAGTTGGTGTTATAAATCATATTTGCAGCTTGCTCTAGAGCTTGAACCTCAGCTGTATAGTTGGAACAGAATTTACCAGTGGGAATGTGCCTAGTCTCATAGTGGTTGTCAGGATATGAGATAAAGATACCGGTAATTTCCTATCTTTCGTATCTTTTTGCTCCGCAGTGAATATATGTAGTTAGGTGTTGTTTCGTAGCGCTTAGGGTTAGGATTAGGGTTAGAATTAGGGTTAGTATTATGGTTAACACTAACACAAACCCTAATCCTAACCCTAATTCTAACCCTAATCCTAACCCTAAGCGCTACGAAACAACACTTGACTATACATATTCACTGCGGAGCAAAAAGGTACGAAAGATAGGAAATTACCAAGATACCAGCACCTCCATTCCTAACAGCATTAGTTGCTGATCCATCTGTATAGGCATGTATCCATGATTGATCGGGATAGCTTTCTTGGATTATACTCAATGTAGCAGTTCGTTTTTGCAGATCATTATACTCACATCCACTTGTGAGACCACTGACTGATGTATTAATTTGGAGGGCATTGCTGGCCTGCTCCCATGGTACAGGGTGGGCTTCAGTGGTGTTGTCTTCATGGATAGGTCTTCTTGATGCTGTCTTTTAAGTCTTTTTCCCCGATGCACAAAGCTGCTACGCTTTAGACGTCCCAATGCCAGATCATCTAGTCTTGCCTTCATTGGGTGCGTTGGCATACTGTTGTACTTTTCCATCTGGATCATGGTTTTTGTGTCTCTTCTATGGGACAATGTCTGTAATCCAGCAACCTTCTGCATCTCTGATATTGGTGTAGTTTTCATGGCTCCTGTAATGAGCCTGAGAGCTTGATTTTGCACCTTGTCCAAAGACTGCAGATGTGAGTTAGCAGCTGATGACCATGCTGCTGAGCTAAACTCTAAGTGTGGTCTTATTACTCCATTATAAATCTTCTTTAGATTTCGTTCATTTGCTCCCCAGTTGGTACCTGCTAATTTTCTGAGTATGCCTAGTCGTCTTCGGGCCTTTCCTTCTGCATTTTCAATATGCTTATTCCATGTAAGCCTTTGGTCAAATGTCACCCCAAGATAGGTGGGGTAGCTTTCTTCCTTGATCATGGTTGTCCCTAGGTGTATGTTAGCTGCTTTGTCCTTGGGGGCGAGGGAGAACAGTGTTGTGGAGGTTTTGTCTGTGTTTATTGTGATAAGCCATTTCTCTGCCCATGACACTAGCATGTCTGCTGCCCGCTGCATTCTGTAATTTGCTGTGGTGACGTTTTCATCAGCGCACCAGAGTACTAGGTCATCTGCATATAAGGCAGCTTTCACTCCTGCGGGGAGATCTTTCACCAGGTCATTGATGTAAACAAGGAAGAGTGTTGGGGAAATTACTCCTCCTTGAGGTACCCCCTGATGGAGCAACACTTTTCTGCTCTGCAGACCGTCAAGAGTGACTCTAGTTCTCCTGTTATGCAAGTATGACTGGATCCATTTCATCATGTTGCCTTGGATTCCACTTCTCCTAAGTTTTGCAATAAGGCCATCTTTCCACACCTTGTCAAAGGCCTGCTTGAAGTCGACCCAGATCGTTAGGACTTTTTTTCTTCTCCTGGAAGGCATCTTCTATTGCTTGAGACAAGTAAGTAACTTGGTCTTCTATACTGTAGCATTCTCTAAATCCAGCTTGTTCCGGCACCAGGATCTGCTCAGACTCTAAATACCATTTCAATCTGTGGTTGACTATTCGTTCCATAGTCTTCCCAACACAGCTTGTGAGACTGATTGGCCGGTAACTTGCAGCCTCGGTCTTACATTTCCCTTTCTTTAGTATGGGTATTGTGATGGCTTCTTTCCATACTTGGGGTACCGTTCCTTTTAACCAGCTGTGGTTGAATATCTCAAGCAGTTTTGTCTTTGCTGCTGAGCTCAGATTTACTAGCATTTCGTTGCTGATTTTGTCTGGGCCGGGTGACTTTTGAAACTTAAGCTTGGAAATAGCGTTCTGTAGTTCTCCTAGTGTGATGGGTTCCCTCATTGGGGCAGGAGTATCTGTCTGTCCCATGGTTGCCAGTATTTCTTTTCTTATCTCTCTCTGATGGTCTATGTTAATGGGTAAGTTGCTTTCTGAACTGTATCTTCTAGCAAACAGGTCTGCAGCTTGTTTTCCTCTGAAAAGTTTGCCACCTTCATCCAATGTGATAGTCTGCCTAGGTGAGGAGCGCTCTTCATTTAGAGACTTGACTAATCTCCAAAGTTTCCTGCCGTCTTTCTCAAGGTTCAGCGATGCCGTTTTAGTTCTCCAGCTTTTCCGTTTTTCTTCTAGCTTTGTTCTTTGAAACTCTGCTACAGCCTTTTTCCATTTGTTGTGAGTTTCAAGTGAAGGCTGAGACTCTGCATCCTTTCTAGCCCTGTCCATAGCTTCCTGACGTTCTTGGAGTGTGCTGGACCAGTATGGTATGTAGTTACGCCGGCATCCTTTGGGAATGGTTTCTTTTGCAGCTTGTAGTATGCATCTGTTGAAGTCTTTTACCACTTCATTAATGTCTCTGTTCTGTACCTTGAGGGTAGACAGCAGCGTGTTTACCTGATGCCTGAATAAACCCCAGTTGGCTTTTTTGTAGTTCCATCTTGTAATGGCTGGGCCTGTACTGAGAGTTGCACTCTGGACAGTAAGAAAGATTGGGCGATGGTCGCATCCCCCTAGTTGGTCTCCTACTTCTCTACTAATAGATCCAGCTATATCTGGGGTGGTGAAGGCAAGATCTGGTGTTGAAGTTGTGTGCCATCCTCTGGAGTAGAAGGTAGGAGTTTTTTTTTCGTACGCCCGCTAATACTCAAGGCGAAATCTCAGGTTATTGTTAATGTCTAACCTGACATTGATTTTACGTGAGTATCCCTTTTCTTGTACAGAGACAGGTGTCCCTCGCCATTCAGGCAGATACTCGCCGATTTCGGAGGTACCCATTAGAGCTGGGTCGGCTCAGGAGCCGCCAAGAAGGTAGGAGTATCTGTGGCATTATTGACTAGGATTAGGGAGTGATCATCTTGCCATGTTTCAACCTCTTCACCTCTGTGATCTAGATGGTTATAGCCCCAGCTCTGGGAGTGGCTATTAAAGTCTCCAACTGCTATAAAGTTGGTGGCTGGTACCTGTATAGAGCTGAGACTCAGGGGTTTGTTGTTTGGACAGTAATAGTTCAGGAGTTCTATTTCCATCTTGTCTACCTTTATCTGCAACAGCTGATATTCTGCTCCATCCATGAAGGTTTTCCTTTCGTGTGCATGAATGTTATTCCTTACAAGAGTAAGTACTCCTCCTTTTCGTCTATCTTGTATGTCGGATCTGAAGCATTGATATCCCCTTATTTTAAAGGTTTGATCTGCTTTCAAGTGAGTCTCTTGGATACAGCAAACACTGAGTTGCTTCTCATACAAGATGTTTTCCAGCTCTGTCTTTTTGCTGTATCCAGCCTGCTTGCTGTTCACTTCCTCTGCATTCCAGTGCATCATGACAAGTGGCACTCTGGGTTTCTCTTTTTCTGTTTTGTTTCGGTCAGTAGTTCTCCTCCGCCGTCTGCTGACTCCACAAGACGGTCTAGAGGGTCCTCCAGTAGCTGAGGGTGGGCTCTGTCGAGGCTCAGAGCCCGCTCACTGCACCTGCCTGGTGGAGCTCCACAGGGCGAGCACCAGTACGAGATTTATTTGACGGTGTACTCATCCATAAAAAAAAAAGCGAGTTGCGTGATACTGTGGTTTCCAGTGCGCCTTCTGGCCCAGTATCTACGACTTTAGCACCTTTTCAACGGGAGAGTGGGCTCATCCCTAATCTGTTTATGTTCCCAGTAGTAGACTATTCGCAAGCAGCCTGGGGGTGTCACTGCTCTGCGCGGACCTTGTTTACCGAGGCGGCGTCCGAGCTCGTTAGGTGAAAATATGGTTGCGTTATCTTCAAAATAGACCTGTCTTTCCCGTGGCTTTTCTGCCATCCTGCAACTTTGAGTTAGGGAGTTCTGAGCTCCAGTCTCTTTCCCAGGCATTTTATCCTGGCCTGGCACGCATACAGAGGACCCCACTTCTGGTTCTAAGTTAGCAGTTGGGGATAGGTGGGGTGGCACACTGTGCATTCCCCGTCATCCAGGGGGGCTCTCCAACTATGCAGAGCTTGCACAATGCTGTGCTCTGGTTCTGGGCTCTCCCAAGGAATCCTCACGTCCTGCACAGAGCCACTTCCAGATACCCACCACCTGCCATCTCTCCATTGTAGAAATATCCTGCATGCGGCCATCCAGTCAAGAGCCAGTATTAAGTCTGGTGCCCAAGTGATCCCCCCAAGCTCAGTGTACAATGCTGGGTTCTCATCATGCTGCAACAAAGGGGGATTGTGATGCTCAGCCATCTCTCGCAACTCTGCACCGATAAGTGACATCAGGGACTTAACTGTGCCTCAGTACTGGGAGGCCCCGTTTCCGGGTACACCACATACAGCCAATTGAGGCAACGGTCGTCGTGGGCGTGTCTTCAGTGGGGAAGTTGTGGAGTCTTCCTGTCCATGTTCTTGCACATCCTAACACTGCCCGCAAGACATCGGAGGTTTGGAGAGTGGCCTTCTCTGCTTTTTTGAGCCGGGGTGCGCTCCCCGGGCAAGTCTCGATGGGGATTGGGACGTGTCCACGCGCCAGTGGGCCCAGCATCGGCCGCATCTGATGGAGGACTTGCTCTGCCAGGTTTGAGTTAGTAAATTCCAACTTTGTCATCTTCATGGCATTGTGATGCTGGGGTGCCTGTGGATTTCCTACCACCCCGGGTAGGAGCCAGAAGTGTACTGTGCCAGCTCTGGGGGAGATAAAGGGGGTGTTTCTGCATCTCCTTGTGATACGTAGCCAAGGTAGGGCTCACAGTGCTCTTTCCCCGCCACCAAATTGTCTGCTGTTACGCCGAGTTCTCCGAGGCTCTAGGCATGTGACCAAGAGTTGAAGACAATAGGATCGTCACGTCCTGAGTCTCTGTGCCTGTACAATGGGTTCCGATCTTCAGGGAGCAGTCCACACTCGTTCCCACTCCCAAGACTTGTTCAGTATCCATCTGGCTCCTTCCCACCCACAGAGGGCGCGTACGGTGTAGTAATAATAATAATAATAAATTCTTTAAGCACCAAACACGGCGCATAAGGCAGAAACCAGTGCTCTCCAGGTTGTTCGTTGTGACGCCACTCCTCTTAGCTCTTGCACATTATTTAGGCCCAACATTCTTCCTTCTCTTATTATTGTTCTTCTGAGTGTTTCTTTTGGTCTTCCTTTTTTCCTCTTACCCTCAGGAACCCAAGTGAGCGCCTGTAGTGGTATTCTGTTGTTTTGCATTCGTAGGACATGACCGATATATTACCATCGTCTTTTCCTTATATAGTCGGAGACATATTTCTGCCTAGAGTCTTCTCTTATTTGTCGATTAGTCTTGAATTCTTTCCAACTGATGTTCATGAGTTTTCTAAGACATTTGTTCTCGAATGTATTCAGCTTGTTTTTAGAGTGAGTCATGTTTACTGTCGAGCCTGGTTCTGTTTCGGTAACAATAGCTTGTTTTACGATAGTGAATTGTTAACTCACTGATCAACCCTCCTATCCAACCGACCGATTCGAGGGTTTCGAGGTCAGTTATAGGAAAATATCTACACCACTAGATACTCTGGTGTATCTTTTATTCTATAATTTAACATAACATGGTACTATCCATCGAAATATACACATTCCTGATGTTTTTCTTTCGGCGTCTAAGGTGAGAAAAGAATTTCACCTCCATCTTGGAGTGTAGTGCACCGGTTTTATTATCAAGGTTTGCTCCTCTAGATCCGTTGCGTTTAGCCTGAGGATTCGCACCCTCAGTTACCAGGACTACCTCGAGGAGGGTGTGGCTCTTCACCACGCACAACGATCTTGGGGTATGAGAGGTTTTGCTAGGCCAAGAGACTAACACCGCAATGGTCGCTCCTTTCATGAACAAGAATTCACTAGGCCTAGGGTGAAGCAAGGGGGGAAACCCACTACCCACAACACCAACACATCATACCCCCTGTCTGTAAAAGACTTTGCCCCTCATTATTTGTATTTCTGTACCTATGATATTTTGCTTGTAAACAAATGATACATGTCGTGACTGATTTTTAATGATAAATAAACACGTAAACTTATTTAGTACTGTGTTGGAATACCCAAGCCCAAAGTTCCCATACCTGTTTAACATAGTTGTATACACGTACATCCGTGAGTTTGAAGCACCAAATTGGTGTGAGCGCATGAGTGATTGGAAACTGGCAAATAATTGTTTAGCCAGGAAGGAGAGTTATTTTAAAAGGAGTAGATTGAGAGAAACAGATTGTCGTAAGAGTCTTTCCTTGCTCTCCCCAGCACTCTGTGAAGCAACTATTTACTTTCTATCCCTTATTATCACTGAGCCTTCACCATCATTCTCCACTCTAAACGAGACCACTATTTCTAAGACTCTTTCTCTCAAAATAAATTTACGACAGCAACATCTGTAGCCTGTTTCACAGAAATAAAAAGGTTAGATAATAATTATGTTCTCATTTATCTACACTTGTGAATTCAAACTTAATGAGAAGATACCAGTCTTCACACAATCTGTCAGTAAATGTATCAGTAGCTTTGTTAGCTTAATAGTGGAGGTTTCATATTTCCCACTGAATGGCATCCTTAGATGCAAATCAACAGCTCAATCATAAGAACCCACAGAAGACATCATAGTTCATGGAATGTTTAACTAGAGCATAATCATCAGAGACACACTCCCAAAGAGGTGTCACACTGGCACTCAGAATTAATTTTTGCATATAAAATGTTCCTATACAAAATGGAAAACAAGGTTTCTATTAAGGCACTGTTGTTTTGATTCACGATTGATGTGGTTTTATAGAAGAATGTTAAAAAAACCATGGACAGCTAAAGGGTAATGAGATGACCTGAAAGAGGCCAGGGTGCAAAGGTTATCTCTCATGTTAGAAGGAAGCAGTCCAATTTGTTTTGGCATGTTATGAGAAGAAGAAAGCTGAAATATTTCATGTCAACAGGAGGAAAGATTGGAGGAAAGCTGAAATATACTGAAGCACATTAAAAACGCACCACTATTATATATACTGATGCCGAGAAGCTGGAAAAAAAAAAGTGTGGGAATGGATTTTCCCTGTGTTTGTCATGAGGTAGAGAGCGAATGGCTGCTGGAATGGAAAGTGCATGATTCAACCCACGGGTTTGTGTACAGACTACATGAAAACAATGAAAGTTACACGTGCAACACGATTCCCAACAGCTGTGACCCTGAAAATGTGTACGCGTTGTGGCAGTATACTCGGTATAAAAAGGCCGTTGAGACAAAACACCCAGTACATGTGCTTGAAATGCCACGACTATCTGTAAACGACCGCCAACGAGCCATTGGTATGTTGGAGACCGGAATGAGCTCGCGGGCCATTGCCAGAAGGATGAATTGCCACCACAGCACTATTGTACGTCTCAATGAACGTTACGGAACCAATGGCAGTGCCCGGGATAGACTTCGGAGTGGCCAACCACGAGTTACTACCCCTGCGCAAGATCGTCATATTGTGCTGAGTCACCTAAGGAACCGTTCTCTCCCGGCAAGTCAAACAGCAAGAGCAATAGTGGGTAGACGTGGGCAAGTCTCTCGAATGACAGTCATACGATACTCAGAGATACAGGCCTTACTGCAAGATGACCTTATGTTGGGCCAAACTTGACTCACAGACATCATCAGCAGCGCCTGCAATGGGCAGAGCAACATGTCAGATGGACTAGACTGCAGTGGAATGCTGTCCTATTCACAGACGAGAGCAGATTCAACATATCCTTTGCTGATGGACGTATGCGGATTTGGCGACGGTGTGGATTTGGAGGTGGCAGTATTCACATTTGGGGAGAATTCAGTTTTCACCATCGCTTGCCTCTTCATGTCTTCCGTGGAAACGTTAATGCTGTGACATATCGAGATGAGGTTCTGGATGCATTGGTTGCTCCTGCGTTCACAAATTATCCAGACTTGTAGCTTCTCCAGCAGGATAACGCACGTGCGCACACCGCATGCATTACGCAGCAATATCTACAGCAGCAGAACATTGTGATGATTGATTGGCCTGCCCTATCACCAGACATGTCCCCTGTAGAACATCTGTGGGACGAGCTTGGACGCAGAGTCTACAGGCAAGGTTCTCCAGCTAATCTGCAACAGCTCAAAGCTGCTCTTACACGTGAATGGGACTTGATTCCCCAGAATTTCCTTCAGAGACTTGTGTGTTCCATGTGGAGCCGCTGCCAAGCTTGTTTGCAAGTACACGGTGGACATACCAGATACTGAGGATAGTGTGAATGAATTTTTTTTTATTGGTTGCATTTTTGGTTTTCTCCCTTGCCTGCACAGAATGCAATGAATTTAATAACAATCAAATGTACAAATTAATGACCAGCATGGATTCATAGGAAAATGAATAAAGATTCCAAATATGTAAACTTGTAAACACTTATATTTACATTTCACACTCTGTTCCTGGATTATACAGGTGGTGAATGAATAAGGCAAGAACAGCCTTTTTTAGCCTAAACAACATCTGGAAGTCCTCCCAATACAGCACGAGCACAAAATTAAGATTATATCAGAGCTGTGTGCTTTCTGTGCTTCTCTATGGCGCGGAATGCTGGAGAGTTACAGAGAAGGAAATGTCGAAATTGTCCTCTTTTCACACAACATGCCTAAGAAAAATTCTCCGAATCTTTTGGCCGAATACCATCACCAACCAAGATCTGCTTACTCGGAGCAAGCAAGAGGACATGCACACCATCATAGCTGGCAGACGCTGGAGCTGGGTTGGCCATGTCCCCAGAATTGACCCCGATGCCATCACAAGAACAGCTATGCTATGGACCCCTGAATGAAAACGAAAGAGAGGCCGACCAAAAACAACTTGGCGGAGGACTGTGGAGGCTGAGATGCAAAGAATGAACCAGAGTTGGGGCACTGTACGAAGGATGGCCGCCGACCGAGCAAAGTGGAATCAATTTGTTGTTGCCCTACAAGACGCCACCAGGCGTAATGGCCACTGACTGCTTTGACGGTCGACGGCTAAGGATCAAAGAAGAAGAAGATGCCACCAGACATGGTACTTGAAGAAGAAGTAGTAAGGTTCCTGAATACAGCATGCCCACGACAAAGTGCAGACAAAATGTAAGTTAGTGTTATGGACGAGCAGAAGTTATGAAGTTTGTCAATTTTTGTGAATTACATGATATGCCCCGTGCAGTTCCTGGGGGTCTCTGAAGAGACAGAAAGAATAAGAGGTCAGAGTGGCTAAGAGCTATAGCATCCGCTTCAAATTCTAAAGGTACGGGGTTTGATTCCCAGCAGAGGGAATATAATTTATGGAAATTTTTTTCAGATCCAGTGGTCCTAATGATGTCATACTCCCTTCTGGTTTCCTGGGTAGTGAGATCAGTTGATTAGCCGTCTCGGATAAGGGCGAAAAAAATACAAGGTCCTACATGCAAGTTGCGCGCGTTAAAAATCAGCAGTTGGAAATCGTAAAGAGTAGCCCTGGCAAAATTTAAAACAATTAGAAACCTACCCATCACAAAAATATTTATAGAATGTGTGATTCCTATATACACACATTGGGATTCTCACCAGTGCTACAGAGCTCAAGCACTGTGCTGACATCCTCCTTGTGTGATCTAAGGGAGGAGATTGGAGCACTGATGGAGTTGTCCGTGTGCAATGAAGATAGTCCTTAAAACCAAACAGAAAGAATAGACAGAACATGAACTCATTCTGTTCTAGTCAATCAATCAATACCCTTTAGCTCTCCAAGGAGCATAGGCCTTCAACAAACAAATGCCAAGTCTTCCTGTCCTCTGCCATCCGCTCAAGTTCTTTCCATGTTTTCCTCATCATTTTCACCTCTGTAGCTTTTTAGTTGTTTTTGTTGCTTTCCATGTCTCTTCTTCTTCTTCTTCCGTCCTTAGCCACCGACCGTCAAAGCAGTCAGTGGCCATTACGCCTAGTGGCGTCTTAGGGCAACAGCAGATAGGTTTTCTTTGCCATTGTTTCCCATCACGCCTAGTGGCGTCTTTAGGGCAACGGCAAATCAACCCATTTGCTGTTGTTTCCGTAATCGAAGTGACTGGCAAACGGGTGATCAGCCCGTAGCAATTTCCATGTCTCAGAGCCATACAATAGGACTGACTTGACATTTGAGTTGAAGATTCTTATTTTCGTGTTGGACTTGATTTCTATTGTTCCCCATATGTTTCCCAATGCAATGAAAGCTCCTCTTGCTTTTTGTATTCTTATTTTGATATCACTGACTGTCCCTCCAACTTTGTCTATATTACTACCAAGATATGCGTACGATTCTACATCCTTTAGTGGTGTTTCTTCAAGTTCAATCTTATCATTTCTTTGCATTTACTCTCATAATCTTTGTCTTTTCCCTGTGTATTTTCAGACCTGTCATCGAGAATTTTCATTTTCTCTTGCATCTGATTGTGGTTATGGGACAGAAGAGCCAAGTCATCTGCAAAATCCAGATCATCAAGCTGTTTAGTCAGATTCCACTGGATTCCATTTCTTTTGTGTGATGTTGATGTTTTCATTACCCAATCTATTGCTAGTAAGAAAAGAAATGGAGACAAGAGGCATCCCTGTCTCACTCCCGTTCTTATCCTAAACGGTTCTGTGAGTTGTCCTTCATGAAGAATTCTGCATGTCATGTCTTCATAGGTCTTCCTTATTAAGTTAATGATCTTCATGGGAACTCCATAATGCCTCATCAGTTTCCAAAGTGATTCTCTGTCTACACTGTCAAATGCCTTTTCGTAGTCCACGAATCCGATGTAAAGCGGTGAAGTCCATTCCAGACTTTGTTCAACTATTATTCTCAATGTGGCTATCTGGTCTGTACAAGATCTGTTTTGTCGAAAACCTGCTTGATCATCTCAGTTGCTTGCCTATGGACACTATGGAAAATTGCTTAGTAATATACAAGAACAAATGAAGAGATGGACAGAACATTTTGAGGAACTTCAATAGACCAGCTCCAACTAATCCCCCAGACATCCAGCCAGCAGAAAAGGAGCTACTAATCAGCTGTGAACGACCAAGTAGAGAAGAAATAAAGAAAGCCATAAAGCTTCTGAAAGATGGAAAAGCAACTGGTCCAGATGGCATTCCAGCAGAAGCCATCAAAACAGATATTGATACTAGGTACCACAAAGTGCCCGCTTCGTGCTGTTGAAAACGGACGAAAGTGGAGAAAACTGATGGAAATTCATCAAGTTTAAGTCATCACTGTCTCTTTGCTATTAAGCGGATTGAAATAAAATTTATACCCCGATACAGTGCAAACCGCTTAAGGCGATCTCGGATGTGGCGAATTTCTGTTGTGAAGAACAATTTGTTTATCCCCGGCAATATTTCTTCTTTGTCTTTGTAAAAAATGTCCGGTTAAGCGGAATCCGTTTATCACGAATTTTCGGATATGCCGAACGATTAAACATGTCCCGACTATATAATGTGATCTGCTTAAGGCGAACTTTTTTTCAAATACAGTACCTGGACATTTGTACAACTTTTCGGCTATTTTCGGAAATTGCGCGCTTCGTCAGTGTTAGAATTTGAGTTATTTCCCCTCTAAAAATGGCTGGAAAGTTAAAATCCATATCTTTGAAAAGAAAGATTGAGCTAGTACAAGAAGTGGAAAATAGTGGCAAAAAGAAAATGGAAATAGCAAAGGAATTCGACATTCCAAAATCAACGCTTTCAGGAATCATAAAAAATAAGGATCGGTACAGAAAAATGTTTTATGGTGGACAAGTTGATTATCACAGAATGAAGAACCGAAAAGCGACGTGTGATGTGGTTGACACGGCACTCCTAAAATGGTTCACCATGGCGAGATCAGCAAATGTTCCTGTAAATGGACCTATATTAACTGCAAAGGCAGAAGAGTTAGCACTTCTGGAAGGTCGGACTGGCTGGAAATGTAGTCCTGGCTGGTTGGGTTGTTTTAAAAAACGGCACATTACTTACAAAGCCGCGGTAGCATAGTGGTTAGTGCACTGGCTTCCTAGCGCAGTAGTCTATGGTTCGATCCCCAGATGAGGTAAGAATTTTTTAGGTTACAAACGGCTCCTGGGTCGACCCAGCCCCAAATGGGTACCAGAGCAACCCTGTGAAGGTTAAGGCGGCCGGCGTGATGCCAACCACATCACCCCTAGTGTGCAGACGGTCAAGATAATATGGTCCTAACACCATATTCCCAATATGCCTCAATGGGCGTGTAACGGGTTCCTTTACCTTTTTTTTTTTTGTGTGGGGAAAGGCATTCTGTTAATGAAACGACTACCGAGTCATGGACGGAGGAGGTGCTAAAACCAGCCATGAGTAGGTGTAATTTCGTTGATGTGTTTAATGCTGATGAAACTGGATTGTTTTGGAGATCGCTGCCTGACAAGACGATTATGCAGCTAATTCAATAGCCTGGATGACATCATACATTTTCATATCAAGTGGCTATATGCATTTGATCATTCTATGGAACGTCAATATCACAAAGTTCTTTTGGTGCTTTACAACTGTTCTGCCCACATAAATGTTCAAAATCTAAAAGCAACAGAACTTTTATTTTTACCACCAAATGCGACATCCAAACTTCAGCCTTGTGACCAAGGTATTATTCAAAATCTGAAGGTTCATTATAGGTCAGCAATGTTGTCCAAACTTTTAGGTCACATTGATGCAGTACAGAGGAAAATTACAGACTTTTTCATTTAAGAGTGCTTTATCATTTAAGAGTGTGCAAATTCTAGAGATAATGATGACTGTGGGTTAACGGTACAAAGTATTTCACAGTTGGAAGTTTCAAATTGCATGGATAAAACTAACATGTATATAATGCAGGCTGGATGCCAAGATGATTAAATTTATCATTTCTTTGAATTTAAGGATGTCATGGAAAGACATAATATTTCTCAGAACTCCTGGATGGTGAGCATGGTGAAGCATCAGAAATGATAAACACTAGCACAGAAGAGAAAACCAATGATGGTGAAGATGACATAAAGATGGAAGAACTGAAGGCAGCACTGGAGAAAATCAAGATGGGCAAAGCAGCAGGGCATGATGGTATAACACCAGAAATGGTTAAGTTCATGGGAGCATCAGGCGACCTATTACTCTTAAGGGTTTTACAGGTAGCGTGGTACAACAAGACCATACCAAAGGATTGGGAGATTGCCATCATAACACCAATTTTCAAAAAGGGTGACAATCGACAGTGTGGAAACCATAGAGGCATATCCCTTCTCAGTGTCCCTGGTAAAATCTACTCTAGAATCCTAGAGCAGAGACTCCGACGCCTAGCTGAGCCACAATTGGATGAGGTCCAGTGCGGATTCCGAGCAAACCGAAGTACTCAAGACCTAATCTTCACACCCAGACAGCTGAGTGAAAAGGCCCTTGAGTATAAGAGTGAGATGCATCTTTGTTTCATAGATCTAGAAAAGGCGTTTGACAGGGTCCCCTGGAGCAAACTTTGGGACTGTTTGGCAAGGAAGAATATTCCAGCACCTCTGATTCATGCTATACAGAGCTTCTACAAGTCTTGCAGAAATTATGTGAGGACAGCAAACCATAAGTCGGAAAGGACCACCACTGGTGTAAGACAAGGTGATATCCTATCACCTCACCTCTTCATACTCCTTATGGACGATGTCATCAAGGCATGTAAGGAGAGAACAAGAAAGTATTCAGTGGGGTACTGGAAGATGAGACAGGTCTATATTTCGGAGCTGGCATTTGCTGATGATGTTGCCCTGATTGCTAAATCAGAGGCACATCTCCAATCCAACCTGCAAGTCTGGAAGGAAGAGCTGGAGAAGAGAAGGATGGTCATAAGCAGCTCTAAAACAAAATCCATGGTGATATCACGAGAAGAAAGAAAACATCAGATTAAGCTGGGAGAACAGGTCCTGGAGCAGGTCGACCACTTTAAATACCTCGGAGCTATTATAGACCGAAAGGGAGGCATCAAAGAAGAGTTGGCCACTCGAAAAGCAGCAGCTGGGAGACTTTTTCAGGCCATAAATCGAGGATTCCTCAGCAAGAGAGAGGTTGGTAAGAAAACGAAGATGGCTGTATACCGCTCCACCTATGTCCCAGTCTTGATGGATGCGAGTCATGGGCAATGACTACAACCCATAAAAGCCAGATCCAAACCTCAGAAATGAGGTATCTGAGGAAGGTGGTTGAAGTAACAAGAAGAGACATGGTACGCAACCAGACGATACATCAAGGCCTTAAATCCTACCCCCTGCAGACCCAAGTAGAACAGTCCCAATTAAGATGGTTTGGCCATGTCTGCAGAATGGGAGAAGATCGGCTACCACGACAAGCATGGGAAACAAAGAGCCAAGGATCCAGACCCCGAGGACGACCCAGAGTCCGCTGGGAGGACAACATTAGACAATCTTTGAAGGATCGAGGACTAGAATGGAACCAGGCCAGGAGGAAGACAGCCGATAGGACAGTCTGGCGCTCTCTCTTCCAAACCTCTACACCTCACGGTAGAAGGGGAACGACTAAGTAAGTAAGTAAGTAAGTATGAAAAGACATTTTTATTAACTCAAGTACAGGTACTAAGTAAGATACAGAGGAAAATTGCAGCTTTTTCATTTCAAAGTGTAAAAAGTGCTGTTATTCTCTAGATATTTGTGCCAACTTTGTACATTAACACTTTTTGTGATTTACATATTTTCTGTGTCATACATCTGTCATATTCAACGCTAATTCATTATTGTATTGTACGTTGTAAATGCATTACCATATGCTTGAACTCTTATCTGGATAAGAGGAATTTCTGATAAGAAGAACTATTTCTTGGGTCCCTGGTGAGTTCTCCTTATCAGGTCTGCACTGTACTCTTTATCTTCTTCTCTTTTGAAATGTATTAATTTCCGAATAATAAAAGTTATTGAAGTATTTTATTTTTTTACTAATAAAAACAAACAGCAATGTTACGCGTAGTTGGCCCCGGCGCACAGCCAAATCTGAACATTTCTGCCTCACCCTGCTTCATTCAAACAGGTTTCGCTTGACCAGCAGACCTCTGATTTGCATACGGTTTTCACCATTAGGCGGGGCAGATGCACAGCTTTAATTTCGTATAATGCAAGCTGTAGAAAATAAAGTGGAAGACGTCGATTTCTCGAAGTGAAGTTGAAATTTTACAAGATTTGACATTCTAAGTGGTGTTATAATTGCTTGCATGGTATGAGAAGATTTGGGAGCCATTTTTATTTATTCCTGTAAAATATCAAAGACTTCTGATATTTGCTGGTGGAGCGAATTGACTTTAAGTAACGCTTTCTCAGCCAAGAATTTTAGCGAAAAATGGAGAGCGAGGCTGTTACATTGACCGGGGTCACCCCCGATGTCGATCAAGATCGGCATGCCACTTATGTTGGTTCGTGTTCAACCTTCATCACATCTTCTGATTTGAGGTTGACTATACATAAGTATATCACTTATTAACAATGTTGTGAACTTCAAATGTAAATCTTACAATAGTTTTAATATTATTTAGCAATTTCACGATCGCACAGTTTGTGTAACAGTGTGGATTGAATGTGTTATCATCACTTCAGACATTCGCACATCAATCTAATTTTTTCAAGAGCTTGAAAAGCTAAGAAAGTTACCAATTTGAATTAAAAATGCATGTTTTGATTAATTGGTAATTAAATGAATGTTTCTTTTGCAACATAATAGGGTGAATTATGATCTCAAAAGCGAATGATATCACAAGGCCCAATGCCAATGGCCGACATATTGAGTCAAGGCTAGGAAACCGGAAAATATTATAACTAAAGTGTAGCTGGCGGTGTACTGAAATGTCTGGACTAGCAGGCACTAGTTGATAGTCTTACCTCGAACATAAATATGTATAAACAGCTTTCATGAAATGCACTTTAAATAGTTCAGACTCGCGTATTCATGTTAATTAATATACATTTTAATTTAAGCAGGCTGTGCACTTTTCAAGTATTAAGGTTCGTCGTGATTTTCAATGCACTACATGTATGATATAATAATAGTACATGTAATGCTCTATACATGTAAAGAAAATTCACTTCTGGAATTTTACTGTTGCATATGACTCATACTACGATGGTATTAAAAAACATTTTTTAATGCTAGTAACCAGTTGTTTTATCAAAAAATAGCGTTTAGATGTTGTTAATTATTGTTTAGATGTTGTTAATTATTGCCTACAAATGATTTTTTTTTAAAAATTTCTTAATTTTCACGTTTTTTTTCTTCCCCTGCGACAAATTGGTCTCTGGACATATTTTTAAAAATTATACAAGAACAAACAGATGTTCAAATCCTCTAAAAAAAATTGGGTTGTATTTGTGTAGTATGCAGATTAATATGTACATATATAAAGCTTGTACCTTTTATATTTTTTGAAATATGATGATGTGAAAATTGATGTTCATGCAAAATACTACATTTTTCGGTAATGATTTGCAATTTTTGGTCTCAAATATATTGATAATTATTCATGATGTAGCCCTATAGTTTTCTTTATGTGATCAGTGTATTGCAGACTGTATGCTGTTTGTCAGAGAAGGTTCTAAGATTATATTTAAGAAAACGGGAGTACTCTGAAGTTGGTGTGATGTAACTTTTTCAACTTTGCGAAAGTCCCTACACTTTTAAAAATGCCGTAACTTTTTTATTTTTTGTCCGATTTTAAAAAATAAAGTACCCAATTTCATGGTTTTCCAAGAGCTTCCAAACTGCATTGTTTTCTCTGGTGTTTCTGTGCAAACAAAAATCACTTTATGGTACCTATTGATACCTCTACAGAGATATTATACAAACTATAGTTCTTAGCAGTCTGGTAGAGAGAGGAAATACCAGCAGAATGGAAGGAAGGTTATCTGGTCAAGTTGCCTAAGAAGGGAAATTTACAAGAGTGCACAAATGATAGAGGAATAATGTTACTAACAGTGCCAGGAAAAGTGTTAAACAGAATCATCCTTGAGAGATTCTGTTCTAGTATTTTAAAATAAATGTTATTACATTGAGCACATGCTGTTCCAGTGTGAAACTGATGACAAGAACCAGACAAGTGACAATGGAACAAGAGATGAGAAGAAGATGGTGGCAATGGATGGGACACACATTGAGGAGACCTGTCAATATTATTAAGAGGCAGTCCTGGTAAAAAAGAAATAAACATTCAGGAAGATGGTACAAAATACTGAATAGCAACATCTACAGCCCTACTTCACAGAAATAAAAAGGTTAGATAATAATTATGTTCTCAATTGTCTGAACTTGTGAATTTAAACTTAATGAGAAGATACCAGTCTGCACATAATCTGTCAGTAAATTTATCAGTTTGCTTTGTTAGCTTAATAGTTCATGTTTCATATTTCCCACTAAATGGCATCCTTAGGGTGCAAATCAACAGCTCAATCATAAGAACACACAGAAGACATCATAGTTGATGAAGTGCTTAACTAGAGCAAAATCAGACACACACTCCCAAAGATGTGTCTGGAACCACCAGGGTAAGAGAAGCAGGGGTGGACCAAACAACACATTGAGAAAAGAACTGCACACTGAAATGAAAATGATGAAGATGTGGATAGAACTTGAGTTGATGGTTGCCATGCAACAGGACTTTGGCATGTGTTTGATGAAGATCTATGCTCCCTGGGGAGATAGTGTGTTGATTGATATCCAGAAAATCTCAAAATATCAAGCAATCTGGATATTGGAACGTATCACAATCTGTTGCTTTATATGTGAGCCCAGTGCTAGAAATGGGCAGGCTTACATAAACAGACTAGATAGATACAAGTGATAAATGAAACTTGAAATAGACAAAGGTTATAAAACTAAAAAATTCCAGAAAACTAAACATAAACAAATATAAAATACAGGGTGACTGAAACGTCACTGCATATTTTTAAATGTTATCCCCACTTGTTTCTATCAGATACACATGAAACAGAGCAACAGTAACTGGCATTTGACTAATAAGATTTTTTGTTTTTATTTCCAGAATCAAAATAAAATGAAAATCTAAAATGACCAATAAATTGACGTTACAACAGACAACAAAAATGGCTGCCCACTATGAAGTCATGTGCTGAACAAACTGGATCTCACACTGAGTTGTAATGTTAATGTGGCACAGCATTTTGTGTAATAAAATGGCAGTTAATTCTCTTTATCTTGACTTTAATGATCATACAAATCAGTTGGTCAGGAGGTAACAAATTAAAAACAGGGAGTAACTTTTCAATCACTGTAGAAAGTGAAGTAAATGCATCAAGACAAACTTTACATGACAGTAAAGTCTAAAAGAAAACATAACAACTACGAAGCTAAGATGAAGTGTGCAGAACCCAGGAAACCCCTGTTTTACAGAAATGTTGTCACTTACTTAGAATATCTGCCAACTCAGCATCAATGTTGTCAAATGTGTCCTGCCCAGCCATGTATGCAGCATATACTTTTTCATAGTATTCAAAGAAGATCTGAAAGACATTATAGGCCATGTGTTTAATATTTCAAGATGTATTAGGAGCAAAACAGTTACTAATGTTTCCTAACATTAAATTATTATAAATTTTTCAGGAAAGGTACAACAGCAACTAATAACTTGAAGAAAGCTGACTACTTCAATGTCAATTATCCGGAAATCAATAAAATCAAGTGGACACGAGCTTCCTCTAAGAATTCATAGTTGAAACAGAATTGAACGGAATTTGAAAGTGACCTTGGAACATGTCCTTATTTTACGCTGTTGAAAAACAGCCACATAAAAACCCACACAGGCACCAAATGTCTCGTTTCTTTTTTGCTGTTAAGTTTGCATTTTTGCTATTGCATTTCTAATCATCATCATGTGCCATGTAGTTCCCAGGGGTCTTTGAGGACACAAAGAAAGAACAGGACTACTGCACCCTGATACATGATGTAAGAGGTGACTAATAGGAGGTTGTACATGAGGTTGTACACAGGTTTAGCAACCTCATCGTGTCAAGCAAATTGTTACAGAAACTACCACTACAAGAGCACAAAAATGTTTTGATGCAAGTTTCCTGCAAGGGAAACCACCCACGCTGGTGGCTCTAAGCTCCATATTGTTATTGTTGTGTTTTGATGCAAGTTTCCTGCAAGGGAAACCACCCACACTGGTGGCTCTAAGCTCCATATTGTTATTGTTGAACAGAATCAACATCACTGTACTCTGAGCAAACCTACAGGTGCTCAGTCTCCCTCAGCAATGTCGAAGGGTATGAATGCTAATTGTTCCTGTAGTGAGGTGGTTGTATACACGTCAGATGCATCCTCTCAAATGTCCATCCCTGCTAGTCTTACGTTTGATGCCAAATTCCAACAGTCTTAGCCTTGATGACTCATTGGTTGCAATGTCATTCTTTATGGGCGATCATTAACTCTTTCCGTACGTAATTATTTTCAGCTCTGGACGGAATTATTTTTAAGCCCCAAAAATTTACACATACATAATTTACGTTTACTGACAATGTGTGTCTAATCATGAGTTAAGTATAACATATTATATATCAAATTAAAGTACATTGGATGAACAATATAAATCCATATGCCTTTCTAGCTAATTTTATGTTATGTTTATGTTATAACAGATAACATGTACACGGAAAAAAGATAACTTGAAATTTTGAACAAAAATTTTCAACTTACGTAAGGCTTGTAACATAAATTGTTATCACAATACAGTTTCACTGCTCTCTTTGTGCAGGTAATCCATTTAGAAACACAGAAAAAGTAAGAAAGTTATGGTTGATCACACAGTTTGTTCACTGTTCACATATTAGTAACATATCCTGTGTGTTTTTCGGCCATTATGGCGATATGACAAAACACGATTAAAGATGAAGATAAATGTGAAAAAATCCCTTCAAACGCAAATAAAAGATGTTGAAGCTTGTTGAAATTTGCCTAGTTTTGTGTTTACTTCCGTTCGAGATAAATTCCGGGCAGTATAAAATATCAGAATAGAAAGAAACAACTAAATAAATCAGCGTCTTTTAAAAGATCTTGCGGTCACAGTGGTCGGCCATTGCGCCTTTTAAAAGATCTTGCGTACGGAATCAGTTAATTGTCTCAAATATTTCTCTCTCATTACTGTGTACCTCTGCATGACCAGGACAGAAGATTCACACTAGTTCCTGAAGATTTGAGGCTTCTATGGTTGTTTTCCATTCATGTCGGAACCATCCATTCTGACAGAATAACTGCTCTGGTTGCAGTAGTTTCAGACAGCCACCTCAGGGCTGCAGTAGCTGCCTCTATCTCCATTCTTAAGCTGAAGGTTGTTGTCATGTAAGCTCTGCTTTCTTCAGTGACAACCCTGTCCTTTACTCTAGTCGAGAAGCCCCATCCTGATTTCTCACCAGGGAGTATAGACCTATCAGTGTACACAGTGGTATCATCCCCAGCATGACACCACTGGGACTGATGAGTAAATAATGAAGGAAAATATGAGGCCTATGAGTAGTATATAAATGAATAAATATAGGTCAATAGCAGGCAATCGTAGGACAGAAAGAAGGAGGACACCAGATGAAAGTTGTTTAACCCTATAACTGTAATAATGACCGATGATCTGCCTTTATGTTTCTCGCTGTGGTGTTACGGCCGGCTAAATCGGCCGTAAGTAAAATCGTAATTACAAATGTGAATCAATGTTTTTCTGTGTGCAAAGGGGAAATAACTATGATAAATATATTTCCCTTCCTTTCCGGTGTTTGAGCATGGTAAACATGTGTTTTTATCGCTTTGCTTTGCGTTCAATCGGATTGAAATTTTTCTCAACTTTTTCCAACTGCCATCATGTCTGACGCTGTAGAATTTTCATCAGGACTAGGAAATAAATCTAGACCGTCACTATTTGAAATTTTTTCAAATGGAAAATAGTGATTCCGACGATGACTTTGTAGACATCTCACATGCCAGTGATGAAAGTGGACCGAGTAGTAGCGAAGATGAAGCCGAATCTAGCCCTGGGTCTAGTGTTGTCACTGACCAGTTTGGATGGCAAAAGGTGGATAGTGAAAGCAGCAGACTCTGATCTGATCCAAATTTTATTGTAAGAATATTATACATTATAATATTATATATATAATATTTTACAGCTCCCAAAATATTTTTCTAGAGAAAAGAACATTGTTGACAGGGACAGTACAAGTCAATTCAAGAGGCTTACCTGAGGAAAAAACCTCAAAGCTTCAAGTTGGTGAATAAAAATGTTAGTGCAAAGTAGAGATATTGTGACTTTCAATCACAGAAATCTCAAACCAAGCCAGTGCTTCTACTGACTTCAGCTCACAATGCAGTAGTTGAGGAAAAGGTCATTAGAGGGAAGGCCAAAAAAAACCCATCAGCCATTTTTGACTACAATTCTTACATGGGTGGGGTGGACATAAGTGACAAGCAGCTTTGCCACTTAGCATCTGAAAGGTCCACCAGACGCTACTGGAAGAAAATCTTTCAGAATATAATAGATGTGTCTATTCTGAACTCATGGATTTTGTACAGCTTGACTGTGGCTCAGAACAAAAGACTTGAGAGAGATAAATATAATCTGTCAATAGTGGAATATCTCTGCAGCAATCACCCTGAATCTCGGCAGCCAACACCAATTCAGCCTCGTATTCGGCAGCTCATGCCAGAGGCTGGTACATCATTGCATCGCCTATTTATTTTAGTATGAAAGAAAGAAAAAGACTGCTTTGTCTGCAGTGACAGAAGCAAGAACAAAAAAAGCAGTAAAGGCTGGAAAAAAAACACGACATTGGTGTCCGGCATGTAAAGTTGAGTGTCATGAATATTGTGAACCCAACCTCGTTCACAAGACTGATCAGTGAACCCAACCTCGTTCACAAGACTGATCAATGACTAAATCAAAAAAGAAAATAAGATCAAGTAACTCTGTCTGTATCTGGTTTGTCCATGTCGTGAAGAATACCCCAAGAAAAAGAAGTAGGTGACCAAGAAAAAGTAGGTGAAACATATGATTTTCTTTTGTCATTTTTTGATGTGGGTAGAAAGGTTTCTGTTTTTTAGGTAGCGAATGAAAAAAATTCACAAAAATTAGTTTTCATAACAAAACCATATAACTATATATTTTCTGAAATAATATTGTTTGTAGTGTCTGACAAACTTATTCAGATGATAAATAGAACCAAAGTCAATGTGGGGGTAGGTTGAAAGCAGAAGAGTTATATAAATAATTTATTCACCATGTAAAGGTCAAGGTCACCATACATAATGCTCAAATACTTTGAAATTAGTACCATGATTCCTTATCCACTATGCTTTCAGAAAATGTATGCTTATATGGACTCTGACTTCATTTTCTATATGTTTCTGGAATTTTATTGGAACTAGTCAAAACTATTAAAATAGCCATGACACCACAGTACAAATGCACTTGATAGTTGAAGGGTTAAGCTCGACAATTTAATCGTTGGCATGCAGCAAGCAAGGATTACAACATGTGAAGTAAGCATCTAGAAATGCAAGGATGAAGAAATCATCATGTTAAAAAAGAGATCAAGTTTGAACCTGTTAGCCATCTTCATCAATATCATTTATTTGTATACTCCTTATAGAGCATACAGCCACACTGTAGCTGACCCCATGCATAATGCCTGCATCAAGCATTCCCATGCTCCTGCAGCAGTGGCTCCTGTGGCAAGTTATTTTATGTGATGAGGTTACCGTCCTCATGCATAACTGCATATTAGTGGCATTGCACGACATGCCTGAGGATGCAGTGGTCTTATTATTTGTCTGTTTCGTCAGAAAGCTTAAAGAAAAGTGCTTAAAATATGCACCCATGAATTTATATACATGCCGTTTCAACTGATGTGTGGAAGAAAACTAAGATGCTGTACATTTATAACTCATGCATAAGGAAAGCTTAAACAATAAAAAAAAAATGTATATATTCTGACCTTATCCTCTGAAATGCCATCAAAGCAATCATCTTCTGGCTCAAAGATGAAAGCGTCAAAGCCTCCATGGTGTGATATGCTGTCTGTCATCTACAAGTAAAAAATTTATGAATCATATAAATAATATTCTGGTCACTGCTTGCTCTTTGCAAGATAAGAAAACTGAAAACAAACAAAAAACTGACACAGAAATTACAAAATTCATTAACTCTTTTAGGTGTCCCTCGCCATTCAGGCAAATACTCGCCGATTTCGGAGGTACCTATTGCAGCTGGGTCGGCTCAGGAGCCGCCAGTCCCTGGTCGACGACACTCCTTCAAATGTCCTCGCCAGGTCTCGAGTTAATCCAGTCCAAATCCCGGTCGACGAAAAATCCTCAAATGCCGTCGCCCGGGTTTGAACGACAAAAAGTTTTGACCAAATCATCGACAAATAGGGGGAAAAGCATTAGTACCAAGGAGCAACAAGGGGCAATTGATAATGAATGGATTTCAGTACCAATCATCAGTATTACAGAGACCCAAAACGCATTCAGATTTCTTCCCAAATATGGTCGCAAACCAGGAGTACACGGTGACTTAGGTCTTAGTGAGGCATCAACTCCTTTTGATTGCTATAGGACATTGTTTACTGATGACATTGCAAATTCAATAGTACATTCTGTAAATGAGTATGCAAAACTTAAAGTTCTTAAAAATAATCCATCCCTAAAAAGATCAAGATTTTCCAGCTGGACAGCACTATCAAACTATGAGTTGTTAAAATTTATGGCAACAATAAATGCTATGGGCATTGATCCCAGACCTTCTATTAGAGACTATTATTCATCAGAAACTGATTGCCTTTATGCTCCATTTTATCACAAAAACTTTGAAAGAGATCGATTTTTTATTATAATTATCTATCAAACAATGTTGCATGTGGGAGAGCCTGATGCCTTTACGCTCTTTGAAAATGTTTCTGTTGATGAAATGATTGTAGGATTTAAAGGGAGATGGAAATACAAGCAATTTAATGCAACTAAGCCTAGTAAGTATCATATAAAGAGTTTTAGGCTTGTTGACGTACCACTGGGTATGTTTTATCCCTGCTTACTTATTATGGAGCTGATACCTCATACGATCCAAGCACAGACACCAATAGTGGGATGGCAATAAAAGTCTTTGGAACTCTATTACAGCAAATTGGAACTGGTTATCATATATTTGCAGACAGGTTCTACACCACAAGGGTACTGATTGACTATTTGCTTCAGCAAAAGCAATACTATACTGGCACCCTCCAGTCAAACAGAATTAGCTTTCCATTAGAAATAAAAGCACTTTCCATACCACACATGGAACAGAAATGCTGGCAAACTAAAGATTCATCTTTGCTTTGTATTGGATGGAGGGATAAGAAAGCAAAAAAGCCAGTAATCATTGTTTCCACCAAAACAAATACAGGAATGACTACTACGACAAAACCAAAGCCAATAACAGTCCATGACTATAATCAGAGCATGAATGGATGTGACCGTGCTGATCAAATGCTTGGGTATTATGGCATTCACAAACGACGTAGCAACAAGTGGTGGAAAAAAATATTCTACTGGATAATGGAAATTACTTGTACCAATGCTTTCATCCTCTATAGGCTCACAGGCAGTAGCAAAATGACATTAAAACAGTTCAAAATATCTCTGATTGATGCTTTGCTTCAGTGGGCTGCAGATCTAATGCCCGAGCCACAGAAGAGTATCAAGGCAACCCCTGGAAGACCAAGGACAGCCAACCCAATTCAGAGGCTTGAAGGAGCTAAGCATATGATAGCTTACACAGAAAAAGACAGAAGATGTAGAGTCTGCAGCAAACCAGATTCTCCAAAAAGAACAAATTTTATTTGCGAGGGTTGCGATGATTATCCTCACCTCCACCCAAAACACTGCTTCAAGATATGGCATACACAAGCCACCATTGACTAAAATTTAAATATCCTTTCAGATAAAATTGTGTACATATTGTTTATGCATAATAATGTAAGTACAATACAATATATGATTTACTTTGAATTTGACCTCTTTGTTTCCAAATTTTAATAATGATGGTACGGTCCGCTGGAGAGTCTCTTAAACATTAACAAAACATCACAGAAAGCTGAAACTTGTAATTAATATTCATATATGGATTAGTGTTATTTAAAAAAAACCATGGAGCACTTTGGATAATATTTCAGTCTTGATGCATGGGTTGGTGGGTACATTTTTCATTCACTAAAATGAATTTTTTAAAAAAATTGTTTATATTCTTACTCATAATTGAATATAATATGAAGAATAGCACTTAAAAGTCCCAATATTATAATTCTAAATATACTACTGGACAAAAGTTAAGGGCCACCATTCAGTTTAGACAAGGTTTATGTAATTGATTGGCAAACTGTAAAGACAAGTGAAAATGTCATTAAAACTGAGCTCAGAAAATGTGTATACATTTCTGTGTGCACTAGGTTAATTTTTTTTAAATGTCAAAAAAACTGGGTCACTTTAACCCGCACATGAAAATTGCCATTGTTGCTGCAAAAAATCGTGGTTTTTGCAACACGGCCCACTAGTTCAAAAGGTGAAAAAGTGAGTTGAATTTGAATGCACGTGGAAAATGATCATCGGTAAAGAGTGTTCACCGTTGGTATGCAATAAATCAGTATGACAAGTGGTCGAAATGATCATGCATTAGCCATGCCACCAAGGAGAAGTCTCAGCACTGTAGACCGTGGTCGAGCCATGGCATGGATTCAGGATGGTCAATCTGTTTGTCATGTTGCAAGACGTTTAGCAGTGTCCCACTGTGACAACTTGCCCAATCTTCTCTTCATTTTTTTTTATTATTTACGTGACATCATTTTTTTCTCATCCTCAATGCATGATCGCAAGGTCCCGGGAATTGTCACTTGCGGAAAATCTCCTAGCGTTCGGTATTTTCTCCTCGCTATTTTTAAATACGACGTCATGGTTGACCACTGACCTCGGTAGATAGAACCAGTATAGGCCACTTAGGAAAACATCACGTGACTTTTAACATTATTGATTGGAGCATCTAAAACGAGGCTAAGGTCACATGATGCACGCTACGGATCACGTGTCCAAGCGGAAATGACCCGCTAAAAGGCGGCAAAGCCAGCATTCTTCACTTGCCCAGGAAATCTCAAGAAAGCTAGGTCTAACCCAATTATCGGCGAATTCTCGCATTAAAAGCACTGAAGCCACGTGTCTAATTGCGGGTTAGCGTCCATCTTTGAGTAGGTAAGTGAAATCTCGCTAGAATATAATGTGATGAAATGTGTAGTACCTTGCAAAATCGACGCAAGATTGGTATGTTTACTTTATTCATATTTTTGTTTTACGATCACATCCAGGCACATGTGATCGGGTATATTTTATGATCCCACGGGATATGTACAACATGTTCATAATAATGTATAACGGGAATATATATATATAGCTATTAATTTCCATATTATTTGATTATTTTCGACCCGACGTTTAGACTAACGGAAATTAATATTAACGATAATGTTGACAGACCGTGACATATATTCATTATAAATTATATGACGATGCGACCAGACATGAAGTGTGTGATAATGTTGTCAGACAATTCTAAAACACGGATGTCCAATTAATTGTTAAATTCATCATAATGACATGACGATTAGGCTAGAGGCACAGAACTAGAATACTGTTGCCGACATTTCTATGATAAAAGTTGGTGGGTTTAACTGACATTTATAATAATTCATCGGGTTAAGCTGACGATAAATCAGTCTAAAGAATTATAATACTGCCACTGGGGCAGAGAAATATAATAAAGGACAGACAGGAGAAACTTGAATTCAAGATTAGACTCTAGACATATGATGTTAGAGACTAAAATCTGAGATGACTGGCAGAGGGACGGCTTAGGGAAAGACTGCTTTCTGAAGCTAGAAAATTAATGAAGCCGTCGTATTTGTCTTCAGTCTATGGTGGAGCCTTGCACGACAGTCCAATCTCAGCGCAGAATACGGAGTCGAGTACAGAGAAGGCAAATCCGAACCATTCAAGACCTACCGGGGGCAACGTCAGGAGACCGGAGAACTAACCACACTTCACTATCAGCCGGGGGCTGAAAAGCTAAGTCCACGAAAAAGGGAACTCACTACATCAATGCCTAGTTTAGTCATCCATGATGAAAAACACTTGAATTGTGAGACACATAATACATACAGCAGACACTAATTCCATCGACAATACTATCATTCACCATCTATTCATTTTATTGCAATAAACCAATTGGGTGTATATACTGTACCCCACGCTTTGTTCCTTCCATTAGATGTTGAATATTGTCTATGTTTATCTTCCTTTATAAGGGGGGGGGGGGGGGGGGGCGTAAAATATAATATAAATTAAAGAATAATAATAATAGATAACTGAGAAGGGGACGACGGTAGCGAGAGACCAAATATCTCCTTACAATCTTTTCCAGACCTGTCGAGTTAGGAAGACTTCTTGAGAGATTTCAAGCTACCGGACATTTGGAAAATCGACCCTGCTCACGAAGAATTATATAAACCTTGTCTAAACTGAATGGCGGCCCTTAACTTTTGTCCAGTAGTATATATTTATCTTTACTGTGAGAGATAATTTGTGTGTCTTTGTTGTGCAATATCAACACAATATATGATTTAATTTAAAAGTTCACGCGGCCTTGAATATCTTCTTTTTTATTTTAATGATGATGGTACGGTCTGCTGGATGGTCTGTAAAACATTAACAAAATATCACAGGAAGCTGACACTTGTAAATAATATTCATATATGGATTAGTGTTATTCTAAAAGATGCTGGAGCACTCTGGATAATGTTTCAGTTTTTATGCATGGGTTGGTGAGTACATTTTTCATTCACTAAAATGAGTTTTTATTAAAAAGTAGTCTATAAAATATGTAGAATATCACTAAAATCCTTCATATTCTAATTCTACATTCATTTATCTTTGCTGTGATGTATAATATATTACACCCGTGTGTTACCGGGGCCCGAAAGGGGAGCAAAGAATAGTAACACTGCACCCTACCACGCATGTCGTAAAAGGCGACTAAGGAGGGTATGGGCATGGGGCTGTTTACCCCATCCCGTAAAAACTTCGCACAGTGGGCTGATCACCTGCTTGCCAACCAATCTGATTACGGAAACAATGATAGATTGTTTGGTCTGTTTTTGTTCCACAAAGACGCCACTAGGCGTGGTGGAAACAGCGATAGATTGATCAATTTGTTGTTGCCCTAAGACGCCACTAGGCGTACTGGCCACATACTGCTTTGCCGGTTGAAGGCTAAGGATGGAAGAGAAGATAATATGTGTGTCTTTGTTGTATAATAACAATCCAATATATGATTTAATTTAAAAGCTTCACGCGGCCTATAATGTCCTTTTTCTTTCCAAATGTCTATAATGTTTATATGGTTCGCAAAACATTAACAAAATATCACAGGAAGCTGAACTGCCCACAGAGAACAGGTAAGTTTTGGAGATGGCAAATGGATATCCCAACATTTTCAGTAAACGTGGCACTTCTTCTTCCATCTTTGGCACCTGCTTATATCCTTTTGAAAACTTGTTATAAATGAACTGGAGATAAAGGAATAAAATCAAGTATATTTATAAATGAACTGGAGATAAAGGAATAAAATCAAGTATATTTATAAATGAACTGGAGATAAAGGAATAAAATCAAGTATATTTATAAATGAACTGGAGATAAAGGAATAAAATCAAGTATATTTATAAATAAACTGGAGATAAAGGTATAAAATCAAGTATATTTATAAATGAACTGGAGATAAAGGAATAAAATCAAGTATATTTATAAATGAACTGGAGATAAAGGAATAAAATCAAGTATATTTATAAATGAACTGGAGTGTCATGACCTCTGTCTTCTTCAGATTGATGTTCAGGCCAACCTGCTGGCCATACTTATTCAGTCTATCGGTTTTGTCTTGAATGTGTTGATGTGAATGCGCGAGTAGTGCAATGTCATCTGCATATTCCAGGTCTTCCAGTGTAGAAAACGTTGTCCATCTAATTCCTCTTGGACTGCCCTCTGTTGTCTGTCGCATCACCCAGTCTATGACTGTCAAAAATAATGTTGTTGATAAGGGGCATCCCTGTCATACTCCTGTTTTCACTTCGAAAGTTACATTACTCAATCCAACACTGCACGTAAAGCTAGAATAGAAGCTTTTTATGATGGAAACAATGCGGCTGGGAATTCCATAAGCCCTCAGAATTTTCCATAGGCTGTCCCTGTGTATGCTGTCAAAAGCCTGTTCAAAGGAAAATTCTCTGAATCTTTTGGCCAAACACCATCAGCAACTAAGAACTACTTATTCGGAGTAACCAGGAGGACATGCACACCATCATAGCTGGCATACGCTGGAGTTGGGTTGGCCACGTCCTCAGAAGGGACCCTGATACCATCACAAGAACAGCTATGCTATGGACCCCAGAGGGAAAGCGAAAGAGAGGCCTACCAAAAAAACTTGGCGGAGAACTGTGGAAGCTGAGATGCAAAGAATGAACCAGAGTTGGGGCACTGTACGAAGGATAGCCGCCGACCGAGCAAAGTGGAATCAATTTGTTGCTGCCCTACAAGACGCCACCAGGCGTGATGGCCGCTGACTGCTTTGGCGGTTAAGGATCAAAGAAGAAGAAGACACAGGATTTAGTACACAATAAAATAAACCAGTTACCCACCTCAAATATCTTGAAGAAATCTTTACTGCTTGGGGACACCAACAATTTTTGTGAGATTGGATGTGGATAACTGTTCCCAGTCAGAAACTGTCAAACAAAAATGAGAGATGTCTGACAATTTATTCCACCAATGGTCAATATTAGTAACAAATGTATTTACGTATCAAATCAGGTGTCATCTTTACATCAGAGCATGGGGGTTATGACCCTCCAATATTTCCTACCTTTCCTTTTGATGGTACATTCTGATGGCTATTTTCCATCCGTCTCTTAATTTTATCATCATTTCTTATTCATTTGTTTTAAAGTTCTGTTCTGTAATGGTTTTCAACCAGTGTTATCTCTCATTATTCCAAAATTTTGTACTTACCCAATTTTGATCTCACTTATATTCCTATTTCATTCTTTGTATGTTTGTTTTAAATTGTTCCCATAACATGTAATCCATTATATATATACATATATAATGTCGTACAAAAAACACCACGTCTCGTCTCCTGTGATTATGTTGTTGAGAAAATTGCTGTCTTGATCAGCCACAGTGATTAGGTCTCCTGCCAGTGTCAATCTCGTTTCTTTCTGTTCAGGAGATAAAATTTTGGGAACCATGTGTTGACAAACACGGTGCATGTGCAGTTCATTGTGGAGAATACTGTGGCAACTTCCAACTGATATTCCAACTTCTGAGGCTATTTTCTCTACACGAAGTCTTCTGTCAACACGAACAACATTCCCAACACACTCAATGTTTTAATTGTTTATTGAGGTAGGCGGTCGTCCGCTACGTGGATCATCATCGACACTAACACGACCTTCACGGAAATGCTTGTGCCACTCAAAAACTTGTGATGCGGTATCACCATATGCTTAATTAAGCAAGGTTACTGTCTTTGAGGGTGACTTCTCAAGCAAAACACAAAATTTAACATTTGTACGTTGTTCAATCAAGGACATTTTCAACTCCGACGATGCTACGTGCACACCACACAAACAAACTTCTGTTCGAGAGTACATGTGAAGGTTACATCAGCCATGTCGTTTCCTCAAGGTCACTACCAACTTATAAAACTTTAATCTCCATGACATAATCAAAATGATTCATGATGTTTCACACCTCCATAAATCAACAGCATAACAAATACTGCTTACACATGTAGAATACTTCCCACTGAATGACAACAACTAACAAAGGTGGGTAAAGATAAACATTGCAGTGATATCCTTTTCATGGTATAAGTACCTCCAGTAACTGTTTGATACATTGTGTCTGGTACCGCTTGTCTGACACAGGTCTAGGATCCTTGGGGATGTCAGTTCTTCCCCGTACACCTATACCACTGGATGGTCGTCTAGGAATTATAGACAAATAATGTTAATTTGCTGTTGTTAAATTATTCATTACCTTTCAATACTTGTGGGGACCAAACCATTAACTAGCTCCCACCGACATTTTTTATCATGTGCCATCCATTCAAGGTGTCTACAAATCTTCAGTATCTCTTTTAAGTCTGTCTCCTAAACCTTTCTTCATGTGTTTATCACATTTCTGCTGCCACCTGTGCAGTTTTCCATTACTTGATTTTTTTTTTTAAATCTGCAGTTTAGCAGTGAGATTTTATAATTTAACAGAACTACAGATGTCTTGCCCCGTGTAATTCCTCAGGGGTCTCTGATGAGAATGAACAGGACTACTGTACCCGCAGGCAGGTAACTAATATGAGCTTATGTATGGGACTGGCAATCTCATTATGTAAAACAGAAGCCACAGCTGCATGAGCATGTGTGATGAGGGGGACTAACTACAGTGGTGGTGTCATGCCCCATAAGGAGTGAAACAAGGACAATGATGACGACAAATGTCTTTCAACAAACTTTTTGTGCGATAACTTTGATTTGTAACAAAGTTTCTAAACAAAATGTCAACAACTGTAATTATGATCATATAAATCTTATGTACCAAGTGGGAGAGACATCACACACTTCAGATAAATATAACAAACAAGGGGCATTTTCAATGGACAAGTTATTGCATGTTGCTAATATACCTTAAAAATAAAAGTTTCAACGAGCGGTACAAGAAAAATCCCCCACCATTACTCCACAGACATTGACTCACAAGACTGACTGAGTACTGATTTTTACATTCGGTGGCTCCAGGGTTTTTTAAATTTTTTTTTTTAGCAAAGCTAGGAATATAAATTTTCTAAGATTTTGAGGTATGTATCAACTGTTGTTGATGTCATTCAATAGTTTTGTTATCACTCTTATTCCAAATTCTTCCACAGCCTTCATTGCCTGTATTGTTATATTATCTGGTCAGGAGTCTTGCCTTTCATGTGGTGATCAACGCCCCAAGCTTCTGCCACAAACATAGATGTCTTTTGCAGCTGTCTTGAAAATTTGTTACCATGGAGTTTATTTATTGTTCCATTTTTAAAATTCTGAATAGTCAGTAACCATTTCATCCTTCTGCCTTTTAACTCATTTCATTGTGCATAGAATTTGCGCATTTTCTGTGCTGCACTTTGAGTTCCTTGCAATGCTGTGTTTAGCAAGGTATCTTCTGCTGTGTCACATTTATTTATTATTTCTTTATTTAGTCTTTTCATACTCTGATATCTTGCTTTTTATTTCTTCTTGTGGCCATCAGTTGTAAAATTTAATTTGACATCCATTCTTCTTTGCAGTTCATTATATTCATATTTGATGTACTGGCTCCTTTAGTATTTCCCAATTTCATTCCTACTTTGTATTTGTTCTGTGGCATTTATCTATTGTGCATGGAAATAGTCTATATTTCACTTACCTCCCTGTCTGATTTGAATAAGATCTAGCTTGGTACTTTTTTTTTTTAAGCCCTCTTGACTTTTTGTCAGTTTTATTTCAAGTTTTTATATCACTGGTACAGTTTGCTCCAGGAATCGTTTTTAAAGGTATCAAACTGTTTCTAAATCTCCTGTATACTAGTATGTAGTCAATCTGACAATGAAAATTGCTTCATGGACTATTACATGACCAAAGGATGTTGCCTGAACCAAATATTTCTTGTTATCATATCATGTGTTCTTACAAACACAATCAAGCAATTTTCCACCTCTTCCCCCCCCAGGCCATAACCACAAATCCTCATCATTTCCCTTTTGGCTCCTAATGGACCCACTGTAGCGGGTCCCTTATTAGAAAGCTTGCACCAAAGCATTCATGTTCTCTTGCACTCATGGCTCTTGCACTCATGGCTCCTCTAGCAATTTTTTTTATATGAGGAGGTTTCCAGCTCCATGCACAACCTCACATTATTGGCCTGTTACAATATGCCTCTCCAAAAGTAGCGCCACGTTCTTTTTTAACCATGTTTTTATTCCACGACTTTAAGAGTGCAAACAACAGCAGATTAACAGTAAAATTGTCATTGTAAATGGACAAGCAGATAGTATGTGTGTGGAATATTGGTGTTGGATGTTGCCCAGGTCTCGTTCTCACAAGCCAAGAATTCTTAAACAGCATGGTGCTTCAGATAGGTGTCATACATAGCCTCATTCTAAATGTACTAGCAAGTAAGCAGTCAATAAATGGTGTGCAATTTCTGTTTCATGTCCTGCGAATAACACTTTTTCTCCCATACTCTGTTCCTGTCCATTTTCTCCCACCTTTCACACAGCAAGCCTGTCAACGTATACTTCTTTTTCAAGTACTATGCCTGGTGATCATGTCTCTCCACAACTTCCTGTCTCCAGTACAATTTATCAGTTCTGTTGTTGACTGGCAAAGATGATCATGTCTCTCCACAACTTCCTGTCTCCAGTACAATTTATCACTTCTGTTGTTGACTGGCATAGATGATCATGTCTCTCCACAACTTCCTGTCTCCAGTACAATTTATCAGTTCTGTTGTTGACTGGCATAGATGATCATGTCTCTCCACAACTTCCTCTCTCCAGTACAATTTATCAGTTCTGTTGTTGACCTTCTTCCATGCCATGATATCAAACTGTTCAGTATCTTCACTCTTTGTCTTCCTCTATATCTTTTTCCTTCAATTTTTCCTGTTGTTGTCAACACATACAGGGACTTGGAAGCTATAATTCACAAAAACAACAGTTATAAAAATTGAAGACAGATGACTGAATTTTAAAAAAAAACAAACAACAACCAAAAAAAAACATCTGCCAGGAATCAAATGCAGAACATTTGCTTGGAATGCAAACATTATAACCATTAAACTATCATTATGCTTTGGTACATGTGGTTTTTTTTTTTTAAATCTTAAACTATTTTAATGACTGCCTCCCTCAGTCAGAATGGCAAACATACCAAGCGATTTTGATAGAATTTCGGTTCTTGCCTTCAGGGAAGTACCCAGTTTTTATTTTATTTAGTTTTTATGTGTCCTATCTAGCCTTCACTTTCTTTCCTTTCCTGACGAAGGCCTTGTGGCCGTAACGTAGACTATTTTCTTTGTCTTTTGTCCTCGTAAGACGAATCACCTTTTTTCGATTTTTTTTCAAACAAATTAACAGAGAGTATGCAATAGTATATAATAATGCCACTAGCAGAAGTCAATGATACAGAAGCAGAAGAATATACCTATACTTCTTCTTCGTTCGTCCTGAAAAGGACGTTGGTTGCGTTGTGTCCGTTTACAGCAAAGCTGCGATATTTGCGCCTTTCCCTACTCACTCAGCCAGACTGCAGTGATGCAGCCTGTTTCCAGGACCACCACTTGGAGGTGGAGTAGGGTCTTGGTCAGCTCTGGTTCGCTGACCCTGACGCAAGCAGTCTAGCTATGGTTCACTAACTGCATTCCTCACTGTTGATGCGTCTTAGGTCCCATATACCTACACAACTGTGGGGGAAAGAAAATAAACTATAGCTGTTCAGGAAAAAGTTTTAAACCCAAAAAAAAAAAATTCTATTAGGATTTTATATGCAATTTGTAAGTTACAAAAAAGGCTATGTTCCACTTTTTGGCAGGAGTCTGGAGCCTAACCTGCTTGCGAGCGAGGACCTACTGTATATAACCAACTTTGGAAGACAGGACATTGTATATGATGATGATATATATATGACAAGACTTACTTACTTAGTCGTTCTCCATCTACCGTGAGGTGTAGAGGTTTGGAAGAGAGAGCGCCAGACTATCCTATCGGCTGTCTTCCTCCTGGCCTGGTTCCATTCTAGTCCTCGGTCCTTCAAAGATTGTCTAATGTTGTCCTCCCAGCGGACTCTGGGTCGTCCTGGGGGTCTGGATCCCTGGCTCTTTGTTTCCCATGCTTGTGGTAGCCGATCTTCTCCCATTCTGCAGACATGGCCAAACCATCTTAGTTGGGACTGTTCTACTTGGGTCTGCAGGAGGTGGGATTTTAGGCCTTGACGTATCGTCTGGTTGCGGACCATGTCTCTTCTTGTTACTTCAACCACCTTCCTCAGATACCTCATTTCTGAGGTTTGGATCTGGTTTTTGTGGGTTGTAGTCATTGCCCATGACTTGCAACCATATGTCAAGACTGGGACATGGAGGGGTATACAGCCATCTTTGTTTTCTCTTTTGAACTCTTCTGACTTATGGTTTGCTGTCCTCACGTAATTTCTGCAAGACTTGTAGAAGCTCTGTATAGCATGAATCAGAGGTGCTGGAATGTTCTTCCTTGCCAAACAGTCCCAAAGTTTGCTCCAGGGGACCCTGTCAAACGCTTTTTCCAGATATATGAAACAAAGATGGATCTCACTCTTATACTCAAGGACCTTTTCACTCTGCTGTCTGAGTGTGAAGATTAGGTCTTGAGTACTTCGGTTTGCTCGGAATCCGCACTGGACCTCATCAAATTGTGGCTTAGCTAGGCGTCAGAGTCTCTGCTCTAAGATTCTAGAGTAGATTTTACCAGGAACACTGAGAAGGGATATGCCTCTATGGTTTCCACATTGTCGATTGTCACCCTTTTTGAAAATTGGTTATGACAAGACTATGATAAATTTTACATGACTAAATAACCAGACTTTAGAAGAAAGGAAAATGTATATGGCGTTGATAATCATATGACAAAACGGTTAAGATAAATATTACATGACGATATGACTACATACCCAGACTTTGGAGCAAATAAAAATGGATTTGATGATGAGGATGATACTGATTTACGTGGATTCAACATTGGTAACTTGGATCCAGCAATCGAAAAGCGGTCTTCAGATGTTGATGATAGCCGACCCTTACTTTGTACATTTTCATTAAGAACCCTAAGAGGCGCACCAGAAATGGAGGTCCGTGCTCCAAATGATGACTTTCTCATGTTGCCTGTCTTTTAACTGTTGTAGACCCAAAACAAAAACACTAATGATAACATCAAAACTATGTGCGTGACATAAGTTGAACTTTGAAGTGATGAAATCAATAAAATTACTGGCTCTATAAAAGTTGCTAAGTTGTTTCCAGTTCTGAAGGCAGCTGAATAACACTTGTCATGAAGATGTAGTGTGGTGACAAAATTTTAGAGTTGGTTGCTAGAAAATGATTTTCCAGAATTACGTAACATATCAACAGGTTTGCTTTCGTAGTTGCTTTAGTTATGCAAGCACTTTTTCGTGGCACTTGTTACCTAGTTCTATCAAAACTAAAAACAGTGAGTTGAAAAGGAAAATTTTGCATGCTACAAAAAGATGTGCAGAAGAAAGTATGGAGTCTGCTGTCAGAGAATTAAAATAAGATGTTAAGACAGATGAAGTTACTGTATCATGTGATGGCACCTGGCAATGCAGAGGCTTCTCAAGTAAAAATGGCATAGCAACAGTTCTGTCTGTGAACCAGTGAGAGCAGCAAAAGTTGTTATGTAGAAATTTTGTCCAATTACTGTGATGCCTGCAGTAAGGCTAGAAAGAAATACAAAACAGATGAAGAATTTGCAGTGTGGATGACAGGTCACAAATCATGCCAAAAAAATCATGAGGGTGTCTCTGGTCTGATGGAATCAAATGGAATGATTAATATTTTTAGAAGATCTGAGGGAAAACATGGTTTGAAGTATGTAAAATATCTTGGAGATGGGGATTCAAAAAGTTTTAAATCTGTTGCCAAGGCAAAGCCACACATGTATCCTGGACTTCAAATCGAAAAATGAGAATGCTGCGGCCATGTTCAGAAACGAACGGGACGACGTCTCCTTGATAAAGTTGCAGAATGTAAAGGCAAGCAGTATGAAGAAGATGGGAAAAAGTATAAGGGTATTGGAAATTTTGGAAGGTTAACAAAGAGTGCTATTATGAGGATACAAGGTCATTACGGTGCCGCAATAAAAGGAAATATTGGTTAATTTTTCCAATATGAAAAAAAAGCATAATGGCCATTCTCAAGCATCGTGCTGGAGATCATGAAGATTGGTGCCCAAAGGATATAAACAAGGCTAACAAAAACAGGCTGCCTAAATTTGTCATTTTCCAGCCTGCCTTTGATGGATTGTCTTCAGACTTCTTGTCAAAATGTCTTCATGGAGGAACACAGAACTCTAATGAGTCTTTCCACAATCTGATCTGGAACAGATGTCCCAAAGCAGCATTTGTAGGAAGAGACAGATTAGAAGTTTCAGTTTATGATGCTTTGATAGTTTTCAATGATGGAGAACTTGGGAGAAGAGGAATTTTTGAAAATCTTGGTCTATCTTTTGTGAAATACTGCTTCAAAGGATTTTCTGGTTTTGACTCAGCATGAGTCTCTGCTTCCCTAAGATCATATGATATGAAAAAAGCAGAATACAGGCACAGAAAATATTTCCTGGATCATAAGAATACCAACAAAGAGAATGGATATGTAGTTGGTGGATTCTAATGTGAGTATGACAATTTTAAGGCATGTTTTCCCTGTATTTTGCAATTTTCTACGATATTGTTTTTCAGCAATTTTGATATCATGTCAGGATTACTCAAAATGTTTTAAAGCTAAAGGCTTTAAACTTTGCATAATGTGATCTCATACTGTACTGCTTATTCCTTTCTAATTTTAAAAGTATAAACCTGTAACTTTTTGATCAGTGAATTTTTAAAGTATCTCTACCCTGTATTTATCAAGAAAAATGGGTCTAATTTTTTAAAATTCATAAAAAAATCACTCGGACGGTTTATAAAGATGAAACTAGAAGGGAGTCTTGAGAATGCTATGATCTATGTGCAAGCCAAATTCCAATGTCCTATCTTTGCAAATAAAGTGTGCATCTTGACACAAAAAAGTTTCCATTTTTAGTAACAATATGCAAATTAGGACCCAATATAATTATTTTCCAATGATTCAGCATTTTTTATTAGATGCTTTGATGTCCTAAACATGCCAAAAAAAAATTGAAGCTTGTAAAGTCAAAAAAAAGAAAAATATAATTTTAGCTGAAACCTCCCCTTAAGTTAACTTAAGGAGACAAGAGTCCATGACTTATAGTAGGATTTAACAAAGGGAGATGAGTTATAATGATGACCCCTGGGGAATAAAGAGTGAGCTCATGTTTACGAATAATATGAATGACGTGAGTGTCGCACAGGATTTTGTGAAAGATTTTAATCATAGTGGGAAATTGATGCATTTAGTTTAGTCAGTCAGAGTTTGAACGCGTTTAGCGTATGGAGCAAGTTTTTGCTGTATTAAAGTTTTGATGTGGTAAGCGCAGTTTGATAGTACGTTCGGGCAAATAGTCCACTGAGGTGGTTGGTTCTGTGTTCACAGATATAGATACTAAACTATTTGCCTAGCCATCAAGTCGCTTGGTACACCACCATTTGTAGCTGATAGACACATGTGTGTATTCAAAATGATAAGAGAGACAGTGTCATCAGTTTCGAGAAGTGTTAGAGTATACAAGACCAGCAGGTATGTGAGGTTACCAGCCATGATAAACTTTTGTAGTCAAAGTGCAGTAGAGTAGAAACGTGAGAAGTAGGGAAGCATAGACTGGCTAAAATTATTACCCCTGGCGGGTTAGACCAGTCTCTACCAGATACGCCATACAATACCTACTAGAAAATAGAGACAGTCAGATTAACTATATCAGAGGTTAGGAGACAACTAGCACAAAACATTTGCACTCAGATGAAGAATTTAAAATGACAAAGAGTTTAGCAACAGCAGTGGTTCTCAAACCAATGACCACCGCGGGCATTAGAGACAGCATTTGAAAATACGGACAGCATTATAGTACAGAAGTAATGACATGAATACAAATAATACATAGAGAGGAAGAAGATTGAGCATGTCATATTGTCAACATTTGATCCTGTAAATAAACGTTCAAGTTGTTAGACATCGCTGTTAAAGTCAAGTCACCCATCGAGTTGAAATCATTCATCATTATGGTTGTGATCTGTTGGTCATCTAGTAATGGCAGAATCATAACCTTAACATCAACTACACCTGCCTGCTGAGGGGTAGTGAGACGAACCAACATACGATCTAACATGACTATCATCATAATACATCAACACGCATGGTCACACGTAGGTTTGGTGCCTAGTGACCAGCCCTATACAGATAATCATTATCTAGGTGTATGCCAACGGCCACAATTGCTTGTATTGATAAGAGTGAGTCCGTGAGAATTGTTACTGTCTGTGGTGGGTTCTCTGTAACTACTTCTAAAGCCTTGAGTATTGCTACTAATTCTGCCGTGAAGATCGATGCGTTTTTGGTTACTTTGTATCTTTTTCAAATTCTCCATTTTGGTATGACTATTCCTGCCCCCCAGACATTCAGCCAGCAGAAGAGCTACAAATTAACGGTGAAAGACCAACGAAGGAAGAAATAAAGAAAGCCATAAAGCTTCTAAGAGATGGAAAAGCGCCTGGACCTGATGGCATTCCAGCAGAGGCCATCAAAGCAGATATCGACACGGCTACAGAGATGTTATATAAATTACTTGGTAAAGTCTGGGAAAAGGAAGAGATACCAGCAGAATGGAAGGAAGGATATCTGGTTAAGTTGCCTAAGAAGGGAAATTTACAAGAGTGCACAAATTATAGAGGAATAATGTTACTTTCAGTGCCAGGAAAAGTATTAAACAGGATTGTCCTTGAAAGATTAAAAGAGTCCATAGACAAGAAACTGAGAGATGAACAAGCAGGTTTTCGACAAAACAGATCCTGTACAGAACAGATAGCCACTTTGAGAATAATAGTTGAACAAAGTCTGGAATGGAATTCACCACTATACATCGGATTTGTGGACTACGAAAAGACATTTGACAGTGTAGACAGAGAATCACTTTGGAAATTGATGAGGCATTATGGAGTTCCCCTGAAGATCATTAATTTAATAAAGAAAACATATGAAGACATGACATGCAGAGTTCTTCTTGAAGGACAGCTTACAGAACCATTTGGGATAAGAACAGGAGTGCGACAAGGATGCCTCTTGTCTCTATTTCTTTTCTTAATAGCAATAGACTGGGTTATGAGAACATCAACAACACAAATGGAATCCAGTGGACTAAGCAGTTGGATGATCTGGATTTTGCTGATGACTTAGCTCTTCTGTCCCATAACCGTAATCAGATGCAGGACAAATTGAAAACACTCGATGAGAGGTCACAGCAATTGGGTCTGAAAATACACAGGGAAAAGACAAAGATAATGAGAATAAATGCAGGTAATGATAACAGGGTTGAACTTGAAGAAGCACCAATACAAAATGTAGAATCGTACACATATCTTGGTAGCAATATAGACAAAGTTGGAGGGACAGACAGTGATATCTTCTTCTTCTTCTTGCGATCGCATCTTTGATGATTACACCGTCAGATGAGTTCTCATGATGAATTCGACTGTTGTTTGAAGTTCCTCTTTAACTCCATATAGCTTTGAGTTTAGTGTTGAGTCATTGGGCCAGTATATCTTTCTTAACTGGTCATACAGAGGACAGTCCTGTAGAACATGCTCAGCAGTTTGTTCGTTTAATCCACATGTGCACAGTGGTGAAGCAGACAATCGTAGCTTGTGCATGTGTTTATTCAGTTTGTTATGCCCTGTCCTGAGTCGAAAAATAGTTATCTGTCCCTGCCGGTCGAGAGTGTGATAGTCGTCTTTGGGTTGGTTCTGTTCTCTTCTGATAGTCTGGATAGCTCTCTTTTTCTCAAGGTATGTGACTTCATTATCTTCTTGTTCACATTCTCCTCCCTTTTTTGCAAGTTTATCTGCCTTTTCATTTCCGGGTACACCACAATGAGATGGTACCCACTGAAGTATGGTTCTCTTTTTGGCAGCTACCTTGTTTAGTTCATTTCTCAGATGCGGGAGTTTACCACCCTTGAGAGCTTGCAGGACAGACAGTGCATCTGTGAGGATGGCTACCTGGTGGCAGTCAGAGTTGGTGTTATAAATCATATTTGCAGCTTGCTCTAGAGCTTGAACCTCAGCTGTATAGTTGGAACAGAATTTACCAGTGGGAATGTGCCTAGTCTCATAGTGGTTGTCAGGATATGAGATAAAGATACCGGCACCTCCATTCCTAACAGCATTAGTTGCTGATCCATCTGTATAGGCATGTATCCATGATTGATCGGGATAGCTTTCTTGGATCATACTCAATGTAGCAGTTCGTTTTTGCAGATCATTATACTCACATCCACTTGTGAGACCACTGACTGATGTATTAATTTGGAGGGCACTGCTGGCCTGCTCCCATGGTACAGGGTGGGCTTCAGTGGTGTTGTCTTCATGGATAGGTCTTCTTGATGCTGTCTTATAAGTCTTTTCCCCCGATGCACAAAGCTGCTACGCTTTAGACGTCCCAATGCCAGATCATCTAGTCTTGCCTTCATTGGGTGCATTGGCATACTGTTGTACTTTTCCATCTGGATCATGGTTTTTGTGTCTCTTCTATGGGACAATGTCTGTAATCCAGCAACCTTCTGCATCTCTGTTATTGGTGTAGTTTTCATGGCTCCTGTAATGAGCCTGAGAGCTTGATTTTGCACCTTGTCCAAAGACTGCAGATGTGAGTTAGCAGCTGATGACCATGCTGCTGAGCTAAACTCTAAGTGTGGTCTTATTACTCCATTATAAATCTTCTTTAGATTTCGTTCATTTGCTCCCCAGTTGGTACCTGCTAATTTTCTGAGTAAGCCTAGTCGTCTTCGGGCCTTTCCTTCTGCATTTTCAATATGCTTATTCCATGTAAGCCTTTGGTCAAATGTCACCCCAAGATAGGTGGGGTAGCTTTCTTCCTTGATCACGGTTGTCCCTAGGTGTATGTTAGCTGATTTGTCCTTGGGGGCGAGGGAGAACAGTGTTGTGGAGGTTTTGTCTGTGTTTATTGTGATAAGCCATTTCTCTGCCCATGACACTAGCATGTCTGCTGCCCGCTGCAGTCTATAATTTGCTGTGGTGACATTTTCATCAGCGCACCAGAGTACTAGGTCATCTGCATATAAGGCAGCTTTAACTCCTGCAGGGAGATCTTTCACCAGGTCATTGATGTAAACAAGGAAGAGTGTTGGGGAAATTACTCCTCCTTGAGGTACCCCCTGATGGAGCAACACTTTTCTGCTCTGCAGACCGTCAAGAGTGACTCTAGTTCTCCTGTTATGCAAGTATGACTGGATCCATTTCATCATGTTGCCTTGGATTCCACTTCTCCTAAGTTTTGCAATGAGGCCATCTTTCCACACCTTGTCAAAGGCCTGCTTGAAGTCGACCCAGATCGTTAGGACCTTTTTCTTCTCCTGGAAGGCATCTTCTATTGCTTGAGACAAGTAAGTAACTTGGTCTTCTATACTGTAGCATTCTCTAAATCCAGCTTGTTCCGGCACCAGGATCTGCTCAGACTCTAAATACCATTTCAATCTGTGGTTGACTATTCGCTCCATAGTCTTCCCAACACAGCTTGTGAGACTGATTGGCCGGTAACTTGCAGCCTCAGTCTTACATTTCCCTTTCTTTAGTATGGGTATTGTGATGGCTTCTCTCCATACTTGGGGTACCGTTCCTTTCAACCAGCTGTGGTTGAATATCTCAAGCAGTTTTGTCTTTGCTGCTGAGCTCAGATTTACTAGCATTTCGTTGCTGATTTTGTCTGGGCCGGGTGACTTTTGAAACTTAAGCTTGGAAATAGCCTTCTGTAGTTCTCCTAGTGTGAAGGGTTCCCTCATTGGGGCAGGAGTATCTGTCTGTCCCATGGTTGCCAGTATTTCTTTTCTTATCTCTCTCTGATGATCTATGTTAATGGGTAAGTTGCTTTCTGAACTGTATCTTCTAGCAAACAAGTCTGCAGCTTGTTTTCCTCTGAAAAGTTTGCCACCTTCATCCAATGTGATAGTCTGCCTAGGTGAGGAGCGCTCTTCATTTAGAGACTTGACTAATCTCCAAAGTTTCCTGCCATCTTTCTCAAGGTTCAGCGATGCCGTTTTAGTTCTCCAGCTTTTCCGTTTTTCTTCTAGCTTTGTTCTCTGAAACTCTGCTACAGCCTTTTTCCATTTGTTGTGAGTTTCAAGTGAAGGCTGAGACTCTGCGACCTTTCTAGCCCTGTCCATAGCTTCCTGACGTTCTTGGAGTGTGCTGGACCAGTATGGTATGTAGTTACGCCGGCATCCTTTGGGAATGGTTTCTTTTGCAGCTTGTAGTATGCATCTGTTGAAGTCTTTTACCACTTCATTAATGTCTCTGTTCTGTACCTTGAGGGTAGACAGCAGCGTGTTCACCTGATGCCTGAATAAACCCCAGTTGGCTTTTTTGTAGTTCCATCTTGTATTGGCTGGGCCTGTACTGAGAGTTGCACTCTGGACAGTAAGAAAGATTGGGCGATGGTCGCTTCCCCCTAGTTGGTCTCCTACTTCTCTACTAATAGATCCAGCTATATCTGGTGTGGAGAAGGCAAGATCTGGTGTTGAAGTTGTGTGCCATCCTTTGGAGTAGAAGGTAGGAGTATCTGTGGCATTATTGACTAGGATTAGGGAGTGATCATCTTGCCAAGTTTCAACCTCTTCACCTCTGTGATCCAGATGGTTATAGCCCCAGCTCTGGGAGTGGCTATTAAAGTCTCCAACTGCTATAAAGTTGGTGGCTGGTACCTGTATAGAGCTGAGACTCAGGGGTTTGTTGTTCGGACAGTAATAGTTCAGGAGTTCTATTTCCATCTTGTCTACCTTTATCTGCAACAGCTGATATTCTGCTCCATCCATGAAGGTTTTCCTTTCGTGTGCAGGAATGTTATTCCTTACAAGAGTAAGTACTCCTCCTTTTCGTCTATCCTTTCTGTCGGATCTGAAGCATTGATATCCCCTTATTTTAAAGGTTTGATCTGCTTTCAAGTGAGTCTCTTGGATACAGCAAACACTGACTTGCTTCTCATACAAGATGTTTTCCAGCTCTGTCTTTTTGCTGTATCCAGCCTGCTTGCTGTTCACTCCCTCTGCATTCCAGTGCATCATGACAAGTGGCACTCTGGGTTTCTCTTTTTCTGTTTTGTTTCGGTCAGTAGTTCTCCTCCGCCGTCTGCTGACTCCACAAGACGGTCTAGAGGGTCCTCCAGTAGCTGAGGGTGGGCTCTGTCGAGGCTCAGAGCCCGCTCACTGCACCTGCCTGGTGGAGCTCCACAGGGCGAGCACCAGTACGAGATTTATTTGACGGTGTACTCTCTATAGAAAAAAAAAAAAAAAAAAAAAAAAAAAAAACGAGTTGCATGATACTGTGGTTTCCGGTGCGCCTTCTGGCCCAGTATCTATGACTTTAGCACCTGTTCAACGGGAGAGTGGGCTCATCCCTAATCTGTTTATGTTCCCAGTAGTAGACTATTCGCAAGCAGCCTGGGGGTGTCACTGCTCTGCGCGGACCTTGTTTACCGAGGCGGCGTCCGAGCTCGTATGGTGAAAATATGACAGTGATATCAAAATAAGAATACAAAAAGCAAGAGGAGCTTTCATTGCATTGGGAAATATATGAAAATCAAGAGAAATCGGATCCAACACGAAAACAAGAATCTTCAACTCAAATGTGAAGTCAGTCCTATTGTATGGCCCTGAGACATGGAGAACAACAAAGACAACAACCAAAAAGCTACAGACTTTCATAAATGGGTGCTTGCGTAGAATAGAGGGATTAAAATGGTATGACAAGGTTACCAACATGGAACTGATGACAAGAACTAGACAAGTGCCAGTGGAGCAAGAGATGAGAAGAAGACGATGGTGATGGATAGGACACACACTGAGGAAACCTACTGATAGCATTACAAGGCAGTCCTTGTTCTGGAACCCCCAGGGCAAGAGAAGCAGAGGTAGACTAAGAAGCACATGGAGAAGAGAGCTGGAAACAGAGGTGAAAATGATAAGGAGAACGTGGAAAGAACTTGAGATGATGGCACGTGACAAGAGGACTTGGCATGTGTTTGTTGAAGGCCTATGCTCCTTGGGAGTGGAGGGTTATGAATGAATGAATTCCTGCCCCTAGTTGTTTACTGTCATCTTTAGACCCATCTGTATATATAGTTAAACTGTTGTCATTGTACTGTTTGATGTGCTCTAGGGCTTTCTCTTTTATTACGCTAGGGTCTTTAGATTTGTTAATTATCTCTCTGAGGTGGGAGTCAGTTTTTGGTACTTTTAGTTCCCATGGTGGAATTTTTCCTTTATATTGACTACTACTGTTTACTATATTGTACATGTATGGGTAATGATCTAATTCTTCTATCGTTTTCCACCCAGCAGGATATTTATTGTGGTCAAGAGGTATGTGCCCTGTTTTGGTTATTGTTGTCATAGGTTTTGTGCGCTGGGTGTGGAGTGTCTTTTACCACTTTTGCCCAGTAGTTTAGTCTCAGTTCCTTTCTTCGCAGTTCCAGTGGCATGATACCCAGCGCAACTTTTAATGCTTCCACAGATGTTCCTTTTGACGCTCCAGCTATGATTGACATTGCTTGATTTTAAATGAAGTCTAATTTCTTTTTATTACTGGGGGCTGTTGATTCATAGATCATAGACTATGCTGGCATAGTCCAGTTTACTTATAATAAATTATTTGTAAAAGGTTATCATTGTCTTATTGCTGGCTCCCCATCGGTTAACTTTTATGTATTTTAGAATATTTATCAGTTCTCTGCTGTTTTCTACTAGTTTGATTTTGTTTGTTTGTTTTTATTTTTCTATTTAACGTATAGGTCTAAGCACAATTGTGAGTATCCCTATTTTCAAATGTGATGCCACTTTCTCATGTCGGCAGTTGTTCATATTATTTGAAATTGAAAACAATATAGGCCTATAGCCTATCCTAATTATAACCCATCAGAGGTTGAACGGGATTTCTGTTTATCTTCATTAATTTTAAAAAAAAAAATACTAGTTTTTGTAGGCCTATAGCCTATGTTTATTCCAGTTACGTTGTTGGTCTAATATAATTCCTAGGAACCTACACGTTTTGGCCGTTTGTTCATTTATTTTATATCTATTAGGCCTACTATTTTTAACTATCCGTCCTCTACTAAAGATCATTCCTATTATTATTCTTTTTTTTTTTGGCATTTAGATGGAATCCCCAAATGTTCATCCACTCTGACTGTTTTTGTATGGTTTTGTATAGGAATGACCAACGGGCTGATCACCCGTTTGCCAGTCACTTCGATTACGGAAACAACAGCAGATGGATTGATTTGCCGTTGCCCTAAAGACGCCAATAGGCGTGATGGGAAACAATGGCAAAGAAAACCTATCTGCTGTTGCCCTAAGACGCCACTAGGCGTAATGGCCACTGACTGCTTTGACGGTCGGTGGCTAAGGACGGAAGAAGAAGAAGAAGAAGTATATGAATGGTAAATGCGTGCACCTTTGAATGAAATTTAATTTTGTTCACGCGCGGCTCAATGATGAAAGATGGCTGTACCACACAAAGGAAAACAAGATGGCTGCTGTACATCATAAAAGATAGGTAATTAACAATATATAAGTTATAGAAGAAAAAAACTACTTATCTGGAATCCGTCTTTTGTAGCTTGCTGAAGACCTTCGAGAGAAAACCGAACGTTCCTTTGATTTTCCCGCTGTTGCTTAGGAGTTATGTACCCTTTACCGATAGGATCGACATTTTTCCAAAACTGAAATAAATTGAAAATTGCCAGACTGGAAGATTGCATGTGAATCCTTAAATACAAAAATTCTCATTTCTTCTGCTTGAAAATGTCACGATATGTCCCAGTGTTCATTTTTATACTTAAAAAACAATGATCCTAGTCTTCAAAATCAGATGAGCAGTGACAGAACTAGCATTGCATAATGTAAAGTATAGTTTATTAGCAATCAATTTAGCATTTTCCAGAATGTAAAGATAAACAGTTGCACTTTTTTTTCCAGGCCTTCAACAAACTTGCCAGTGCAGTCAGCTTAAAGTCTTTCCGTTCAAGTTTGAGAACCGCAGTGTTGTCTGATGAAAATGTTGACGTTTCCTTTAAAATACATAATGTTACAAATCAAGATCGTTTTTTGGGCAGAAAACAAGTATATGCGCGAGTGGTTATGTGTATACATACCCTATAATGTCATTGCATACTTTGCAGGAAAATATTAATGCACATGTTATGTAAATTGATCTTGAATGCAAATAAAGATTTGCCCAAAAAAAATGTTTTAATAAATAAATAAAAATTCCAGTACTTGGGCATGTTAGCTTGCAAACATTGAAACCCTCTCCATATAAATGTCCATATCAACATAATCATAAGCAGCTCTAAAGCAAAAATCCATGGTGATATCACGAGAAGAAAGAAGGCATCAGATTAAGCTGGGAGAACAGGTCCTGAAGCAGGTCGGCCACTTTAATACCTCGGAGCTGTTATAGACCGGAAGGAAGGCATCAAAGAAGAGTTGGCCACTCGAAAAGCAGCAGCTGGGAGACTTTTTCAGGCCATAAATCGAGGATTCCTCAGCAAAAGAGAGGTTGTTAAGAAAACGAAGATGGCTGTATATCGCTCCACCTATGTCCCAGTCTTGACGTATGGATGCGAATCATGGGCACTGACTACAACCCATAAAAGCCAGATCCAAATCTCAGAAATGAGGTATCTGAGGAAGGTGGTTGAAGTAACAAGAAGAGACATGGTCCGCAACCAGACGATACGTCAAGGCCTAAAATCCCACCCCCTGCAGACCCAAGTAGAACAGTCTCAACTAAGATGGTTTAGCCATGTCTGCAGAATGGGAGAAGATCGGCTACCACGACAAGCACGGGAAACTAAGAGCCAGGGATCCAGACCTCCAGGACGACCCAGAGTTCGCTGGGAGGACAACATTAGACAATCTTACATTAGACAAGCTTACCATTGGCTTAATTTGAGAGCCGGAATAGACTTTGACTTTCATTGGAAAATTCATCGGAAGTGCAATCTGGGATTTTGAACTGAGAATTGGAAATATAATCCAGTGAAATCGGAGTCACAAATCAGACTGCATTGCCACGTCAGGCTAGCAATTCACCAGATCCAGAGAGAGAAGGATCGGACAAAGAATTCCAAGTCCTCCTGTCCTGTCCTGCTCAAGTTCTTTCCATGTTTTCCTCATCATTTTCACCTCTGTATCTAGTTCTCTTCTCCATGTGTTTTTTGGTCTACCTCTGCCTCTCTTTCCCTGGGGATTCCAGAACAAGGACTGCCTTGTAATGCTATCAACAGGTTTCCTCAATGTGTGTCCTATCCATCGCCATCTACTTAACTCTTGTTTGGTTCTTGTTATCAGTTCCACATTTGTGACTGTGTCATATCAGTTCAATCCTTCTATTATAACTGACCAAGAGCTGACCAAGACCCTACTCCACCTCCACGTGGTGGTCCTGGAAACAGGCTGCATCACTGCAGTCTGGCTGAGAGAGTAGGGATCGAAGAGGGAAGGCAAATTCGGTCCCAAAAAATGCCGTGCTGAAGTCGGATGTGCCGGCCGAAAGGCGCAGATATCGAAGCTCCGCTGTAAACAGACACAACGCAACCAACGTCCTTTTCAGGACGAACGAGGAAGAAGAAGAAGAAGAAGAAGACAATCTTTGAAGGACCGAAGACTAGAATGGAACCAGGTCAGGAGGAAGACAGCCGGTAGGATGGTCTGGCTCTCTCTCTCTCTCTCTCTCTCTCTCTCTCTCTCTCTCTTCCAAACCTCTACAACTCACGGTAGAAGGGGAACGACTAAGTACGCAAGTATCAACATAAGCCAATATAAGAATATCTCCTTCTTCTTCGTCATCGGGTATCTCTCCATGCTTCACGCTACTTGCTTCATTAAACAGGCCTATAGCATTACCGTATCTAGATACTTTATCAAAGATAACTCTTGTAGAATTTCCTGTTTCAAACATCGTTCATATCTCCTTAACATGATGAGAAGCCAACTATTTCCCATTGCCTGTTGGCGTGGTCAGTCCGTTGGTTGTTGGGGCTCTAACTCGATATAATTATATACTACTGGACAAAAGTTAAGGGCCGCCATTCAGTTTAGACAAGGTTTATATAATTCTTCGTGAGCAGGGTCGATTTTCCAAATGTCCGGTAGCTTGAAATCTCTCAAGAAATCTCTGAATGGCAGAGTGGGACACTGCTAAACGTCTTGCAACATGACGAACAGATTGACCATCCTGAATCCATGCCATGGCTCGACCATGGTCTACAGTCCTGAGACTTCTCCTTGGTGGAATGGCTAATGCAGTGATCATTTCGACCACTTGTCATACTGATTTATTGCATACCAACGGCGAACACTCTTTACCGATGATCATTTTCCAAGTGCATTCAAATTCAACTCACTTTTTCACCTTTTGAACTAGTGGGGCGTGTTGCAAAAACCACGAGTTTTTGCAGAACAATGGCAATTTTCACGTGCGGGTTAAAGTGACCCACTTTTTGGACATTTAAAAAAAAATTAACCTAATGCACACAGAAATGTATACACATTTCTCTGAGCTCAGTTTTAATGACATTTTCACTTGTCTTTACAGTTTGCCAATCAATTATATAAACCTTGTCTAAACTGAATGGTGGCCCTTAACTTTTGTCCAGTAGTATAATTAGGATACCACAGTGTCTGTATTTCCAGTGTGCTGAGCTGGCAGTGTGGTTAGCCACGGATTCACTCCTCTAGCGAGGCATTAGTGTCGTTGGGATAGTTCTGTGGAGGATTTCCCGGTAAACCTACCACTATTGTTTTTTTTAAATGTTATCTAATTTTCCACTATAGCGTCATCGTCCAATTGGCAGAGTTGTTAGAGCACTGGCCTCTCACGGCAAAGCCTACCGAGTTCGAAACACTGTGTCGTCACGCTATGGAAGTCAAAGATATCGTGTAGGGGACCTGGTCACCCACCTCTCGACGCTGGACCTAGAATAGTGAAGTCGGGACCCAAAGATGCAGCAATAGAGAATGCAGTCAGCGACCCATAGCTTGACTGCTTGCGTCATGGTCAGCGAACCAGAGCTGACCAAGACCCTACTCCACCTCCACGTGGTGATTCTGGAAAGAGGCTGCATCACTGCAGTCTGGCTGAGAGAGTAGGGATCGAAGAGGGAAGGCAAACCCGGTCCCAAAAAAATACCGTGCTGAAGTCGGATGTGTCGGCCGAAAGGCGCAGATATCGCAGCTCCGGTGTAAACAGACACAACGCAACCAACGTCCTGTTCAGGACGAACGAGGAAGAAGAAGAAAAGTGAAGTCCAGAGCTGGTCCTTGGGCGGTGCTACTGCACCTGGCGCCGTCTTTGGAGGGGTCGCCGAATACATTAAAAAAAAATTAAAATGTTAAAAAAAAAAAAATCACAAACAAGAAATACTGAAACATAAAATTCTGAAGTAAAAATGATATAATCACGGATCGGAAACTAGGTCACCGGCTAATCAATTGGGACAGTTTGTGTTCTTATATGCTGTCTATATCTGCCAGATTCTAAATGAATACAGAAAAAAAAAAACTATCTACCACAAGTTTCAAATAGCATAAGTGCATTATGCATTTGTAAATCGCTACAATGAGCACTACTTGGCGGAAATGACAGTGAGTCTGGCAAGAGTATACAGTACGGCATGTTGAAAACAAAAACAGGGGAAAGGGGCACTACGAGACCTCGCACCACCTTGAAAAATACCCAGGGCGGGCTCTATTTAAGTCTCTAACACTTCATTTCCTTGCGACTTAATCTGCTATGGCAGCGGTTTTCAACCTGTGCGCCGCGGCGCCCTCGGGCGGCATAACTGACGGTTAGGGGCGCCGTGGATGGGCGTGGATTTTTTTCCGTATTTAGCTGTAAAGAAAACACAGAGCTGTGGGAAATTTCATTTTTGGTGTTTGTCAACCTGCGTGACCCCGGAGAAATTTCACTTTTGATGTTGGCCAGCCTTTGAAGTCCCGCTCCCCCGATACGCCTATCAACTTTCCGCGCATTCTCCTCGAGCGACCACAGTAGGTAACACGGTGATTTTCTGTTTTCAAACATTTTTGATTGTGTTGTGAGTTTGATATAAACTATGGAAATATTTTTTAATTTGGCAAGTGTTAGTAAAAAGCGAGAACTTGTTGAGGATGACAAGGAAAGTGGTAATGAGGAAAGGAAACGTAAGTATAGAAAATACGACGAAGGCTACTTAGATTTTGGTTTCACGTGCACTCTTGTGAACAATGAAGAGCGTCCACAGTGTGTTTTGTGTTTCAAAGTACTCTCTGTCGAATGTATGCTGCCTAGCAAATTGAAGCGCCATTTAGAAAGTGTTCATAAGAATGACGTGGGCAAACCAAGAGAATATTTCTCTAGAAAGCTGAGTCAAATGAAAGAACAAAAATCCGCATTTTCTAAGCAGGCGACGAATAAAGCTCTTCTAGCGTCCTACAAGGTAGCATACCGGGTAGCAAAATGTAAGAAACCCCATACGATTGCAGAAGAACTCGTTTTACCGTGTGCTGTTGATATGGTGTCCATTATGGTTAGAGAGTCCGTGGGAAAACAGCTTTTACCCTTTCCTTTGTCGGACAGTACAATTATTGACAAAGTTTCGGTCTTCAAAAAGAAGCTTCTTCTTTGGAAGAGAAAAATCAATGAAGGAGGAGAAATGGACTACTTCCCAGGTTTGCAGCAGTTCATTACAGACAATGAAATAGATTTTAGTGCAGATATTGTTTTTATAATTCAAGGACACTCATCTCAGTGTTCATTTTGAAAAATACTTTCCTGAAAACTGTGACAGGTTTCAGTGGGTTCAAAATCCCTTCATTAATGATGCTCCTTCGGACTTCAGTACTGCAGAAGAGGAAGAACGGATAGAACTTTCATCAGACTCTTCACTACAAGCAAATTTTCCATCCATGGCATTGCCAAAATTTTGGTATTCAGTAAAACAGGAGTTCCCAAGCTTGAGCAAGAGAGTACTGAAGATATTAATTCCTTTTGCAACCTCCTATCTCTGCGAGGCTGGGTTTTCAGCAGTGGCTGTCATAAAAACCAAGTTCAGATCAAGACTTGTTGTGGAGAAGGAAATGAGGGTAGCTGTATCTCAATTGGTGCCAAGATTTGACAAGCTGTGTAACAACAAGCAAGCTCAAGTTTCACACTGAGGTGACTGGTACTTTATTCATTATATTTTTTGTTTTAGTTTTACTGTACAAGTTTCTTTGTTATGGAGATTGAATCATGAGTGCAGTATATCAGTGAATTATTTTCAGATAAAACTAAAAAAAAAATGTTAGAAAGAAACTACTTTATCTGTGCTGTTTTCTTTGTTATAGTAAGGGTTTTCAAAGTGCACTTTGTGTATATTTATTCTTGTACGTGCAATTTTTTTTCACAGATTGTCCAATTACATTAAAAAAAAAATTACATTGTTTACAAGCCTTTCCAAAGCTCTCCTGCTCAAAAAAAGTTAGGCTAAATGTCGAAAGATCGCTAGAGTTTTTACCAGTTATCCCACAGGGGAGCCGCAGAAAGAATGTAGTTGGTCAGGGGAGCCATGGACTCAAAAAGGTCGAAAACCGCTCTGCTATGGGACTACCTATACTTTTTATTGTTCTACTCTATTCTAAATATCATCATCTCAACCCGTAACTCATCATCTCAACCCGTAACTCATCATCTCAACCCGTAACTCATCATCTCAACCCGTAACCCGTCTTGGGTCGTAGGGATGCTATGGTGGAAGCATCAGCAGACAGGGTCCTCCACTGCTCTCTATCCTCAGCAATGCGTACAAATGTGGAAAAACCGTGTCCTGCCCATTCTTTGATGTTATCAGCCCAGGATTTTCTTTGCCTTCCTCTTCTCCGTTTACCTTCGACTGTTCCCTGGAGGATCGTTTTCGAAAGGGAGTCATGACGAGTTACATGCCCAAACCAGGCAAGCTTTCGACGTTTCACTACTGACAAAAGTGGTTCTTGGTGGCCTGCATAGGTGTTTATCTTCTCTCTAACATAGACATTTGTTTTGTGCTCTTTATAGCAAATGCGCAAAACTCTTCTATAACATTTATGCTCGAAAGCCTGAATCCTTCGCTCCGTATCTGCAGTGAGTGTCCAGCCCTCACACCCATACAAGAGAATAGATAATACAAGTGATTTGTATAATTTGATCTTCACAGGAAAACTGATGTTACTTTTCCAGATCACATTCAGCCTTGTCATGGCAGCTGAGGCCATTTCAAGTCTTGTCTTGATTTCTTTACTTGATCTTCCATCACTACATATAGTGGACCCGAGATATTTAAAGGTGTTAACTTCTTATAACGTTTGCCCATTTAACGTAATGTTGGTCGGAACATGTTTCTTATGGCTATTCACCAATATCTTGCTTTTTTCTATATTAATTTCCATCCCATAAGTTCTTGTTACTTTCTCCAGTCTAGAGGTAAGGTCTTGAAGTTCTGATTCTGTTCCAGCTATCAGATCGATATCATCAGCAAAACGTAGATTGCAAAGAGGTCGGCCTCCAATCGATATGGTTGTTTTATAATCGTAGAGAGCCTCCTGCATAATATGTTCTAGATATATATTAAAGAGCACTGGGGACAGGATACATCCCTGGCGAACTCCTACATTTGTTTTGAAAAATTCTCCAATGTCATTGCTTGCAAAAACAGCACTGCTTGCGTCCTTGTAGTGCTTCGATGATATCTATGATGTTGGTATCAAAATTGAATTTTCTCATTATTTGCCATAAGCCTTCATGCCAGACTCGATCGAAGGCTTTCTAAATATAGTCAATTAAAATTATCAAATTGTGAGTGCGTAGTTTTTTATACCCTTTACCCTAAAACGTCTGGCTCCCTTTACCTGTCATTCATTCATAACCCTCCACTCCCAAAGGAGCATAGGCCTTCAACAAACACATGCCAAGTCCTCCTGTCCCGTGCCATCATCTCAAGTTCTTTCCATGTTCTCCTCATCATTTTCACCTCTGTTTCCAACTCTCTTCTCCATGTACTTCTTGGTCTTCCTCTGCCTCTCTTGCCCTGGGGGTTCCAGAACAAGGACTGCCTTGTAATGCTATCAACAGGTTTCCTCAGTGTGTGTCCTATCCATCGCCATCGTCTTCTTCTCATCTCTTGTTCCACTGGCACTTGTCTAGTTCTTGTCATCAGTTCCATTTACCTGTCATGGTGTTTAAAAAATAAAAAAGTAAGAAAAGGAGGAAAGGGGGGCGGGAGGGGGGGGGGGGGGGCGGGGGGAGGGGGTTGAAAGCCTCTGGAGTTTGGAATGATACTTAGATCTATATTTATTTTTCATTATCAGTACGTGTTACCAGCACGTCACTAGACTTTCACTTTCTCGGCCTACCATCACTAATATATATATATATATATACATTTTAGTTACAGATGCTCTAAATTATTCTCTTGTAGACATTTTGCACAAAACGTCCTTCTGTTCTAAAATAGTCAATTCCCAGTTGTCGACTAAGCGCATTCTTATTGCTGGGAATGTTTAGGTCCCCAGAAGAAAGTTCTCGTTGGGGCCTAGGACGACTTGTATGCATGTCTGCCCTTCATGTTATATATATCCCCACATTTATTTTGTGTTTATCAGATCTATTCTCTTGGCATCTTTATCTGTCGTTTTATTTTCTTCTAGGTCGACACGTGAAGGTACCCAAGCTATTACATCTGAACACCCTCAGGAATACAGGTAAATATTAGCCATAAATATCTTTCCCCGTTATATTTGTTGAGAATAGACAGACCTAGAGAATTGCACAATGTAATAGAACAGTATAGATATATACCACGAACAAAATTGATATATAAGGATCAGTGCTGGTGTGAAGGGAAGGTGGCACTCTGTAGGGAGTATAGTCATGCTTGTTGGTGATGAACAGTTGGGCGACCACAGCTGAGGTTCAAAGATGTGTGCAAGAGAGATATGAGGGCACTGGACATGGATCCAGCAACATGGGAGGATGAAGCTGCCGATCGCACTAAGTGGCGATGCTATTTACGGCGCCACCTCAGATTGGGCGAAGAGAGGCTCACACAAGAAGCAGAGGTGAGGAGAAAACGTCGAAAGGAGCACCAGGAAAATAAGCAGCTGAGGGCTGTCACCTCTGGGGCGCATTCCCATAGTCAGTTATGACTGAAGGGGCTATTATATTATATATTATATTGTTGGTGATGGCACATGATTGGTGGATTGGGTATCACCCCAGCTTTCCCACCCATCTCCCCCTTGTTAACAACGTGGCAGTTGAGAGTTGTTTTCTTTTCGTATTGTTTTGTTTGTTTTATTACTTTGATTTCTAAAGTATGGTTTGCTGAAACTTTACGGTGCTTTTCATAGTTTTGTGAACGAAAATAAGTACCAAAAGTAAATGGCAGCGGTGGGATTTGAACCCACGCCTCCGAAGAGACTGGTGCCTTAAACCAGCGCCTTAGACCGCTCGGCCACGCTACCTAGACATTTATGCAGTGGCTAAATTTGTAGCAGTATCTGGGCGCAATTATACTAGAGCTATGATTCAATTACGATAATGCATATACATGCACTTTATTTTTATGTTTATCAACACGTACTCTGCTGTGCAACCTGCTATACTTTAAAAAAAAATAATTAAAAAAACTTCATCACACTATTGAAACAAGGCCAAAGAATTTTGTGTGTCAAAATATCTGTTCAACCCTTGATGGGTTATAATTAGGATATATAGTGTAGTAAATTCAAAACAATAAAATCTGATTGCCGATATCTAAATATATAGTACCCCCCCCCAAAAAAAAATAAAAAATCGCCCAAAATAGTCCAAGTCGCCCGATATCTATTAAAATAAAAAACTGATAGTGGCAACGCTGCGTCCTTCATGAATACTGTCCCGCTTGCAACTTCCGGAAACGAAATGTTCACTGAGAAAAGTTTGAGTCTATTGAAAGTAGGCGTTCTTTGATGTAGGATCAGGTAGACTAGCTCGAGTTATAATTAACTGATTCAGTACGTAATTGTTTTCAGCTCTGGACGGAATTATTTTTAAGCCCCAAAAATTTACATACACATAATTTACTTTTACTGACATTGTGTGTCTAATCATGAGTTAGGTAGGCTATAACATAGGCCCTATTATATATCAAATTAAAGTACATTGGTTGGACAATATGAATCTATAGGCCTACACATTTTTAGCTAATATTATGTTATGTTAATGTTATGACAGATAATATGTACATGGAAAAAAAGATAATTTGAAATTTTGAACAAAAATTTTCCACTCACCTAAGGCTTCTAACATAAGTAGTTATCACAATACAGTTTCACTGCTCTCTTTGTGTAGCCTAGGTAATCCATTTAGAAAAGTAGAAACAAATTAGAAAATTGTGGTTGATCACACAGTTTGTTCACTGTTCACATATTAGTAACATATGTGCAATGAGGAAATTCCAGTAAAATTTTTTGAAAATCCAGAACTCACATCCTAATCATCAATGCCCAAGAAAACATAACCACAGACACAAGAATGGCACTAATATTTCCAGTAACAAATTATAGAACATTGTAAGAAGTGGAGATGGGTATAATTAATTAATTATTACTGCTGTGGTTTTGTTCGAAGCAGTACTTTGCACAAAGTGGAGGATTGGCAGTGCATCCTTTGCATACAAAAGAACTTCTGGATTTTTTGCAATGAATGCACTTCTGTTGGCTGCCAGACCACATAATAAGGTGCTGAGCTCCTTGAAATTTGCCTACAGGATTTGAAATTCTGGGTCTGCCAGGTAACAGCAAAGAAGTTTGTTTCTGTATATCCTCTGGCATCAAAGTAGCTGCTGTTGATGTCAGTTCATTGACAAGTGCCAATTTGAAATCTAACATGCTATGCTTTGATTTCTCCTGTCTTGTCAGACTATAGAGAACAAAGGCATTACTCTGGCATATCTCCATGAGCCAGTGAAACAGTTTTTTCCACCATTTGTATGTTTTGCGGTTGAAATTGCAGTAATATGACAAAATCTGGTCAATACGGTCACATCCATTCATTGAATAATTGTAATCGTACAATTTTAGGTTTTGTTCTGGTCTGGTTTCTTCTACCAAGCACAGAAATATCTCCTGTTGAAGCTTTTGATGAAGCAAGAACAACAGGTTTTTTAGCATTTTTGTCCTTCCATCCAGTGATAAGAATTGAGTTGTTTTCATCCAGGTAAGACTTTGTTTCCAGGTGTTGAAGTCTCAGTGTCTTCACTGCAGGGGGAAGTTTTTCCTGTTAATGTTCAGAGTACCTGTAAAATAGGTTTTCTGACTGAGTAAATATGATATAAGCTGATGGGTGTTGGAAAAGGTCACCATGTTTTTGCTGACAGGTATTAACCTGTCAGCAAACACATGGTGACCTTTTCCAAGTGGTGCCAGTAGTGTCTGAAAAACCTTCACTGCCATGCCTCCATCAAGATCTGCCTCTGGAACATAGGATGTCTTTTTTCCAAAATATGTAAGTAAATTGATGACGTAACCAGTTGTGGAATCACACAGACCAAAAACTTTAATATAATATTTTTTTTGCTTGCTTGAATTGTACTGCTTGTACTGCCAACGGCTGGTCCATCCAACAACCATTTCGTCAAGTGACAGATTTTCATATGGATAAAAGGCATCACTAAACTTTTCAAGGAGAAGATTCATAAAGGGCTCTATTTTTGCCTTATTATCTGAATCACACTTTGAACAATGGAGCATTGTATGAAAAATGCTTTCAAACCGGTCACGCTTGAACATTGTGTGATAAAATGAAGTATAAAATATTTCTTTTCTTGACCAGTAGTGTTTGATGCTTGGACGAATATCAATTCCCATTGCAATAAGAATTGCTAAAAATTTTATAAGCTCATAAATAGTAACTGGTGTCCAGTTTAAGTAAACAGATCTTCTTTTGTGTGGATTATTTATCATGCATTTATATGATGCATATTCATTTATTGACTGACACAAAAGCTGAAGGACATCATCAGTCAGTAGAGCTCTGAGACAGTCTAACGGTGCCCTTGTCCGCTGATTGTAAATTGATGTCTATGGATTCGTCAGAATCGCTAGAAGCCCCTTCAAAGTCATTATCAGAAGACGAATAATTAGTCTCACTTTCGCTATCAATTACACTTTGCAACAAGTCTCTGGCCTGTAAAGCCGTTAGACGCACTGGACGTGTTGATGTCAGTCCATTTTTTTCCTGTGTGTTTTCGGCCATTATGGTGTTACGACAAAACATGAATAAAAATGAAGATAAATGTGTAAAATTCCCTCCAAACTCGTACAAAGCACGTTGAATTTGGCACAGTTTTGTGTTTACTTCCGTTCGGGATAAATTCAGGGCAGTTTAAAATATCAGAGTGGAAAGAAACAACGAAATAATTCAGGGTCTTTTAAAAGATCATACAGACACAGCGGTCGGCCCATGCGTCTTTAAATAGATCTTACGTACGGAATCAGTTAAGAACAGTTGTTTCATTATTATGTGCGCTTTGTCTCAGATTACGTGCAAGATAATTTTTTAAAACTAGATTAGCAATGGCATACATATCACAAACAAACGACTGAAACAGGTGTACCACAGAGAAGGCTTTCATTTAACAATTGACTTCACATTTTTTTTATTTGATGATGAGAAATATCCCTTTCAGTCTTGGATGGGTTATAATTAGAATATATATTGTTTTCAATTCCAAATAATATGAATAACTGCCGATACGAGTAATTAGCATCACATCTGTCAAATCATTGTAAATATGGCAAATCAGAATTAGGGGCCTATCAATTTTGCATGTAAGCCTGTGTTAAAAAAAAAAAAAATATATATATAAATAAATAAAAACCGAACAAACAAAAACGAGATCAAACAAAAACACCAAACAAAAGTAATATTCAGAGGGATGGGTGTAAAGGCCTGGTGTTTCCAGTTAGATATTTAATTGACTTTCACTTGCCATAAGATAAATGTATTGTAAGACCATCATCAGACCACCACCTTCCCAATTACTATATATTAACTTTTGTTCTTGTTAAATACTGTTTGACTATGTGCAGTTCCCCAGGTCTTTCTCTTCTTAACACCTCTTTCTATATTCTTGACTTGACTTGACTTGACTTGACTTTGATCCACTGTCACTGAGCATCAGCTCTTGGTGACCTTGATGCCATTTGTGGCACTGCACAGTTTGTATAAGCTGTTTTGGGCTGCCATAAAGTGTATTGTCTATGGATGGGTTGTGTGGTAGGAGAAGTTGTCTTTCCCTGGAGTGCAGGGCACATTAGTAGATGGTGTTCTACTGTCTCCAATGGGTTTAGGCAGTGTCACTTAACCATTAGGCATTAGTATATTGTCAGAAGGTGTCATTTTGATATTACTGTTAAAGAATAAAAAAGAGAAGGAATATTTAAAAACGAATGCAAAATCGGAGACATCTGTAAGCAGAACCTAGATTTCTGAGTGGTTCTCATGCTTCAAACACAGGCAAACAACAGTTATAGATCCTGAACTTTTTACCATCTTTCAACCAGCAGAATGACCGAAGTATGCGCAAAACAGCTGCAAATGTGGGAAATATGCATCAAGCCATCACAAAGCCTACTGGCGTACCATCCAAAACATTTGCAGCATCCTTGGCCTGTCATATAGTGCATGCCAACGAATTCTCTGAAAGAGCTCAACATGTGGTGGAGTGCAGCTAAATTCATGCCATGCTTGCTGACACATGACCAGAGATTACACAGCTTACTATGTTCAGGGAATTTTTGGAGCAACCAAAACTGTCATCACTGGGGATGAAAGCTGGGTTTAATACTGTGAGCCAGAAACAAAGCAGCAGTGGAAGAGTCCATCCTCACTGCGACTGAAGAAGGCGAGGCAGGTCAAGAACATGCAGATGTGCTTGATTGACATGGAGGCAGTTGTCTACAAGGGGTTAATTCCTCCAGGTCAGACAGTGAATCAGCACTTCTGCTTCAAAGTTCTAAGGCTTTTGAGGAGGATCTGAGATTAAACTATCTGGACAAGTCACCCAACTCAGGACTGGCTCCTGCATCATGGCAGTATGCTGCTTTATACACCTCTGTGCAGCAGTTTTTTGCCGGAAACAGCATGGAAGCGGTTCCTCACTAACACACATGCACGCACGCGCACACACATACACTCTCTCTCCCAGTTTAGTCCTCTGGGACTTTTACATGTTCCATAAAATGAAGACTCAGGTGAAGTGACAAGGAAGAAGTTCTTTGTAGTTCTTCTTTGATCCTTAGCCACCGGCTGTCAAAGCAGTCAGTGGCCATCATTTTTGGTAGCATCTTGTAGGGCAGCAACAAACTGCTTTCACTTTGCTCAGTTGGCGGCCTCTTTCATGCAGTGCCCCAGCTCTGTCTCATTCTCTGCATCTCGGCCTCCACTGTTCTCCACCAAGTTGTTTTTAGTCAGCCTCTCTTTCGCTTTCCTTCAGGGGTTCTCCATAGTAATGCTGTTCTTGTGATGGCATCAGGGTCTCTTCTGAGGACATGGCCAACCCAACTCCAGCATCTGCCGGCTATGATGGTGTGCATGTCCTCCTGGTTGTTCAGAGTAAGCAGATCTTGGTTGTTGATGGTATTCAGCCAAAAGATTCTGAGAATTTTTGTTAGGCAGATTATGTGGAAAGAGGACTATTTTGACATTTTCTTCTCTGCCACTCTCCAGCATTCCGCACCATAGAGAAGCACAGAAAGTACACAGCTCTCATATAATCTTAATTTTGTATTTGTGCTGCACTGAGATGACCCCCAACAGTAACCACATGTATTTTCCAGGTTGCACATTTGTTGTGGTAGATTTGCACAAATGAGCTGCATATGAAATTTAAAATGTATTTTCTGTGTGTATCTGGAAACCACTTTAGATTTTTTTTACATAGGTCTAGATATTATTTCATTGCAGTGTAAAGTGTGAGTTCACATGAACAACGCGAAGAAGAGGAAGACAGCATGGCTCATTCTTCGAATGGCTCTGAATTTAATCTGAGGCAAGAACAAAGCCCTGAACGAGAAACTAATGGCAGCAGGGGATTTATTGTGACACCTACAGTTAGAATGGTTCAGCGAGTTACTCCTGTCTTAGAAATACATCCAGACACTGAAGAGAATGTTGAAGCTCAGACAGAAGAAGTGTTTCTGAATTATGTGTATCAAAGTTATCGTAATGATACAATGCACGGGGAAATGGATAATTTGGCCCCTGTTCCTGAATTGCTAAATTTCACAGTTGCTGCAATCAGGTATTGTAACCTGCTGTGTTCTGTCACTTTGTATGTAATAAACATATTTCTGTTTTATTTCACATTGTCGAGTATACTGAAAGATAAGCTTAAAACCAGCAGAGTTGTCTTCAGGTCTTTCCTACCAAGTCTCAAGTCTCTTCGTGCAGTCTCAATTTGAGTCTCAGGGCCCAGATTGAATCCCAAGTCGAGTCTTATTTGTGATCTAAAACTGTTTATAGTCTCAGTTGCAATTATTCAAAGCATCACATGATTCACTATAAATAATAATTTTTAAAAATCTGTTAATTTTTAGTATTTTATTTACTGACTGCTTTTATTGGATTAAACTCTATTAGCACACATATTTAACGATTTAAACAAAACCATTTTCGGTTTCAACGTATAAGTGCATTATGAATTAGCACTGCGAAGTTGGTTCACTGAAATTTTTAAGTCCCAAAGTGAGTCGCTAATATAAATGAAAACTTGAGCTGAGCCTTGGGTCGAGTTGTAGGGGTGAACTAAGTCAAACTCGTCCAAATACAATGAATCGAATCGACAACACATAAAACCTTATTCGTCATTAGGTGTCTGCGAGTACCTGATTAGGATTGAGTACCCTGCTTGCACAAGGACAAGCTTTGCTTGTTTTTCTGGTGACATCCTTTGACTGATGTATACTGCAGTGTGTCACATTCCCTAATCATCATCATCATTTCCCCTTTCTCCTTGTGGAGCATGGATCCACCACTACAACTGGTCCCTGTCAAGAAGCCTGCACCACAGCCTCCATGTGCTCTTGCTGTGGTTGTTTATCTAGCAATATGTTCACATGATGAGGTTGCCAACCTCATGCACAACCTCATATTAGTCACCATTTACAACATGTCTGAGACAGCAGTAGGTGTGTATAGTTTGTTTACTGTAGTGACCCATTTCAACATGTGTTCACGGGTGTGAACAATTTATGTGCTGTTTGGCAGAGAGAGAGCTGTTAACTGTTCTTGTTGTTTGAGAAGTGAGTGAGTGAACTGACAGTAAGTTGGGCTGAGATATGTAGTGTTAGGGAGTCGGCTGAGAGATTCTGGAGTGTAGAGATGTGTTTTCAGGTAGAGCTGTGTATGTTGTCAACAGTGGCCCATTCTGTGTGATTCGCTCATCTTTGTGAAGGAGATTTAGATCGTGCTCAAGTGATGTAACAGCTGAGAGAAGTTTGTGTATATGGGCATAGGTGCAGCTGTGGATATGTACCACCCATAGTGTTTCTGGTTCAAGTAAATTGTGGTGCTGCTGTATTCAACTTGTTATTTGATGACTCAGACATGTATATGTGGCAGTGTCCTATGCTTAATATCTGTGCCTTAGCAGAGCCTGTGAACCCGGGCATATTCATTCATTCATTCATAACCCTCCACTCCCAAAGGAGCATAGGCCTTCAACAAACACATGCCAAGTCCTCCTGTCACGTGCCATCATCTCAAGTTCTTTCCACGTTCTCCTCATCATTTTCACCTCTGTTTCCAGCTCTCTTCTCCATGTGCTTCTTGGTCTACCTCTTCCTCTCTTGCCCTGGAGGTTCAAGAACAAGGACTGCCTTGTAATGCTATCAACAGGTTTCCTCAGTGTGTGTCCTATCCATCGCCATCATCTTCTTCTCATCTCTTGTTCATCTTCTAGTTCTTGTCCTCAGTTCCACGTTGGTAACCTTGTCATACCATTTTAATCCCTCTATTCTACGCAAGCACCCATTTATGAAAGTCTGTAGCTTTTTGGTTGTTGTCTTTGTTGTTCTCCATGTCTCAGAGCCATACAATAAGACTGACTTCACATTTGAGTTGAAGATTCTTATTTTCGTGTTGGATCCGATTTCTCTTGATCTCCATATATTTCCCAATGCAATAAAAGCTCTTCTTGCTTTTTGTATTCTTAGTTTGATATCACTGTCTGTCCCTCCAACTTTGTCTATATTGCTGCCAAGATATGTGTACGATTCTACATCTTGTATTGGTGTTTCTTCAAGTTCAACCCTGTTATCGTTACCTGCATTTATTCTCATTATTTTTGTCTTTTAACCCGGGCATATGCTGTGTGTTAATCCTACTACAACATCTAACAACACACATCGTAACAATCATCATCACTCTATTTTGTGACAAATTGCAGCTTTTGTTACCATCAATTTTTGTCGCGGTCATTGTCTTCAGCTGGGCCCATGAGGCCTCAGTTGCCTTGTCTTCCCACTCTACTGTGCTCCTCTACAATCTTCTTGATGTGCGTACTTCTCTTCCTTTGTGGGTAAACTAAGAGAATAGATAGTACCTTTTTTTAGCCATGTTAGTTTGTGCCAGCACTGATACATTAAAACACACAATATTTTATGTGTTTGTTTTTGTTACTCGACCACTTTCATTCTTGCAGATTCAGCAGGATTTGATTCATGTTTTTTATGTTAATTACTATTTCCTTCTTGAAGAGGAGTGATACATAGGGAATTAGAAACTGGAAGTTTCCTGTCTCCTGAACTATTTATCAATTCTGGTTTTGACTTCTTTCCATGCCATGATGTCAAACTTGCCAGTATCTTCTCTCTTTGTTCTTCTCTTTTTTCTTCAATCTGAATAAGTCATGATATATTCAAGCTTGCTCAATCAAAGAAGGTGGATTGCTACCTTCTTCCTTGAATATGTACCGTAAAATCTCGCGTATAATACGCACCCGAATTTTAGCGGGCAAAAATGAGTAAAAATTGTGCGTTTTATAATCGAGATTTTACGGTATATATTATAATGTTTATTAAGGTGTCAAATGCAGTCATTCTGACCTTGAGAATTCTTCATGACTGATACAAGTTGTCTGTGTATACTTATAGCCCATCAGCGGAGATAGGGCGCCATCTGGCTAGAATAGGTGATGAACTTAATGCGAAGTATGCAGATGAGTTTGACAGAATGATATCTTCTCTTGGTCTTTCTGAGGATGCTGAGGACACTTATGACGCTTTTGCTGGCATAGGTCGAAGGTTAGTAGCAGCTTTTTTTAATTTGACATACTCTTTTGTCTTGTTCAGTAGAATTAATATATGGCTTTAAAAAAAAAGTTACTGTTGAATTTTAAATGTAAAGAAAGTTCTACAAAATGTTTATAACAACAGTGACTTTGAAGAAATAATACATCAGTTGTGAAGAATTTGGAGTCATGGGAGAGCGAAAATCATTGTACAGGTCCAGAATCCGAAAACTGAAGTATTCTGAAAATTGAAAGTTTTTCGTCTGACTTGTGGCCGATTTTGAGTGACTGACAACTTTAATGTGGACTTATCGTCTGTTTTGCTAATTATCATAGTTTTTGTTTTCTCAATGTTATTGTCCAATCCATATTCGTGACTTATGCTGTTTACTTGCTTCACTAGTTCTTGTAAACCCTGGCATTTCCTGAATTTATTTGAAAATTTTTCTGTGTATAGATTAAATAGGCAGGAACACAACCTTGTCTGACACCTCTTCTTATGTCTATGTATGGTGAGCAATTACTGCCAGATCTTACTGTTGCAGTTTGCTCACAATAAAGGTTACTATTGAGATTACCATGGAGAGCTAAAAAGAGTATTAAGAATGTCTTGAAAAAGGCCAGTGTGCAAGGGAGATTTATTCCTCATGTTAAAAGGAAGCTTATTCCTCATGTTAGAAGGAAGCTTATTCCTCATGTTAGAAGGAAGCTTATTCCTCATGTTAGAAGGAAGCTTATTCCTCATGTTAGAAGGAAGCTTATTCCTCATGTTAGAAGGAATCTTATTCCTCATGTTAGAAGGAATCTTATTCCTCATGTTAAAAAGAAGCTTATTTCTCATATTAGAAGGAAGCTTATTCCTCATGTTAGAAGGGAAGCTTATTCCTCATGTTAGAAGGAAGCTTATTCCTCATGTTAGAAGGAATTTTATTCCGCATGTTAGATGGAAGCTTATTCCTCATGTTAGAAGGAAGCTTATTCCTCATGTTAGAAGGAAGCTTATTCCTCATGTTAGAAGGAAGCTTATTCCTCATGTTAGAAGGAAGCTTATTCCTCTTGTTAGAAGGAGGCTTATTCCTCCTGTTAGAATGAGGATTATTCCTCATGTTAGAAGGAGGCTTATTCCTCATGTTAGAAGGAGGCTTATTCCTCATGTTAGAAGGAAGCTTATTCCTCATGTTAGAAGGAAGCTTATTCCTCATGTTAGAAGGAAGCTTATTCCTCATGTTAGAAGGAAGCTTATTCCTCTTGTTAGAAGGAGGCTTATTCCTCATGTTAGAATGAGGATTATTCCTCATGTTAGAAGGAGGCTTATTCCTCATGTTAGAAGGAGGCTTATTCCTCATGTTAGAAGGAGGCTTATTCCTCATGTTAGAAGGAAGCTTATTCCTCATGTTAGAAGGAAGCAGTCCACTTTCTTTGGGCATGGTATTAGAAGAGGAAAGCTGGAATTGTTTGTGACAACAGAAAAGATTGAAAGATGAAAAAAAAAGGGATAGCAGATGATAACGGTAAAAGATACTGGGTAGTTTAACATCATGACGTTGTAAAAAAAGAAGAGCAACAACAATTGATGCACAGAACTGGAGACAGGAAGTTGTGGAAAGACATGTTTACCTATGCCACCAGGCATGTTACTGTGTTACTTGAAGAAGAAGGGTTATGTTACAATCTTTTAATGTGTATTAAAATGTCACTACACTTGTAATCTTATAATAGTAGAATATTTCAGTTATTTCTGTTTGCCAGATATGACCTTCCCTATTTTCTGACACCTCATGACATCGTGATGTATGTTAGAGTATTAAAGATGAGTAGCATTAGTGGCTGAAGGGCATGTATGCCAGGTTCTCAACCAGTTACAAATTAGGTATTATTAGTATTGTGTTCCTGAATACCAGCAACTGGGCGCAGCCATACTAAGCTATACACCATATGGTACTATGTGAATGGCAATTATGATAGAGTTGGGCTTGTTTTTCAGTACAAACTGACCACTCAAACTTACAATGGCTATCCTATTAATCCATTTATATTAAGTTTGATTCCCGAAGTTCAGTCATAAATGTTATTAATTTATTCATCATTTATTAAATACAGCACTGTACTTCTTCTTCTTCTTCTTCGATCCTTAACCACCGACCGTCAAAGCAGTCAGTGGCCATCACGCCTAGTGGCGTCTTGTAGGGCAACAACAAATTGATTCCACTTTGCACGGTCGGTGGCCATCCTTCGTACAGTGCCCCAACTCTGGTTCATTCTTTGCATCTCAGCCTCCACAGTCCTCCGCCAAGTTGTTTTCGGTCGGCCTCTCTTTCGCTTTCCTTCAGGGGTCCAAAGCATAGCTGTTCTTGTGATGGCATCGGGGTCTCTTCTGAGGACATGACCAACCCAGCTCCAGCGTCTGCCAGCTATGATGGTGAGCATGTCCTCTTGCTTGCTACGAGTAAGCAGATCTTGGTTGGTGATGGTATTCGGCCAAAAGATGCGGTGAATTTTTCTTAGGCATGTTGTGTGAAAAGAGGACAATTTTGACATTTCCTTCTCTGTGACTCTCCAGCATTCCGCACCATAGAGAAGCACAGAAAGCACGCAACTCTGGTATAATCTTAATTTTGTGCTTGTGCTGTATTGGGAGGACTTCCAGATGTTATTTAGGCTAAAGAAGGCTGTTCTTGCCTTATTCATTCTGATGTTGATGTCTTTGCCTGCCCCACCGTCTGGTGTTACTATGCTTCCTAGGTATGTGAAGGTATCTGTCTGTACCAGTTGCTGATTCCTTACTGATATGGGCTCAGGGTTGCTCACATTGAGCGTCATGACCTCAGACTTCTTTAAATTGATGTTCAAGCCCACCTGCTGGCTAAATTTATTAAGTCTATCCGTTTTTTCCTGGATGTGTTGATGTGAATGTGCCAGCAGTGCAATGTCATCTGCATATTCTAGATCTTCCAATGTAGAAAATGTAGTCCATCTTATTTCTCTTGGACTGCCCTCTGTTGTCTGGCGCATCACCCAGTCTATGACTGTTAAAAATAGAGTGGTTGATAAGGGGCATCCCTGTCGTACTCCTGTCTTCACCTCGAAGGCTAGGTTGCTCTGCCCAACACTACACGTAAAGTTGGCATAGAGGCTTTTTATGATTGACACTATGCAGCTTGGAATTCCATAAGCCTTCAGTATTTTCCATAAACTGTCCCTATGTATGCTGTCAAAAGCCTTTTCAAAATCAACAAAATTTATGTAAAGCTGTCTTTGCCATTCTGAGCACTGCTCTATAATGTTCCTGAGAGTGAATATATGGTCTACACATCTTCTGTTCTTTCTAAATCCTGCTTGTTCTTTCCTCAGTTTGTAGTCTACTGCCTTTGAAATTCTCTGTATAATTATCCTGCCTAGTATTTTGCTGGGAACTGAGAGAAGAGTGATTCCTCTCCAATTATTGCAGTCTGAAAGATCTCCCTTCTTGGGCAATTTGACAATTATTCCTTTGTTCCACTCTGATGGTGTTGTCCCCGTTTTCCAGACTTGTGCAAATAGTGGTTCTAATAGTTCTGCTGCTAGCTCAGGGTCTGTCTTAAATAGCTCTGCATTTAAGTTATCATGACCCGGAGCTTTACCGTTCTTTAACCCTTTGATTGCTGTGATGATTTCTTCTTTTCGTGGAATGTCTGTATTTACATCTAGATCGTTTTCAGCCTCAGGAACATTCAATTGTGTCTCTGGTATTTCCTTGTTCAGAGTTTCTCTGAAGTGCTCTGCCCATCTTGTTTCTTGTCCCTCTGCTGTCTTGATGAGATTTCCTTGCTTATCTCTTACTAATGTAATATTGTTTGCACCTTGTTTTCCGCTGATGAATTTAGTTATTTTGTATACTGTGCTTTGTTCATTTCTCAGTGCTGCCTCTTCTGCCTGTTTTGCAAGATCATCTAGGAAATTCCTTTTGTTGGCTCGGGTTTGGCGTTTAACTTCCCTGTCCAGTTGACTGTACTGTTCGCTATATAGTTGCTTTAACCTGGGGGACTTCGCTTCTGTTTTCTTTCTTTTCATTTCCTTTCTCATCTTTATGGTGTTTAGTGTTTCTGGTGTTATCCAGTCTTGCTTCTTCCTTTCCTGGAATCCTAAGCATGATTTGCTACTTTCCTTATATATTGTTGAAATGGTGTTGAAATTCTGGTCTATATCATCAGTCAATGTCTTTTCCTGGCTTTTGGCAAATTGATATCGTTTCTTAATGTCGGCCGCAAAAGCTTTTCTGGTAAGGGGGTCCTTCAATTTGCTGATGTCAAACCTTTTCTGTGCAGTTACAGTTGGTCCAGCCCTTCTTAGTTTCACTTTCAGTTTTGCTACTACTAAATGGTGATCGCTTCCCACATCTGCACCTCTTCTTACCTTCACATCTTGTAATGCATGTCTCCATCTACCGTTAACCATGATGTGGTCTATCTGGTTTCTGTCCCGACCATTTGGTGATTCCCATGTTAATTTGTGAATTTCCTTATGTGGGAAAAGTGTTCCTCCAATGACCAGGTTGTTAATGCTACAGAAACTTATTAGCTTATCCCCATTTTCGTTTGCTATTCCGCTGCCGCATTTCCCCATTGTTCTTTCATTATATGTATTGTGTGTACCAACTTTCGCATTGAGGTCTCCCATTACTATAACAAGATCATAACTAGGTGTGTCCTCCATTTCTTTCTGCAGTTGTTGATAGAATTCATCCTTGACCTCCTCATCGCTATCATTCGTTGGTGCGTAGCATTGTATTATTGTAGTGTTGGTGAATCTCCCTCTCAATCTCAATCGTATCAGTCTGTTGTTGATGGGTTTCCATTCCAGTAATGTCCTTTCTATCCCTTTCTGTAGAATAATGGCTACGCCTTCATTGTGCTGTCCATCCTCTCTTCCAGAGTAAAGTACTGTTTCTCCTGTTGCTGTTTTAACTTTTCCTGCCCCTGTCCATCTGCTCTCGCTTATCCCCAGGATGTGTAGCCTATAGTTTCTCATTTCTGCCGTGACCTGTCTTAGTTTACCTGTCTCGTACATTGTCCTGACATTCCAAAATCCTATTCTTGTATCCTGTTTTGCGGTCAGGACATCCGTTTTCATGTCAGTGGCTTCCTTTCGGCTTTCACCACTGACTATCATACGAGCCACAGACTCCGAATGTCCATCCCGCAGCAAAGTTTGTTCATTTGATGTTGTTTCCGTAACTTCATTATTTTTTTTACATAGACAGGGGTGTCAGCCCTATGCTAAAACCCCCAACCTGGAGGACCAGGGTACCAGCTTTTGTCTGACCCCTACCCACACAGACCAGTCCAGCTTGGTTGAACCTACCAGGAGTAAAACTCCCACTGGCATAGCTCTGGGGATTGTCAGGGTACACAAGCTGCCATACCGCTACAAGGTATAGGTTCCATTGATGGCAGCAGCACTGTACAGTACAGTATAATTTGTACATTCTATTATTTCACTGTAAACAAAGAGTTGTTGTTTAACCAGGGACTGCTGAGATTGTCACTCTTTCGCAGCTGATGCCAAGTTGAATCCATGGCAATCTACATTGTAGATCTGGACTTTTCTGGTGGCTTTTCTGCCATCCCAAGACTTGTTGAGTGGGAGTCATAAGCTCTAGTTTCTGTCCCGGCTTGGCTTGCATTTAAAAGATCCTCACATCTGATTTCAAACTAGCTGGGGAAGGGATGTGGTATACTGTGCATTCCATGCCATCCATGGTGCTCTCCAGATATGCAGGGATACAATCTGGGCTCTCCCAAATATCATCATCATGTGTTTCACAGAGCCACCTCCCAGCTCCCCTCGCCTGTCACCTATTCAGTGTGAGATCCTCCTGCATACAGCCAACCAGGTAAAAGCCAGAGTTAAGTGTGGGGCTTAAATGATTCCCCGAAGCTTAGTGTGCATTGCTGAGTTCTCAACATGTTTCACCACAGGACGGAATCATAATGTTATGCCACTCCCTGAAGCATTGGCCAGTTAACTCTGAGTTTCCGGGATGCACCATGAGGAGGTGCATCAGAGTCTTGGTTAGAGATCTGACCCTGGAATTCACTCAAGAGCTTTCAGTGCTAGATCTAATTCTGGAATACACTCAAGAGCTTTCAGGGCTACATCTAATTTTGGAAGACACTCAATAGCAACTTGCATCCCATAAACAAAGTCAGATTAGTTTAAAATATAAGAAAACAGACCTACACATTTTGCATTTAGGCTTGTTAATTGTTATGTCCTGATAGTTCATACAGTATACAGACATACCTCGCTTTATTGTGCTTCGCAGATATTACGCTTTTTAAAAGTTATTCATGTTTATTTATTAGAATGTGCCTTCTTCTTCCGATAGATTTTGGTTCTCTACCAGCAAAAAGATTACGATTCGCTGAAGGCTCAGATGATGAAGATTAGCATTTTTTTTTAGCAATAAAGTATTTAATTTTACAGTACATTGTTCTTTTTAGACCTGACGCTATTGCGCACTTAATAGACGTAGTGTAAACATGATTTAGGCTTGTATCTGCACTGGGAAGCCAAAAAAATGGGTGTGACCTGCTTTATTGCGATATTCGCTTTATTGCGGTGGTCTGGAACCGAACCCGCAATATCTCCACGGTATGCCTGTATATTGATTTCTGACTTACATCATATCGACTTACAGTGGGGTTGTCAGAACATAAGTGTATCATAAGCCACGGGGAATCTATATTTAATAGTATGATGCTGCTAACTATAGGAATGAATTTGAGGTATATTCTAATATTTAATTAGGGCAAGAGATTCTGTGGTAACAGTTTTTTCTTTGACAGTAAATAAAAATATATCTAACCATGTTGACCAGGATGTTTGCTAGCGGTACCAACTGGGGACGAATAATGATGCTGCTTGCCTTTGGTTACCGGATTGCCATTACAAAGCTGAAAAGACAGGCATCACATTTCGCCGCCTACTTGAAAAGAATTGTCTTATTTCTCTGTCAGTTTGTGGTGTCAGAACGGATATCAAAATGGATAGCGGATCATGGTGGATGGGTAATTGTCTTTTATATTTAGCTCATTCCCCCCCAATTTAATCCACATGTTCAGGTTTGTGAATAAATAATACTTCATGTAATACATCTAATTTATGAGTGAATTATATTTAATATAAGTTTAATTTATCATCATCATTTTCCTTTTCGCTTCCTACGGAGCATGGAGCCACCATTGTAGCTGACTCCATTGCAGGAAGCTGCAAAGGTGCCCAACATTTCAAGAACAGAGAAAGCACACATGGCCGTCACTAGTACCATTCCTGGACACTCAATGGAGATACCAACAACCTGAAACTGACCTCCTTTCTTTAAACCTATTTAAGTCTACAAAAGAAGAAGAAATCAATACATGATTTTTTTACCATCATTCGCAAACCTGGGAAATTTGATGATTCTCAATGAACGAATGAACGAAATCTTTATTTCATCTGGGTAAAGAAATAGGCATAATTGCCTTTTTACATTTATGCCCTGCAATACAATTTTCAGCGTTTTACATTCTCAGTGGCCACTATGCCAAGAGAAGCAGACAATAAATCATGTACTCTCAAGCAACACAACAAAAATAAATTAACAAGCTGTTACAACAAACGTGGCACGGTTGAAGACAAACAGACAAAAAGCCTGTTGTTACAATAAGATTCTTCCTGAGGACAGGACATGGAACCAAATATTAGCATACGATATATTCTTAGTGGTACAAACAACTGGGAAGTGGCAGTTGACTTACCTTGGCAAGGGACATATCTCAAAGATGGCCAGATAAAGTGCTGCACTCCCCATTATTACACCAAATTAAAATGATTGAGCTGACATTGTGACTTGAACCTAGATTAGATAAGTAGCACACTTTCAAAATGGCCTAATGTAATGATTCAGGCATGTGACTGAGACATGATGGGTGCACAGCAAAAGTTATCACTGTAGAAGTAGGTGCAAGAGGTCTTGTAGTGGCCACAGTATATGATCTATGATACAGCTGTGCCTGAAAGGTCAGTCAAGAACAAAGGCCTTAAATCACTTGCTGAAACTGAAAAAAAAAAAAAAAAAAGACACCATTCTTGCTGTGGAGGAATAGCAGTGGGCTATTGAATTCAAAACAGTAAGCTTATATACTCATTTGTTCCTTTAACAAACACCTCAAGTTCGCAGAATGGATAAAATCAGGAGGAAACAGCCACTGTCGAATTGCAGCCAAGGTAGAATGGGTTCAGTTCCAGGTGCATGCAGAAAAACCAACAGGAAGGCGACACTTAGAGTGTCAAGCAATTAAAACAGCTGAATCTCTTGTCTGACAGGAAGAATCCTTCTTCTTCTTCTTCTTCTTCTGCGTTCGGTTTGTAGTCATGCTAAATCTGCAGGCCTGTCGCCAGGACGAAGTCCACAGTCTTTTCCAGGTCGGCGCGGCAGCCCCATAGCTTCTGCTGGAGCTCATCACCTTTTGGCCAGGTCGCACGTCGCAATTTATCATGGGTTGGACAGTTCTGGAGAATGTGTTCTGGAGTCTGGATATCAGTTCCACATGGGCATTCATTCGTGTGGGATATCTTGAGGCAATAGAGATGTCCAAGTAATCTGCAGTGACCAGTTCTCAGGCGGAAAATTGTCGTCTGTTGGTGTCTGTTTAGGTGGTGGATTGGGTCATCTCTGCTGTATATATCCCCCTCCTCCTTCCACTGATTTTTGTACTTGTTGTGGATGATGGTTTTTGCTTCCCGATAGGGCAATGGGTGGCTGTATTGTTCCATTTTACTGCCACTTCTTGATAGAGCATCTGCTTTCTCATTACCAGCGATTCCACAATGGGCAGGTAACCACTGAAGGGCAATGGTTGATGACCTTTGGATGATGTTAAGCTCAGATCTGATCTCATTCGTCATGTTATCATTTCTGGTGTTTTGTATTGATTCAAGTAATGATCTGCAGTCAGTGAAGATTACTATCTAGAATCCTTCTGACAATCAGATGGCCTCCTGTTGTAATGGCCTGTTTAAAGTCTTCTATAATCATTAATGCCAAAACATTTTAATATTCACATAATTTTTTTCCCGCAGTTTTAACCAATTTTACAGTAGCGCACAGTTTGTATTGAACATTTACAAAAATTAAACTATATCCATTGTTATTTACTAATCTAAAGCAACTTTGCAGCATGTCCCATACCAGCAACAATATTATTTTGAACTGTTAATCCAGAGCTTAAAAAAAACAACAACAAAGACTAAATTATCAATGATATGCAGAACAGAGCCCTTATTAGTTTGTTTCACAACCTGCCCATTCATTGTTTTTTATTTTATTTCAGAGGGCAGCACTGAACTACATTCCTAGTGCATCTTCAAATGTGCTTTTCCTAGTGTCTGGACTAGCAGCTCTCTCAGTTTTGGCAGTATTTACTTTTAACAGATTCCTGAAATGATGTCCAGCTCAGTTTAGTGGTCGTTTAGTTTATTGCTTGCTGTGTTATTTATTCCTGTATAGAATGTAAATTAGCAAATAAAGCTTTTTAATACAGGGTGTCCCTAAAGTCCTTGTACAACTTTAAACTTTAATAACTTGGGATGTACACATAACAGTTGCATGCTATTGTTGTTGTTGTTGTTTAACTAGGACTGCTGAGCTCCTCACTCTTTTGCAGCCAATACCAAGTAGAAGACACCTTGGCATTATCTACACTGTAGATCTAGGCTTTTCATGTGGCTCTTATGCCATTCCAAAATGTGTTGAGTTGAAGTCAAGAGCTCCAGTTTCTCGAGCTTGGGTTGCATTTAAAGGACCATCACATCTAGTCCCAAGCTAGGACTAAGAAGTGCGTGGCATACTGTGCATTCCCTGCCATTCAAGGGGGCTCTCCAACTATGCAGAGCTAAAATACTGTACTCTGGTTCTGGGCTCTCTCAAGGAATTGTCACTTCCTGCACAGAGCCACTTCTCAGCTTCCCCTGCCTATCACTGGGTCCATAGTAAGATCCTATAAACAGCATATAAAAACATAATTTATGCATTTTTAAAATGTTAGTGTTATTCTTCTTCTTCTTCTTTCGTTCGCTTGAACTATATTGTCTATATCTGCAATGTTGTTTCTTGTATAAACTTCACTGTCTTTTGTAGTTATTCAAGATATTTTCGAGCTCTAATTTTTTGCTGTAGCCGTCTTTTTTACTATTGACGCCTTCAGCATTCCAGTGCATTATTTTAAATGGTCTTTTCTTTGCTTGGCCAGTAGCTCTATTCTCATGCCTCCTGGCTCCACGGGGCAATTTGAGGGACCCCCCCATAGGGGATGGGCCCTATAAACATGGGTGTCCGCACAGGGCGAGTGCCAAAACATGCAATTTATGCATTTCCATTAAATCCTGATTGCTGTGCCTCTTAGCTGGTTATCAGTCTTTCACCTTGACTTGCTAAGACTGTGGTCTTGCTTAATAGGAGGGCCTGCCAGTCTGAGCCGCTGAAAAGGGTGTACTTGAGCCCCATCTCCACGTCAAGGAGCTGGCCTCGATGGGGAATGTTAGTGTTATCAGTTTTCAGTTAAATTTTTTAATAGATCCTGTAACTGATTGAAAAGGGTGACAGTAAAAGAAAAGGTTAACTGTGTGTTGGAAAATCTGACTGAATATGTCATGAAAGATGGAACTTATGTTGAAGCCTAAACATTTGAACTGTACCGTGTTAAAACTTGATAAATTAGTTTTTGAAATGCCATTTACAGTGTGCATTTATCATGTATACATCCAGCATTATTAAAGTTGCACAAGGACTTTATGGACACCCTGTATATGATTATATTTTATTAAATTACAAGCAACAAGGAGTTGTAACCTTACTATGCAGTCTTCTTCAGTTTGTGTGTTTACACACATGACCACCAAACAGGTGTGCATAGTTTTAGTCAGTGTGTTTAATCAAAGAATTCTGGTCCAGTGAACATTTGTGTTTTATTCCAGTCAAGAGTATTTGATCTCAGAATTTAGATAAATAATATGTTGGCTTAGTTACATTATAGAGAGAAGTATCTTCAATGAAAGCTACTGTACAGCATATGATGTTGTCATTCATGAGGTCATCACTTTGAGTGTCTTTGTTATTAAGAGTACCTAAGTGTTTTGTTTGTGGCTGGAACAAATCATTTTCTGACTCAGAGCGCGTGCTGGAAGTCTGTGTTAATTATTCTAATTGTTCCGTGGTTTTGTTCCTTCTGTTAAAAAAAATAATATATATATAAAACTGTGACTTCGCAAATTAAATTATTTTTCTGTAGAGAATTAATGAATAGGAATTTATTTACATTTTCTGCTCAGATAATCCAAACATCTGAATAATAGAATGAACCTACTAAAAAATAATTTTTGTTACAACCTTTATGATCCTAAGACAGTATTTTACAGTCTGCATAATCTCAAGACTCACATTACACAAGTCTGCATCGATTTGAGACAGGCTGTTTACAAGACTTCATAATTGTCAGACATGCTGTTTGCAAGTAAACATAATTTTGAGACTTGATATTCACAAGTCTTGATAATTCTGAGACCCACTGTTCAGAAGTCTTGTTTATTGTGATGCATGCAGTTTGCAAGTCTGGATCACTTTGAGACCCACTGTTTACAAGTCTTCATAATTTTGAGACACTCTTGTTTCCTAATCCTCATGCTTCAGAGACATACTGTTGCCAGATCTTCATAGTATTGACATAAAAGTATTGAAATAGGTTGCACTTAGTTTGAACGTATGGGGGAAAATGTTCGGCAGTGGCTGCAGTATGATGCTATTATCATGTAAACTGAGAGCATTCTTAGAACAGAGAAAAAAAAAGGTTTGGATTCCACGTATGTCCATGACATATCATTGAGACATAAGGCAATGTGTGAGTAATGATAAATAAATGTCTATGCCAGTCTTCCAGTGGCATATAAATCAAGATAAATTTGACTCCCACCAGATTATTTCTGTTTCTTGACTGAATGCATATCAGTTGTTTATATATGTTTTTGGAACTATAAAAATTTTTTGATGGCTGCTAAAGTTCCAGCCGACTTTTTAAAAACAATTATGCATCATCCAGTTTGTTGTCTTCATGTGTAATATATACTGACAATTGATGCTGTTTATTTTTCTCAGCTGATGTAAAAATGTTATGTAATCTGTTATGTTGATTTTGCTTCAATGATTATTTCCCACCTATCACAAGACATATGTGCCCACACACACTATGTGGCAGCTCTTTACAAGTTCATATGTGCCCACACACACACACACTATGTTGCAGCTCTTTACAAGTTCATATGCGCCCACACACACACACTTTGTGGCAGCTCTTTACAAGTTCATATGTGCCCACACACACACTTTGTGGTAGCTCTTTACAAGTTCATATGTGCCCACACACACACTGTGGCAGCTCTTTACAAGTTCATATGTGCCCCCACACACACTTTGTGGTAGCTCTTTACAAGTTCATATGGGCCCACACACTTTGTGGTAGCTCTTTACAAGTTCATATGTGCCCACACACACACACACTATGTGGTAGCTCTTTACAAGTTCATATGTGCCCACACACACACACTTTGTGGCAGCTCTTTACAAGTTCATATGTGCCCACACACACACTTTGTGGCAGCTCTTTACAAGTTCATATGTGCACACACACACTTTGTGGTAGCTCTTTACAAGTTCATATGTGCCCACACACACTATGTGGCAGCTCTTTACAAGTTCATATGTGCCCACACACACTTTATGGTAGCTCTTTACAAGTTCATATGTGCCCACACACACACTATGTGACAGCTCTTTACAAGTTCATATGTGCCCACACACACACACACACACTATGTGGCAGCTCTTTACAAGTTCTAGTGATTATTAGTGCCATTTTTATTGCATGATTTTCTCTCTCTTACTCTTTCTTTATCTCTCTCTCTCTCTGTGCATGGGCTTTGATTGTATGTGTTTGTCTGTTCAGTGAAACTACAATTAACAGTAAATGAGGAGGCTGCTATAAAACTGGTAAGGAAACAAATATATAAAGTAAAAAAATAAAATGGTATGAAATCAGTTATACAAGTTTACGGTACACGGGAAACATGGGACGTTTTGGGTTTCACCCTTCGTCGGCCACAGTTACAAACAGGTGGGACAAGAATTTACATACAGGTCAAAGAAATACTACGATGATGAGAAACATATACAAAAAAGAGCAATACAAGCAGATGAAAAAGTAAACAACATCCGGTGATGAGTAAAAAAGAACAATAATAACGCAAGAAAATAGCAAAACCAGACAGAAATATCAAAACTAGAAAGTAAATAATCAACGAAATGCAAACGGAATTAACAAAACTGCTAAAACCAGTCCTGATCTAGGTTTCGTGAGCACTTAAATGACATTTATCATGGCAAACCTACACCGATAGCTCTTCATTTTAATAGACCTGACCATTCAGGTAATTCCGATATTAATATTACTGACCTCCATTCTTGCGTTGGGGATGACCGAACTCGCTTTCCTTGGAGAATCGTCTCATTTTTCAAATGAGTTGTCTATCTCCCAATGGCCTAAATGTCCAGCATCATTTTGTATAAATTCTAGTGGCTCTTCTTTATTTCTTCCGTTGTTGATTTTGCGATCTATCTTTTTATAGTATTGTTTCATTTCGTATCCTTTTGTGTCTTTTTAATTGCCACTATCGTTTACGTCACTGCCATGTACGTTACTAGACTAGCGCTGTTCTTTTATTCCACGGATATAGCTACTTAGATCAGGACTGGTTTTATCAGTGTCTTGGTATTTGTGGTTTTAAAATATCTTAACTGTGGCTGTTACCCTCTTGATGGGTGTCACAAAGCAACTTAAAGTTGGTGAACTAACAAGTGGTTGGTTTGATCACTAGCCCTTTTGTCTTGATAACTTGCACAACATACAGCTAATGTATTTCACCTTCACATCTTCATTCAGCATGACAGCAACAGCACAGTACTCTGACATATATGTGATTGACGTAATGCTCTAGTTTCCACAGTTTAATGCATCATCTTATATACAGCAATGTGCAGAAAAAGTACATATAACGAAATGTTTCTCTTCAGAAACTTCTCAAGCTCCCACTCTTGTTTCAATGCTTCTTCGCATCGCAGAAATATCAGTTCAGCTCTTAGAACCTTTTCACTGGTCATAAATGTTAGTATCTCCTTAAATTGATCTCTCAGATCTGTGTTGCATCATGTTCTACATCAGAATCTTGCATGAAATGTTAATCGTTACTTGGTTAATTTTTCTAACCTAACCGCTAGGGTGGAGATATTTCCCAAGTGTTTTTTTTTAAAATACTTATAGCGTCGTCTGTATAAATTGTCACTTGAAAATGCTATCAGATGCTCATCACACAAGGTTGAAAATCTTGTTTCACCTAATTCTCAAAGTCTATGTACCTTGGCATGATTTGAAAATGTCCATGAATTTTCACTACACAACTATTCCTCGGAAAAATCTCTTCTCTCTTTGAATAATTACTTGACTTCAATATCTGGTGACTAGAGTTGTACATCTCTTCACTACAGACCTGCAGCATATTCACGCTGGGCGACAGATCTTACTTCATGATGTTAACTGTTCAATAGCTATATGCAAAGTCTCCTCAAAACCTGTGTTCCTTACTTTATCGCTAACCACCCCATGTGACTTAAGAACTACGAGAAAGTTTTACACTTCTCTAGAACCCTATAAACTATTTTTATGGCCCTAAAGGAAATAACTCATGTTTTATTTCTTCCATGAAACCAATTTTAAATGTAATGAAATCTTCCCAAGACATGAATATACTATACTACAGTGATCTTTTTTAAAATAGCAGTTACAGTTTTAATACATAATTTAAAATGAATCAAAACCTACTAATGTACAGTGTACCAATTTGCATATTATTGTCTTAAATTTTTGCTTCAAGAAACTACCTACAACTAACAAGGAAGATGCCTTTTGCAAAAATATCTATATCCTGATAACTAATCAGTAAATCAAGAAGTAGATATATTATAGTCTTGAAAATTAGTAATAAGTTAAGTATTATATATTTGTAGGATGTGCCAAATTTGGTAGTGTAGTGATGTGTGAAGTTTTGTGGAAATGTAGGGAATTGAAATGATGTCATCGCAACTTTGTTTTATATGAGTGTAAAAGATGTATGTGTGTATATGTGAATGTATTTGTTTATATTTATATGTGTAGTGCATGTAAGAGAGAAATACACACAAAAGCAACAAAAACGAGGGAGAATGAACGAAAGTGAATTTATGTATAATTCTTTTGTTTCAGATAAAACAAGAAATATTAGAAATAATTACTTCAAAAATATAATGGTGTTAATAGTTCTATCAAATTTGCATGAAAATTCAAATAATGAAATTCTGGTTATCATGCCAGCAGCTCAATGAGGCAATGATTAAAATGAAGGTTTCTCAACATTTTCCAAAAATTGATAATACTGAGAATTTTGGCTGAAATCCATACTGTATGATTTGATATGGATAAGCTAGTTTGTTTTCCATCCAGTGGTACGATGTTGTTGACATGAAATCATATCTCAGGAATGTGCTTACATTAAAAAAAAAAATTTTTTTTCTTTGTCTTGTCTGTGTTTATTCATCTCTTGCAAGTTAATAGCTTTTTTCTTTGTGCACAAGGCAGGCAGTCTAGAAATTCTGGTAGTACAGTCATTTGTATTTACCTTGTGCAGTCATACATTCCTTCCGTTTGCTGTAGCAGATTACATGTATTTTGATAGTTCTTCAGTCTTAAGTAATCTAGCGCTATTACTGGAATTTTAAATCAAATCTAAATGAAATATTAATATTGGAATTAGCTATGTTTTATTAATAATTTAAGATCTGAATAAGAATATGTCAAAATAAATTGTCAGAACACATTCTGAATTGGGGTGTATTCTGACTTTAAAAATTGTATTTTATTTGTATTGATGTGTACATAACCCAAAATTGTTTTTGTAACCTTGTTCTGCATTACTAGTTTTCAGTAACTGTTATTTATTCCTCAGTTGACATGAGATTGTGTACAGGAATTTTCAGCTACATTGTAAACCTTTTGTCAGAACTTATTTCTGATACCGTAACAATTTTCATTTATGGCAAATAATGTAAAATCTTGCACGATTCGTTACCATTTTTAGGCATTAAATTTAAAGTCCTATGGCTTGGGAAGTACTAAAGTTATCACAGATGTGTGCCGACAGAGTTTCACAGTACAATGATAAGCTTCCAATTAAGATGTGGTGCTCATAACACATGAATTAAAAAGCCTTAGTGAATTTGAAAATAGCATGAAAACCTAATATGGCCACCTTTTTAAATAACTTGTTCTAGGTTAAGCCTGTGTATTTTTATTAAAATCCTGACACTAGCTCATTCCCCTGGAAAGTTAAAGTATTCTAGCACTGTCAGTTAATCAAAGGCTAGAATTTACATATCTTGATGAATATATTACACACTATGTAGAGTGTCATCTAAAATATTAAGACTTACATGGGAATGTTTCATTGTATTCTGTTCATATCACTGATGTTACTGTCAAGTTGTTTCTTAGTTTTCTTCACACGAACATAGGCAGATGCTGATTGAGCATTTATTTTGGAGTTGCCATTCAAACTCTTTCAGTTTTCTGCTTCTAGCTTTTATAAATTTATTTTGTTGATACTGTCTTTTAGTGCTCAGTTGATTTTGTATCTGTAATTTGTTCCAAACAGACTTTGATCTTTTTCATACCCAGCCTTCTCAAACTGACATTAGAATGTTGATTAGAAGTCATTTAATTTGTAGACTTTGATCTCGTACAATCCTTGGCATGTCTCAGTCTTTGTAATAACGTACAATTTGTAGAGTTCTCAGTATTTTTACTTTTTATTTTGCTTATATCGTATATTATGTATGTTATCTTTGTTAGTTCTGTTTCAGGTTTCTGGGCCTTGTAGGGCTAACAGGCATGATAAGTAGTTATACTTTGGTGATAGTTATAATTTGGTGATAGACCCATAATGCATCATACTTTGGTTACAGAGATCAAAATTTGTTATGCATATGTTGTATGAGGCTCATGTTATACTTTGCTTGTATAAAACTTACAATGAGACATTTTTTATACAAGACACATAATGTGTTGCTTGTGCGAGACATACATGATGTATTTGTTATATGAGAGACACATAGTCTTAGAGATGCATAGTTAATTTACTTTGGTTAGAGACTAAATGTTTTACATATTGTTGAGAGATCCACAATGGGTTACCTTTTAGTTACAGATCAATATGCTTTTCTGAGTGAGATTTTACAGTTCTGTTATAAGACTTGTATGTCATATTTTTGTTGAATGAGCCCCATAATTTGTTTCAGTGTGGTTGTTTGAGACCCATAATAATTTAAAAAAAAAAATTAATGGTAAAAATATCCTGCTCAACCCCTTACGGGCCATAATTAGGTTATATTGTGTTAATAACCATAGATTATATTCAAGTGCTGCCATTTGTATTCCAACAACACGCTTCCTTATCAGTTACTGCATATTGTACACCAGTTAATTAAACATTTTAATTGTGTATTTTAAAAAATTCTGTAAATATTTGTTCTTTTTGATAATTTGAGATAAATAATTTTTTTTTTTTTAAATAGAAAATAACAGTAAGGAAAAGAAGTGATTGTGTTTATGTGCACACATTGCTCGTAAGTGAACTTGTTGATCTTCCTGTCTAACGCTTCCACTGAACTTGCAATTGTTTCATATACTAGCAATAACCAGTCAAACTTGACGGGTTTTTAATTATAGTGTGCCGTTTCCGTTCCCAGATGAGCAGATAGAAGTACATTCTTAGAGTGTTTTTGGTTTCTTTCCATTATACAGTGTAATCAAACTGTTCATGAACACCGTCATTTAAACGCTTTTCTTTGTTGATTGTAACTATTTTTGGGAGAGTATATATATATATAATGGAAACAATACAATCTTTCAACACGGTTGCATTCCTCAGTTGTGACCAACGTACACACGGCGAGAATTATGTTATTTTAGATTCAATTTAAAAGTTATTTGATGACAACATTTTGTGTGAAAGTGCGTGGCTTGTTTTCAAAGAGTGTTCCATCTTGATCATTATGTGTCAAACCGTTCAAATACAATTCACTTTGGTATGTTATTGGCTCATGCACACCAATTTTTACGCACTTTTTCTTTGTCGGGCGCTACTAATTTTGTGAAAGAATAAACAAAAAAAACCCAAAGTATTTGTTTTATATAATACCCACACCGCGCAAGTTGCACACTGTGCGTTGCGCACTTTTTTTTCTGGCGCGAGTTACTATTTTGAGTGAGACCGACCAACGTAACATACATCAGTAATTATGTTAGTTGGGATAAACAGTAGCTGTAGCAGTTTAAAAATCATTATGGACATCAAATTTGGAACTCTCCTATGAGCCTGCTTCAGTCTTTGATCTGTAATCTTCTGTCTACCTTCTCTTTCATTTACTGCTCTCTCATTTACTGTACTGCCATTCTGTATTTCAAGGAGGCATCATGTGTCCACGTAGGACTTTTAAACTTTTATTTTGGTCATTGATGGTTGGGATTTTTTGGTTTGACCCCATGATTGTGACCTCTGATGCCTTCCCTTTCATATCTGATACGCTTTTAGACTTGTTAGGTTTGAATCTCATTTTGCACAAGCTGATAAGTTAATCCAAGTGTGCTAACATTATCTAAACAACTAAGCAAATGCTAACATTATTAGGGCTTGATTTTCATCTGGTGTCAGAATTGTTGTGTCATCAGTAAATGCCTCAAGTGGTGGCATGTGACCCCTTGAGAATCAACTGTCTGATATATAGCATGTATTGCCTACAACTACTATGTACTTAGTAAGTGAAATGTGAATTATTTGACATTCAAAGTTGGGTGACTTGAAGTGCATTGAAATACTCATTGCTAGACATATTTATTTTTAGGTGGACAAACTTGGTGCTTGTTTCAAACAGGACCATGGCTGGAATAAATGTCCCAAAGGTGTGGTATGTAATGCACAGTGTAGTGGCATATAAGGGCAGTGCCCTGTGTAGTGTCATATACAGGCAGTGCCCTGTGTAGTGGCATATAAGGGCAGACCTCGTGAAGTTCCTGGGGAGTTAAAGAAAGAATAGAATCACTGTCACCTCAGACATGTTGTAGTTGGGTTTGGATCTGGTAACCTCTGGTACCATGTCAAACATTGCAACATGAACCATTGCTCTGGTAACTTCACCATGTCAAACATTGCAACATGAACCATTGCTGCAAGAGTAACGTTCGTATTTTGGTGCAGATTTCCTGCCAGGGGACCAGCAAGAGTTCTTGTTGCATGCTTAACAAGGAGCAAAAGGGAAATTATGATGGTGTAAAGAGAATACAATGTGTTGAACAACAAGTGTTAAGAACGTCTGTCTTAATTACTGGCTGAGGTATTACATTCCTTTCAGCTCCCTGTGGGTCATGTCATTCTGTACTGTGCTGTACGTTTGAGATCTTTTCAAATCTTCTTTATCCTTCATCCTCATGGGCGTGTAACAGAATCCGTTACCTTACTTTTTATCCCCTTCATGTTTATGTCTGAATCCATTATCCATGTAATTTTTAGTCTGTCTGGCGATTCCAGAACAAGGACTGCTGTGTTATTCTATCATCTGGTTTTCTCAATATGTGGTCTACTCAATGCCAGCATCATCATCTCACATCCTGTTCCCAGAAGTATTGGTCTGGTCTGGTTTTTCCCATTAAATCCACGTAGGACAGTTCTGACATTACAATGCAAGATTCTGATGTTTTATTGGACTTGATTTCTTTGGATTTCAATGTGTTCCCCAATGTAATGAAAGTCTGTGCAGTTTTCTCTTGTTTGTTTAATGTTAAAATATTCCAGGTGCCAAAGGAGAAAAAAAGTGAGTCAGGAGCTGAGCCTGAGATATGCTGAGAGTCAAATGAGGTATGCCGTGTACTTATGGTCCTTGATTACAGTTGTCATTTGTTTAGGATCACAGAAGGCTCAATACTTAAAAAAAAAAAAATTTGAAAAATTCCCGATTGTAGAAAATATTGAGTTTTTAATTTGTTGTATGTATTGTTGATTGGCGATATAGACGCTCAAGAATAAATGTTGGCGGTATGTGAGAAATGTGGCATATCTAATTATTTCCTGTAGACTTCAGTCTAATATGGTCTCTATGCATGATGGATCAACATTTTACTCATGTTTTGGATGCCCAGTGTCAGTTCTCAGGTATCTGGGGAGCCAAGAAAAAATAGGACCTACTTTCTCAGGCCTATCATAAGACAACCAGTATGAGCTTGTACATTAGGCTGACAGCCTCATTGTGTGAACAAATACTGCAGAAGCTACCAGTGCCAAAGCACATGCACTTTCTGAGGCCTATCATAAGACAAACCAATATGAGCTTGTACATGAGGCTGGCAACCTCATCGTGTGAACAAATACTGGACAAGCTACCAGTGCCAAAGCACATGCACTTTGTGGTGCAGTCTTTCTGTAAGGGGGCCAGTTCATTGGTCACGTCATGTTCCATAGAGAGCGAACAGGGAAATGATGATGATGTGGAAGTAAAATTAGTCAGAGAATGTTATATAAAGCCAGATAAAATTTGGATATTCATCCAGATGTAGAGGCATTGTTGATAGTCAGATATAAAATTGAAGTTGATTGTTATGAAATTAACACACACAAAAATGTTTTAAAATAAACTTTCAATGATGGCAGTCCTTGTTGTATGCGTTTGAATGTTAGCCATGAGAAAACAGGAACTAGTTGATAGTTTCAGAATCTGCAGGGCTATTATTTGTTTATTTATTTTTTAAATTTATGGTGTTTTTTGTGTGTGTGTGGCTTTAGCTCATTTCATACATTTAATAGCTCTAAGAGTTGCCCTGAATGTAAGTACCTGTAGCTTGTAATGGGTGTCAGAAAAAAATAATAATTTTACTTCAGACAAAAGTATTTTCTCAGTCTTGTGAGATTGTCAGAGATCCTGTCAGGTAACAGATTGGATAGATTTGTTTGTGTAAGTGTAGTCTCTCATTTGGAACATTTTATAACATGCTTCCAAGAACAACTCTGGATGTGGTTTGATGGTAGAATGTTAAGAAAGTCATGAGGATGTCCTGAAAGAGACCAGTGCGCAAGGGAAGCAATCCATTTTCAGAGGATAGACAAAGGCAGGGGTGATACAACCTGATACCAGGATTTAGATATTCCCACGTCCACACTCTCATACACAAACATATATCGGGAGATAAACGGTAAAGAGACAGCTGATATCTATTTAATTCTGCTCATAGAGTCAAGGTCTTACTTGCAGGCCACGCACATCATTGTAGTACTTGCAACATCATTGTAGTACTTGCAAACACCGTCAGAGATCCACAAACAATGACAGTAACTGAAGCTTTATTTACACCAAGCTACCACTTCAATAAATAATCAATAACAATTTACAGTCAGGATGAACAGAAACACCACCAGTAAGACACCTTCCTCCTCCTCCCGCCATCGGATCAGGCACTAGTGTCGAAGCTGTAGAGGGCACTCAGTCAAGATTTTTTAAGTCCGAAAACTCTGTCTAGAAAAGTTCTTGATCTCCGTTTGTAGTCGATTATCTCCCTGCACAGGGTGTGGAAGGCGTCCGTTACTTTGGTAACGTCTTCAGAAGCGGAAACCTCCATAAACGTGCAGCTGAGGTCAACGGCCAGTCGGGCACCTGAATTGTGGGTAGACAAGGGAAAGAACACTAGTAAGTTTTAAATACAAATACAACAATAGATTAATGATATGGTGACAGGTATAAGAAATGACTAGATTTCTTAGTGAAAGAGAAAAACTGAAAGGAAAGGGGGGAAAGAAGAACCAGAAAGGGAAGACAAAGCAAATTGCACTTCGTAGGCATGTGTAAAAAGAGAGCGCAAAATCGAAAAGAATTTTTTCCCCTTTTACTGCGAGTTACGGTCCAGGGATTTCATGGTAATACGAAATGATTGCATCATGAAAGCATGGTCTGTCTATATCCAATTTAGTTATCTTAAATCTTCACATAATTATTTGTTTTCGGCCATTCTTCATAAATCTGTTAATTAGATTAGTAGATCATTGCAACACTTGTAGTAATACAGCTCATGTTTACTTGTAGAACTGTTCATTGTAGTGCTACCTATAGCACATATAGTTCAAGGGGCGGCACGGGGGGCGCTCTGAAGAGAGAAAGAAAGAATATGCCTACTGCGCCTTCAGGCAAGTCGTACAAGGCAACTAATAAGAGGTTGGGCATGGAGATGGTCACTTCATCAAGTAAAACAAATGGCCGAAGAGAAGCATAGTGAACTGGAGGCCGCCATTTTGTGACTCCGTGTGGTGTATTTTGCGTGTGGTGCGGTGTGTTTGCGCATAACATGAATTTCGTCTTCTTCTTCTTTGATCCTTAGCCATCGACCGTCAAAGCAGTCAGTGGCCATCACGCCTAGTGGCGTCTTGTAGGGCAACAACAAATTGATTCCACTTTGCTCGGTCGGTGGCCATCCTTCGTACAGTGCCCCAACTCTGGTTCATTCTTTGCATCTCAGCCTCCACAGTCCTCCGCCAAGTTGTTTTTGGTCGGCCTCTTTCGTTTTCCTTCAGGGGTCCAAAGCATAGCTGTTCTTGTGATGGCATCGGGGTCTCTTCTGAGGACATGGCCAACCCAGCTCCAGCATCTGCCAGCCATGATGGTGTGCATGTCCTCTTGCTTGCTCCGAGCAAGTAGATCTTGGTTGGTGATGGTATTCGGCCAAAAGATTCTGTGAATTTTTTAAGGCAAGTTGTGTGAAAAGAGGACAATTTCGACATTTCCTTCTCTGTAACTCTCCAGCTCCCCGCACCATAGAGAAGCACAGAAAGCACACAGCTCTGATATAATCTTAATTTTGTGCTTGTTCTGTATTGAGAGGACTTCCAGATGTTGTTTAGGCTAAACAAGGCTGTTCTTGCCTTATTCATTCTGATGTTGATGTCTTTGCCTGCCCCGCCGTCTGGTGTTACAATGCATCCTTGGTATGTGAAGGTGTCTGTCTGTACCAGTTGCTGATTCCTTACTGATATGGGCTCAGGGCTGCTCACATTGAGCGTCATGACCTCTGACTTCTTTAAATTGATGTTCAAGCTCACCTGCTGGCTAAGCTTATTAAGTCTATCCGTTTTTTCCTGGATGTGTTGATGTGAATGTGCTAGTAGTGCAATGTCATCTGCATATTCCAGATCTTCCAATGTAGAAAATGTAGTCCATCTTATTCCTCTTGGACTGCTGTCGTGAAATTCTAATCCACATATCTAAATTAGAAAGTAAATGTAAAGCCTAACGAATTAATTCAATAAAAGGAAAGAAGAATGGTAAAAGAACAGTGCGGTCACAATAGCGTACGCCTGTGTTATAGAACGTCATACTAGCTAAACAAGAAAACCCCTTTTTATGCTCCGTCTGCATAATTGTAACGCTTTCACGTGTTTCTTAGAAAACCTTGAGATACGCACACTGCTTAATGACCTAGATTTAATATTACATTAATGTCATTATGCACTACGGAAACTAAAAGACAGACGGGCTTAGAAGAGAGAGAGAGAGAGAGAGATGTACGGAGGAACGCATGCAATACTACCACGTCGTCTCGCGATATAAAATTAATGCCACCCCACGCGAAAGGCATGCAGGCTTGCTTTTTTTCAAATAAACAGTGACAAAAAACACTACCAATACGAGGTAAGGTTTTAAAAAACATGGTTAATGCTTATTAGGAAACATGGCACAATACTGTTTTACGTCTGAAATCCTGACATTAGCCTGGCAGTACAGAAGACATCCCATCGTATAGAAGTGAACGGGTGGTAGAAGAAAATACATATTTGTAACGAAGCCACTTGGCTCCATTAAACTTATATGTTTGGGTGCCTTAGGACTTGCTGACAAAGAATATGTTAGGTGTTACGCCAATAGTCTAGTAATTAACAAATTATAGCCAAAATACTATAGTGGTGTTGTCTGACAACACAGGATCATATTTGCTCATAATGGCGTGTTTGGACACTGCTTTAGGGGAAATGAAGCCACCACGTTAGATCCGATTTGATTGGCTAGAATTATATGTAAGGCGAAACATGATTAGTCGACTGCAAATACTATTTTTGGTTGTTAATGGAAACGGTAGGAAGGGTACATTTTTTCAAAGGCTTTTGTAAACATGGTCTCATTGGCTAGACCATTTGATATAGTCAATTAGGAGCGTCAGTTCAGTGCCACTTTTTGAAAATAAACTTTGTAGAAGCAAGTGCGTTGAGAACCAGCTCATATTTTTCTAATAAAAGCCTGGGACAGAGGCAGATCTGAATTGTGCCATAACTCATCGCCAGTCAACGTACTTGTTTAATATTTCCTTGAATTGTGGTAAGCTAGACATATTTGATATCTTTTAGATGAAAATTGAATGTGAATTGATAATTTATGTCTGTATGTGTGTGGTTCAGTAGCAAACATGAGGCAAAGCCTAGATATTGCTCCACCATGAAAAAAACTTGTCGGAGAGGAGTATAACTGCATAGGCATAAATGGGATTGCCAAATAGTACTATGACACCTATCTTATTGTATAGAAGGAATTAATGCTGGAATTGCAGAGGCGTTGTAACCATTAGGGAGAGGAATACTGGTGTATATTGTTACATAAGAAGCTAGCAGTTGGCCTACCGCGCTGAACTCGGTGTTTGTTATGTATTGTGCTTCAGTGTGGAAATAGATTATAAATTAGTTCTGAAGTAGGAGGTACAACCTTCTTATTTCAGGGACCGTGGTACTGAAGTAATAGAGCAGCACCTGGTCTGAGTTTTGCTGAATCCAGAGGCTGGTAGCATACTCCTTGGTCAAGATATCGACCAGTGTTGTTTCTCAAGAAAACTGTGAAGCAAGCGAGCAGAGGAGACAGTTTTCCTGCCGCCCACACAGAAGTTAAGATTTCGTTGGCCAGAGCAGCTCAATCTTGTTGTATACCCCCTCTAAAATTGACTGTACATTAAATCAAGAGGGACAGTTATTTGTTTTCAAATAAAAAGAAACTGTGAACCTTTCCAATATTATTTCCACCAGTAACAAACACATGAAGTCATGATGACAAACAACAACCTAGCTTTAAAAGCCAGTATTACCTCATAGCACTACATCACAACTTACACACATATTGTAATAATATTATATGGCAATACAAAGATCCTATCTATAAATTGTGTACATACAACTTGTGATTATATTTGATTGTGATTCCTGGTTCACTTTGTAGTTGAATCAGGATATCTATTATTGAAAGGAATTAATACATATTTTAAAAGTTAACACTTGACTTATTAAGATAGTCTTATAGAGTGTTCTATGTATGTGAGTGTCACAGTGTTGTAAAGTATTGTGGATTAAATTAAATTGTTTATCTGTCTGTTGGTTGTTGTGAACATACACTTCATCACTATCATAACCCTAGACATTCAACGTAGTCATCACAATATTCCAGAATAAGTCTGACTGAGGTCTAAATGTGGTAGCAAAGTAAGGTCATATGTAACACACCACACTTATTAGATACATATACCTTCACAGCTGATCTCAGTCAGTACACTAAGTCCCCTATAAATATTTATATCATCCCACTTTACCACATATATTGGGGTCCTGTCTGGGATTTTGAATCTTCTCCTATTATATATATTGGGGGTAATTCACTCCAGGGAATAATAAAAAATTAAAAGGTATCTGATAAAGTCTGGTTTGTTGTTACTGATAGGGTTACGGTAAGGGTGTCTATTGTTTATACGTACACAAGAGTCATGGATGGTTGTAAACGACTGGTGACATTTCATATGGGTTTATTCACGTCACAACACATTGATGAAATACACATAGAATACCGTTCACAGCACAACACAAGATATAAATTACCACATAAGAACTGCGCACTCGGCAGCTACAATGATATCATGATTCATGGCCTAAAGTACTCTTATTAAACTCAGCGCTATAAAGAATCCTCAATAACAATCCTCTCACAGGAGCTATCATGATTCATGGCCTAAAGTACTCTTATTAAACTCAGCGCTATAAAGAATCCTCAATAACAATCCTCTCACAGGAGCTATCATGATTCATGGCCTAAAGTACTCTTATTAAACTCAGCGCTATAAAGAATCCTCAATAACAATCCTCTCACAGGAGCTATCATGATTCATGGCCTAAAGTACTCTTATTAAACTCAGCGCTATAAAGAATCCTCAATAACAATCCTCTCACAGGAGCTATCATGATTCATGGCCTTAAGTACTGTACACTGCAGTTATAAACACTTCCACAATAATTAAAACTGCAGTTTCATACTACGCTGTACCCACAGCGAAAAATCCGTCGACATTTTAAATTCAGCACTGTACAGGCAGTTCACACTTCCCAAAAAAACACTGTCTTCCTACCCGGTCAAAACGCCCGGAACACTCTCCCTAGATAACACACTCGTCCCGCTCAAAAGCAGACACGAGACTTTCTCACTGTTCACACCACACAAACAATTGCGGGCTAGCAGCGAGCTTCTCTCACCCAACTCAAAACAATACAGAATAACTATATCAGCGCTTTTCACGCTGTCTGTAATCTGTCTCTCGAAACTATCACGAGATACTCTCTAAATAATTCGATAGCTAACAAGCAACTAAGTGCTATAACTCAAAATCTATTTCAACTACTAACATACTCCAGTTTACTTCCCCTTACACTAAAACTGTTCGTTACATCTTACCTCACCCCCAGAGAAAAAAATTGATTCTATCAATTTTTTGACAAATACATTCCCCAAAACCAAAAAAAATTAAGAGGACAATGAATCTCTAACACATGCGTATAAGAATTACCTTAAGTTAAGTTAAAATAAGACATCTCCAAAATATAAGCATTAAGTGAAATGTAAAAATGAAGTATCCAATGTAATCAATTAAGCATACCAAAAATAATGCATTACAAAACCAAGTTAAGTGAATACAGCACAACTAAATAGGAAACAACCGATAGTAAAAGAAAAGACAAGATCAAGCAAACGAAAAATGATCCGTAATAAAGGTAAGTATGAAATTAGAATATGAGAAAAAAAACAATAATATTACATTCAAACAATTTCTTATATGTAAAATAATTACAAATATCACAAGTAGCTACACTATATTAAGTTATATCATTAAAGTAACAATACATAGAATGAAAGTATAAGAAGCGAAAGAAGAAGTATACAAGGAGAATGTAGTGAAACGTAAATAAAGCACGAAATGTACACCAAATATGAAACCATACTGAAAAGACAATAGAAAAGAAGGAATGGAATGAAGGATAATCAACAGAGACAGATAGAAAACAAAAGGTAAGAATATAGAGAACGTTGGTAAAAATATATACTAATAACAATTTAGATCAACAACGTATTTCAAAATAAATACAAACACGATCGAAAAGCACAAAAGAAAATAACAAAGTATTCCTATACTAATACTACAAAAAATAGTTTATAACTAAACAAAACATAATCAGTAATTTAAACAAGTTATACAAGTTATACATAATCAACAATAAATTATCGACACCACACAAAAAAGTGATAGCATTGCTATAAGACCAACGCATAATCAAGCGCTAATACAACATAACATCCAAAAAACAAACAAAAAAACTTTCTTTAAAGAACTAACATTACTCTACATATCAAACATAGCACATAGTCAAACGCTAAGCACACACAAAACCAAAAATAAAAAATTACAATGTCTGGGAAAAAAAATATTTTCCAAAAAATACAGTACAAAAATATTTCGTAATGCTAAGTTACATAAAAATAGTATTTTAATTTAATTAATTCAAATCTATAATTAACAAAAAACTAGCTTTAGCAAAATGAGAGACATATAACAATTCCTGCATCTAAGCAAACACGAAACAACACGTGTAAATTTTTCAAAAAATACGTCACAGAGAAACACATAGAAAAAACACACTATTACCAAAATACAAGTTTGCAAATACATGAAAACAACGTAATGTATGTTAAGCAAGTGCTTAAATCAGATCTCTAGATTTCTCAATCAAATAACAATATCAGCAAACGCTGTTAATTTTCTCTATACAGTTCAATTTAAACTTTAAATATTTCCGGCTGACAATCACGTTCAGCTTAGCTATAGTGTTATTCAGTTATAAATTTATATTTATCTCCATCTGATATATTAAAAATAACTATTGTAACATTACAACTAATGAGTATGTGCTTGGGCTGGCAAACTCATCATGTACTACCATCTAACACACTACATATTATCCAAAACACAATAGTATAAAAATAGCATCGAAATGAACTAATTTATAATTAAAACAGTCATACATATCAAGAAAAACAATAGACATCAAATGATGCGTAAAGATGATGATCATAATATAACAACCTATAATGATCTATGCAATAGAATACATTAACATCTACTGTCCTAATAAACAAACAAAACAAAAATCAAACGCAAACAAAAATCTCCATAGGTCTTGCCGACATCTCATAAACACTAGGGGTAAAACGTCGAATCATGGTTAGCACGCTGATATGTTCTGCTTGAGAAAACACTCGCTCGGGCACAATGTTGACCTATATTCTTGCCGCTACCGTAAACAGCCGTTAACGTAAACAGGAGCGCTGACCCATATCAAGAAGTCGCCTCTGTTCAAAAAATACAAATGAAGATTCCATTTTAATGAATGGTGAAATTTACTACGAACAACGGAGAGGTTAAACAAACAATTACCCCGCACTGTGGTCCGTGTGGTAATCTGGTCACCCCACGATGTCATCGAATCTTCGTTTAAGTTCACAAATCGTGCTGCTCTTTCAAAATCAGAAACATAACAAGCAGTAGTATTTGTGACATCATTATCATTGCTACTTTGCTTAATAACAATGCTTCTAGGCTCATGTCGAGCAAAATTAGCATAATTGCACTTATTCGTCGTTTGATCAAAATATTTATCATCATTTCCTCTTTGTTTGAGACCATTATCATGTCTATAACCCCAGTTAGACTTGTTATGATTAACGTTTCTACTCCGCACAAAAAATCTGTCAGAAAAATTATTGCACGATTGAAAACTCTTCTTGTATTTGTCTGTACCATTATTTTCAAAATTCTCAGAATTAAAATGTTGAGATACATTAACTTGTCTCTTATCTCTCTGAGAAGGAAAATTATTATCATATGAATTTCCTTGGTACTTTCTAACCTTAGAAACATCTCTCCTACAAAAACTCTTTCCATTCTTTTCTTTGACAATATGCTTGTTTGCAGTATCATCTGCAGATCTATAAGTATCTTTATCGTTACGACTATAATGGGTTTCATCCTTGGAACCACTACTTATAACTTTATCCCTTGTTATCATCTTATGAGAACTTCCAAAATCAGTTACTCGTTTAATCCTTAGGCTTTTAGCTTGAAATCTATCAGGACTGACTGTTACATTATCATTCTCTCTATTACACTTCCGCCAAGATTCGTTGCCATTGGAAGCAGAATCAAAAGATCTTCGAAAGTTATATTTTCCCCGAAAAGATATTTGTCTATCACATCTAACCTTTCTATCCGCAAAGATTGTATAGGGCTGGATCTTTGCTTTTTTATCCTGTTGGTAAACAACTTTCTGTCTAGCATTGTCCACATTTACAGAAGACCATATTCCGCTGTTTAAAATAACATCGAGTAGACCCTCTACCCTTTTTGTACTTTCTGCAATTTCAACACTTTTTTGTGAAATTTCTTCACTTAATTTCCTATTTAATTTGTCAAATATCAAGACTTTACTTCTCTCCTCTGTTAACAATCTCTCAATCTTAATCATCTCCTCTCTCTCAGTCGTTAACTCTTCTAATTTGTCTTTCTCATCCTTTTCTTTATTTGCTCTAGTTTGACATGTTTCATTACCTAATTTCTCACATTTCTTATCCTGAACTTTTAATTTATCATGTATATCTTTCTTTTCTTTCAGTTGGCAACTGATAATATCATTATCCTCCAACACCTCATGAAGCATATTTATGTAAGTCTCTTCACGACCATTGCTCTCAATCTTTAATATGTCATACATTTCCTATTTCTCTTGAACTTCCTGTCTGAGATTACCAACTTCGTCATTGATAAGGGTGGAATTAGGATGCCGTCGAATTACCACCTCTATCGACACCAGGTATTACAATGCAAGATGTGGGTGTCTTATCTGGTTTAGATTGTTGCTGTGTGTGTTGCAGTAGAACAGTTCACAGGGTACACCACAGGCAACATGACGTGTAGAGTCATAAAAAATGGTAACTTCGCTTTAGGTTTATACCATTTATTGCACGCCACAAAACAGTCATGATACTTATGTTATCATCGGCATAGCACAACGAATGCAGCATTCAAACTCATGTTAACTGACAGTCATGTAGAAGTCAATACTCAATAGTTGTATGGAAAACAAATATCATAGCGAAGCTTGATAAATAATACATATAACTTCTGCAACCGTGGTCCGCTGCAGATCCTTAATGTTCATAGACAATAATAATTATTCCTTCCTGATGCTAGCAGATCAGATGTATACAATACGTCCGTTTACTGTCTGCACGTGAGTAGCATACATGGATTACAGGTCAGCTCAACCTTTATAACCTTCCTAAGTCTAACCATCTGACTTGGACGTGATCTCTGATATAACGAATCCTGGAACACAGACAATAGTCTTGTTGGTCTAGAGCGACCCATAGATATATAACTAGTTCAGGTATAAAGATACCGGTGACTTAATCCTAGTCAAAGTACCTCTCCATTTTGAATCACACAGGCGAGCAAAAAGGCGACAAAATGACAAACCTCTAGATGATAGCCTAAAGTTCGATACAAGAGGAATTACCTTATTTCGGAAAATCAACCATGAACATATGCCTCCAGGCAGGCTTGAATAATACGGGGAAATAGTCTAGTTAGCTAACTAACTCACAAAGACAATGTATTTCCCTCAGAGAATCACAAGACGCAGTCGCGTCCGCTCGCTAATCAGTCCATTTCTCAACTCCCTGACCTGGGCGGAACAACAAAACGACAACCCAGTCGAGACATGCGCAGAGTGACAATCTCTGAGTCGCTGTTCACAATAAGACGATTCTAAGAACATTCGAGATAAAAGTCTTACACAGTCGCGCCTTTTATGGACATGAACAGAAGCGTTAAGAAAGGTTTCAAACATCTACAACAGTTGACTGATACTACCAAATAAGGAGATATGGTCACGCTTCGTTCAAGACATTATAGACCGAACGTGTCTCTATACAAGAGGAGGTAAACTCATAAAAAATAGCAGTATCGATATATCGGGTTCTGTCCCTTTGACCATAAAATATATATAACATGCATTTCAGTCAAATAATGATCATACATACGAAAAACGATCATACAAAGACTTTGGAAAAAAGTACGTATATATCCCAGGAAGGTGCCACCAACACAAACCACAATGCTGGCAACATCATAATAAAAGTCAAATTATTCTCATACCAATATATGAAATCAAATATATTATTATGATATCATACAATGTGTTGCAAATAGCGGTGTAATATATTAATATACCGCACTATTTTATTACATTATGTAATGCATCAGTAACTAATAAGTAATACATGTGTTGATCTTCGTTGACATAAAACATTCAATAGAAGAAGATGTGGACATCATCCGCTCCCAATCTAGGACAGGACTTGATATACTCAAAGTTCCACAATGGACACAATCTCGCATCTTCAATGATGTGCTGCGAAAATATCAATAACACAAATCTTAAAGACAACTGGTAAATCTCTCAATACAATCCTGAAAATAATTTATTTAAATGTGGCCGAGTGATCTTTTGGCCCGTATATCACTAACTAAGCCTTCTTAGATAATTACATGGAACAATGTTATAAATTCCCCCTAAAAAAAGTGAGAAAAAAAAATCTACCAACATGTCATTATAACATTGGACTGTATATCAGGAAATATATATATGACAGAAGAATCATGTGGAATCGTGTGGGCATCTGGACAGAATGTCCGCCATTACATTATCCGAACCACGGATAGCTCGAACCGAGAAATGAAATGGTTGAAGAGCTATGGCATAACGAGTGGACCTCGAGCTCTTCAAGTTTTTGCTCTGAATAGCAGTAAGCGCTTTCTGGTCGGTTTCCACAATGAAATGTGCGCCTAGAAGAAATCTTTGTAACTTCAGAATAGACCATACCATAGCCAATAACTCACGGTCTAAAACCGAGTAATTCTTTTCTGCAGCATTTAATTTCCTAGAGATATACATCACCGGATGCAGAGTATCAGAATACTCCTGCATTAGTGCTGCCCCAATCCCAGTTGACGAGGCGTCACTTCGAAGAACAAAAGTCTTCTCAATAGTAGGTAACCTAAGAATAGGTGGAGATGAAAATAGGTCTTTAACCTGGTCCAATGAGGATTGACATTCTTTTGACCAGCGGATCAAATTAGGCGACCCTTTCTTCAATAAAGTAGAAAGCGGTGCCATAATGGAGGACAGATTCGGAATGAATCGTCCGTAGAATTGGATCAAACCTAATAGACTCCTTACTTGTTTCTTTGTCTTAGGGACCGAAATGTTAAGTATTTTTGAAACATTGTGGTCCTCTGTCTTTAAAAGACCATGACCAACACGATGACCTAGGAAAGAAATCTCACTAAATCCTATAAAGGCTTTAGAGGGTTTTGCAGTCAAGTTATACTCGCGAAGAGTAGACAGTAATTCGTATAAACCCAAATAGTGATCTTCCCAGGAATCACTGAATAGACAGATATCATCTAGATATGCTATGACATCTGTACGATATGCGAGAATTCGGCGCATCATGCGTACGAATGTAGCAGGGGCGTTCATAAGACCAAAAGGCATGAAATTCCATTGGAATAAACCCCTAGGTGTAGAAAAAGCTGTAAAAGGTTTGGCACGTTCAGTTAGCGGGACTTGCCAATAACCTTTAGACAAATCTAGTTTGGTAAAGAATCTAGAATTAGAAAGTTTATTGAGTAGCTCTTCTAATGAAGGCATAGGTTCAGCGTCGAACTTCGTAACTTGGTTCAATTTGCGATAATCTACGCAAATGCGAATGTTATTATCCTTCTTTCGAACAATAACCATAGACGAAGAGTATGCTGAAGTGGATGGTTCAATGATTTCCAAACGTATCATTTCATCCAATTCTTTCTCGACTTGAGACTGGAAATGGATAGGTATTGGATAGGGTCTGACTCTGATAGGATTATGATCAGTTAGCACAATGTCATGTTCAATGACATGTGTGTGTCCCGGGATGTCTGTAAGAACATCCTGAAATGTTTGCAACATCGAAGAAACTTGTCGATGTTCCTCAGCGGAAAGATTTGGAGAAACGGTCACGTTTTTCCAAGATTCCGTAGAATAAAGTGGGACCATAGAAAGAGGAAGATTGACATCAGAAAAAGTAGTTTCCTCATCCTGTATAACTGACAGCGATGAGTATTGACCATGAGGTACTTGAGAATTGTCCGTTGCCTGGAAAATAGGCTGCAAATAGTCTGGTCTTTCATGAAATTCCGTGAGCATATTTGTGTGGAAAGTTTTATGCTTTCCATCAATATCGACAACATAGTCGACATCAGAAATTTTGGAGACTATTGCATATGGACCTTTCCATGCAATTAGAAGTCTGTTCTCCCTTGAAGGAAGTAGAACGAGAGCTTTGTCACCTGGACAAAGTTGTCGTAGACATCTATTCTTATTCGCAAACTGCCTTGCCTTTTCTTTAGCAAATTCGGAAGACGAAGTTGCTAGTCTGCATGCCTCAATGATTTTTTTTCCTAAGAGCAATGACGTACTCATAAGAAGACTGAGTCTCATCGCTAATATTATCGGCAGTGATTAGATCGTGAAGTAAAGACATAGGGCCGCGCGGTTGCGCGCCAAAGACAAGTTCAAAAGGGGAAAACCCCGTATGTTCATTGGGGACCTCTCTATACGCAAAGAGAGCCGCGGGTAAGACCCTGTCCCAATCCTGAGGATGATCCTCAGTTATTTTACCCAGTAAAGTTTTTAGAGTCCTATTTAAACGTTCGACCAACCCATTAGACATTGGGTGATAGATACTGCTGAGAGACCTTTTTATAATGTAGCATAGACATTACCTGTGACATAGTGTCTGATATCAGTTGAGTGCCATGGTCTGACAATATTTCTCCGGGAAAACCCAAGCGAGAAAATATCAGCCAAAGAGCGTCTGCGATATCAGCAGTTGAGATGCTCTTGAGAGGTATTGCCTCTGGCCAACGTGTGCACATATCGACACATGTAAGAATAAATTGATGCCCTCTAGCCGACTAATTCTAAAAGGACCGATAATATCTATTGCCATTTTTTGAAAAGGGCGAATTGGAATGTCAGCAGCCTGAATAGGCGCAGCATGTCGTGGTCCTTTAGATTTGACCTCCTGACATACTTTGCAAGAGCGACAGTACATTCGTATGTCCTTGCTCACAAATGGCCAAAAGAAAGCCGCAAGAACTCTCGACTTTGTACGGGAAAAACCCATATGTCCAGCACATTGCGAGTCATGAGCATGTTGCAATATTTGCACCCTCATGCTCTTAGGCACAAGAATTTGTGAATGAGTGGATGTAGTCGAGTCTTGTACCATACGTACAAGTACGCCGTTCTTCATAGAAATCCAAGATTTTCTATTAGTATTTTGATTAGGATCACCTTTTTTTGCTAGAATGAAGAATTTTTGTAACGACGGATCTTCTTCTTGCAATTTGATAAATGAGTCACGTGTAATAGTCAAGTGACTATTTTGTTCATTTACTTCATCATTATTAGTTAATGAAGTTTGAGGTGGATCCAGAGCATGTGCTCTTGTGACCACCGTATTGGTAGCTTCAATGTTTTGCTCTTCCCAAACAGCAATCTGCTGTGGGGTACATTCCCTAACTCCGTGAATACGACCAATAATAAGGTCCGCAATAGGGTTTGGAAGTAGACACGCGTGGACCTCTCCCGTGAAGAAAGGAGTAGCAATATGTATTATGGCAGTAGGATATTTTTCCAACGTGCCACCAAATGTGACACATTTGATGACCTTTCCTGTAGCACAGAATGGATCTACAAGAGATTGCCTAACCCCGACAGTAGTACATCCAGAATCAAACAACACCGAGACTGGATTACTATTTACAAGCCCCTTATGTAATATAAGAGAACCTCTCCCATCATGAGCAACATTAGCAGGAAGAGCGGGCAAAGGATGACCACAGCTTAGAGTACTAATGGTTTTCGGATCAAATAAAGTACTGCATTGGATACATTTATTTGCCCTACCAAAGTCAAAAGATGAGCATCCGATAGTATTATGGTTTTTATCATTATTAACCTGTTTATCTGCTCCCTGAGATTCTTGTTGAACAGAGTTTGTCTGTTGATATCTTTTTCTCTTCTGTTGCGATCTACCGCGACCATTATTGCCTCTGCAATTATCATTAAAGTCCCTACTGTAATTTTTATCCTGGTTTGCGTTCCAGTTTCCATAACTGTCATTACCATCTCTATGCTGTTGAGAACCTCTATTATCTTGGTATTGAGGTCTCTGCAAAAAATATTTTCCTCTATACCGATTACCTTTATGAAAATTTCTAAAGTTACCGGGAATAGAATACCGTGTAATATTAGGTTGTCTCCAGTTCTGGGAAGAAGAATCTCCCTGAAATTGATTACCATGGTTCTGGGCATAATTACGGTTACTCTTTTTATTGAAATTTTGCTGGCTACCCTGAAATTTACGCATAAAATTCGGGCCATAAGGTGCTGCCGAAGCAACTGGCAGACCTTCTTTTACCTTAGAGTTGCTAATGGTTATGTGAGGATGTGCAGTAACATACTGGCTACAGTATTCTTCCATTTCTTTTATATTTTTAGGCTTACGCTCATGAAGAAAAGAAAGAAAAGCTTCATTAACAGAAGACATAACCTTGTCTCTAAGAAGTAAGTCCATGAGGGCTTCAAATGTACTTTCTGTCTTAGAAAGCTCAACCCATCGTAAAAAAGTAAGACGTATGCCTGAGATGAATTCTGAGAATTCAACTCCAGTTTCTGGTAACATGTTTTTAAATTTTAGACGATATCCGTCTTCGTTAAGTTGGTACTTCTTTAACAATGCCGCCCTGACAACCTCATAGTTGTTCTTGTCAGGCACATCTACCATACCCAACAAAGTCAAAGCATCACCTCTAAGTATCTTGGACAGATGATAAACATATAATGTTTTATCTATATTATGCACCTTACATGCACTTTCAAATCTATCTAGATAAAATGTTATATCATCAATTGAAGCATTGAATGCTGGTAAATTAAGCTTGAAATCAACAGCATTAGACTTATTAGCAGATGATACCTTATTAGCATCATTAGCATTACTAGATAATTTCAACTTTTCTAACTCCAAAGCTAAGAGTTTTTCTTCATGTTCCATTTTTGCTTTTCTCTCATCAGACTCTCTTTGTAACCTTCTTTCTTCAGCCTCAGCCTGTTTTTCTAATCTTTTATTTTCAGCCTCTATTTCAAGTCTCTTATTTTCAGCTTCTTTTTCAAGTCTCTTATTTTCAGCTTCTTTTTCAAGTCTCTTATTTTCAAGCTCAGCCTGAAGTCTCTTCTCCTGAGATTCTGCTTCTCTTTTTTGTTTTTCCATTTCCATTTGTAATCTCTTTTCATCTACCTGCATCTGCAGTTTTAAATTTTCAGCATCTATTCTCTTTTGTTCAGTTAGTTCTTTCATTTTCTTTTCCTCCGACTTCAATGCCTTGGCATATTGAACAGTCGCAAATTCTTCTAATTTATCACCTGTCTTCCCAAGGGCTTTACCCTGCTCAATAAAGTACTCAAATGTAGACATGATGTCTAAAATGTGAGTACAGAACCTGAAATAATTAATTATCTTATTTCAATCTTAATAGCAACAAGACTTAATAAAGTGCTTGTATAATTACTATGTTCACTCCAATCTCTGTGGGAAACAAGACTTGACACCAATTTGTATTATCAGTTGTACAATAATATCACAAGTCACCTCTTAATTATCAGTGCACTACCCAAATCAGTGCATAACCATCAGTTATTTATCATAACTGCACTACAATAGTGCATAAGGAAAAAACCACCAGCTAGTTATGATAAGTGCACTATAGATCAATAGTGCATGAGCATCTATGTAACAATAGTGAAAGCTAACTATGCAAGAACTATGCAAACAATAACAAGACAATGTAAACAATAACAAAGTACCAACAATGTAAACAAAACAAAGATCAAAGTCAATGTAAACAATAACAAAGATCAACGTCAATGTAAACAATAACAAAGATCAGAGTCAATGTAAACAATAACAAAGATCAAACAATACGAAAACATTCGCATAAGTCAAATAAATAAACAGCGAAACTAAAAAGAATATGATGACAGAATGCGAAGATATGACAAACAAATGACGCTACAGTATATACACAAAAAATTTACGTGAAGAACTGAATAATAGAAAAGAGGAGACCTACAAATACAAACAATTGAAATCGAAACTAAAAAACAGAAAGAAAGAGAAAAACAAAAAAAAAAATATACAAAAAACGAAAATAAAGCACAACTCGTCACAACTAAACAGATATAGCAACGATTGTCGCTAGCAAATTTCACAGTAGGAAATTCGCACAGTCCCTAACGAAAACGCTAACAGTAGAACCTCTGTGACGTGGTATCATCTACTGAAAGACACCGCCCAACCGAGAAAACCCGCTGAAATATAAACATATAAATACAAATCCAAATAACATATAACATGTAAACATATAAAGAGTGCGAAAAATGTGATAGACAGAAGGCTCAGTTAGAACATAAGGGCACAGTTCACAAACAAAACAGGCCACTTAACTTCTATGTATCCACAACGTCAGCACAGGTCAGAACAGGATGTGATCAGCATTCTTAGGACAATGATCCAACGTTGATCCATATCTGCTCTCGTAAACTGCCATGACGAAGGAAATGAGCTTCTAACAGGAAACAGCTTCTAACAGGAAACAGCTTCTGAACTTGACCTTCTGAATCTGCAACAGTAATTCTGAGACCGGAACAGTTGTTACGGCACTTGTCCTTCTTCTCAACAGATCAGGAAATCCATTCGCTCGGTACTTGTCCTTCTATTTGTAGACAAACTTCAATACCGCCGAGCAGCGCCGGGTAGTTTCAAAATATCAACAACTGTCAGTACTGCTGCGTCTTTCAAAAAAATTTCATCAAAGGTGATGAATAGCAACTGCAATGTTGTCTTGTAGTCTGCTGATGATGTCTGGGTTTGTTGACCCCCTTGAGAGTTGGTACCAGAATAAACCAACTATTGGCCACCATGAATTGATAAGGGTGGATTAGGATGCCGTCAAATTACCACCTCTATCGACACCAGGTATTACAATGCAAGATGTGGGTGTCTTATCTGGTTTAGATTGTTGCTGTGTGTGTTGCAGTAGAACAGTTCACAGGGTACACCACAGGCAACATGACGTGTAGAGTCATAAAAATGGTAACTTCGCTTTAGGTTTATACCATTTATTGCACGCCACAAAACAGTCATGATACTTATGTTATCATCGGCATAGCACAACGAATGCAGCATTCAAACTCATGTTAACTGACAGTCATGTAGAAGTCAATACTCAATAGTTGTATCGAAAACAAATATCATAGCGAAGCTTGATAAATAATACATATAACTTCTGCAACCGTGGTCCGCTGCAGATCCTTAATGTTCATAGACAATAATAATTATTCCTTCCTGATGCTAGCAGATCAGATGTATACAATACGTCCGTTTACTGTCTGCACGTGAGTAGCATACATGGATTACAGGTCAGCTCAACCTTTATAACCTTCCTAAGTCTAACCATCTGACTTGGACGTGATCTCTGATATAACGAATCCTGGAACACAGACAATAGTCTTGTTGGTCTAGAGCGACCCATAGATATATAACTAGTTCAGGTATAAAAGATACCGGTGACTTAATCCTAGTCAAAGTACCTCTCCATTTTGAATCACACAGGCGAGCAAAAAGGCGACAAAATGACGAACCTCTAGATGATAGCCTAAAGTTCGATACAAGAGGAATTACCTTATTTCGGAAAATCAACCATGAACATATGCCTCCAGGCAGGCTTGAATAATACGGGGAAATAGTCTAGTTAGCTAACTAACTCACAAAGACAATGTATTTCCCTCAGAGAATCACAAGACGCAGTCGCGTCCGCTCGCTAATCAGTCCATTTCTCAACTCCCCGACCTGGGCGGAACAACAAAACGACAACCCAGTCGAGACATGCGCAGAGTGACAATCTCTGAGTCGCTGTTCACAATAAGACGATTCTAAGAACATTCGAGATAAAAGTCTTACACAGTCGCGCCTTTTATGGACATGAACAGAAGCGTTAAGAAAGGTTTCAAACATCTACAACATTTGACTGATACTACCAAATAAGGAGATATGGTCACGCTTCGTTCAAGACATTATAGACCGAACGTGTCTCTATACAAGAGGAGGTAAACTCATAAAAAATAGCAGTATCGATATATCGGGTTCTGTCCCTTTGACCATAAAATATATATAACATGCATTTCAGTCAAATAATGATCATACATACGAAAAACGATCATACAAAGACTTTGGAAAAAAGTAATTATTTGTGCGTAACAGTCATCTTTGTCTTTCACCCGAATTTCCAACTCTTTGTTCTTGTTCAATGCTTCATCTAACGCCGCATGTACTTTAGTAAGTTCCGTGTTTGACTTATCTAACTCATTTGCGAGTTTAGAGACTGTTTCGTGTAGTTTACTCACTTCAGTAGTAACTTTTAAACAATTGTCCCTTTCCCGTAGGGCACTCTGTTTGTTGACTTTTATTTGTTTCTCACTTCCTAATTCCTTTTTCTGCTCATCAGGAATACCGTTGTGGATTATCTTGAATATATTTTGCATTATCTGTCCGTGTTCAAGTTCAATATACTGTTGTAAAAACACACGAAGGTGCTGTAGCAAATCAATCAAATCCTTAGCCATTATTGAATTACAAAGAAGCTTAAAGTTATGTTCAGCAAATAACTTTAGGGATACTGACACATTAACCAACAAATCGTCCATGATCCATACTCCAAGTCTTGGACCTCTCAATCCCTTTTCATCTCTACCTATTAACAATGCACTCTCCAACATAGGCCTTATATCTGCAGGATTATTATCAAAATCCATGGTGATTTAATCACTCAGTTAACTATATATCTATATCAGTATAATTATTAATGTCGCAAGTTTATGTTTCAAGAAGTTCTGACAATTACCCTTCCATTTCACACAGTTCAGTATGTATACCAAAAATATTATTCATAAACTTTGTATCATCAATTCCTCTTCCATCTGAGGGAAGTCAACATATATCATACAACCATCAATACTTAGCATCAATACTAATTCCTAATAATATGTCTATATAGAATTAGACAACAAAAACAACAGATTTCAACAGTATAGGAGATGCAAAGCACAGGAAGGCTCGTTGACATAGTTAAGGCGACACAGTTCACACCACAAACATAACTACTTATCTTGAATGAAAACTCTTCTGTTCCTTTCCGTTAACACCCTGGATATCACAAAGTTCAATGGTAAAACAATCGACAACAGAAAGGCATTGGAACTTGACACCTTGATTCCGCTCAGGTCCTCGATTCAGCACGCTACGTGCTAACACACCGCACAGGAAAGCAGGAAATGGGTCACCGTCTGTCAATTTCGTTGAAAGAAGGTACACCACTCGTTCATACTGCCAGATGATTACTTGTACTGGTATACAGACGCCACTGTATATCATGACATCTCATAATCTTGAGTAATAAATTTTTTGACTTGCGAGTTGCGCCTTGCGACTTGAGTTAACAGTTCCCAGTTTAACTGATACTGAATAAGTTTTCCTTGGGCCTGGATACAGCTCTCAAATGTGATGTCTGTCTTTCATATACTAACGCCACTCAGGCTACAAGCTAACACTTGTGAATTAATATCACGCGAATTTCGCGGGTGTCAGATCCTATAAAACTAGCACACCACTGATAAAGTCTGGTTTGTTGTTACTGATAGGGTTACGGTAAGGGTGTCTATTGTTTATCTGCTAACGTTACTGTTGTGTTGTGGATCTGGTAATGTCTACAGTTGATACCTACATATACGCCACACAGGCAAACACTGTAGAAGTCTACTGGTAAGCGATGCACAGGTTCTCGATACAAATAGACCACGCCCACTCCGGGGCTATTTCTAAATACGTGTTAAGTTCCCTGTCACACTTGTAATATTAAGTGCGTGTGTTGGTTTAGTCGTTTACACCACAGGTACGTACACAAGAGTCATGGATGGTTGTAAACGACTGGTGACATTTCATATGGGTTTATTCACGTCACAACACATTGATGAAATACACATAGAATACCGTTCACAGCACAACACAAGATATAAATTACCACATAAGAACTGCGCACTCGGCAGCTACAATGATATCATGATTCATGGCCTAAAGTACTCTTATTAAACTCAGCGCTATAAAGAATCCTCAATAACAATCCTCTCACAGAAGCTATCATGATTCATGGCCTAAAGTACTCTTATTAAACTCAGCGCTATAAAGAATCCTCAATAACAATCCTCTCACAGGAGCTATCATGATTCATGGCCTAAAGTACTCTTATTAAACTCAGCGCTATAAAGAATCCTCAATAACAATCCTCTCACAGGAGCTATCATGATTCATGGCCTAAAGTACTCTTATTAAACTCAGCGCTATAAAGAATCCTCAATAACAATCCTCTCACAGGAGCTATCATGATTCATGGCCTAAAGTACTGTACACTGCAGTTATAAACACTTCCACAATAATTAAAACTGCAGTTTTATACTACGCTGTACCCACAGCAAAAAATCCGTCGACATTTTAAATTCAGCACTGTACAGGCAGTTCACACTTCCCAAAAAAACACTGTCTTCCTACCCGGTCAAAACGCCCGGAACACTCTCCCTAGATAACACACTCGTCCCGCTCAAAAGCAGACACGAGACTTTCTCACTGTTCACACCACACAAACAATTGCGGGCTAGCAGCGAGCTTCTCTCACCCAACTCAAAACAATACAGAATAACTATATCAGCGCTTTTCACGCTGTCTGTAATCTGTCTCTCGAAACTATCACGAGATACTCTCTAAATAATTCGATAGCTAACAAGCAACTAAGTGCTATAACTCAAAATCTATTTCAACTACTAACATACTCCAGTTTACTTCCCCTTACACTAAAACTGTTCGTTACAGTATCCTTGGGTGGAAAATAAATAAGGTTGAGCTCTCAGTGCTTGTGGTTGTCCTTAGATAATTAGTTATAGATTGACTTGTTTAAGTTAGACATTGTATAAATTTGCCTGTTAGAAAATGGCCGACCTGGCAACATTTCGATCTGCTGCTATGCAGGCTGCTAAAGAGTTAGGAATGGACGGGCAAGTTATGATTGCTTATGTCACTACTGAATGTGACAAATTTATTGAACGCGAAGAAAAAAGATTAGAAAAAGAAGCTGAAAGAAAGTTACAGGCAGAAAAAGAAATTAAGAGGTTGCAGATTGAGGCTGACAAGGAGGCTAGGGCATTGGAGGCAGAAGAAAAAAGATTGACTGCCGAAAGGGAAGACAAGCGATTGGCTGCAGAAAGGGAAGCAGAAGGAAAAAGATTGACTGCAGAAAGGGAAGCAGAAGAAAGAAGGCAGGCTGCAGAGAGGGAAGCAGAAGATAAGAGATTACAAAGGGAGCACGAGTTACGACTAAGGGAGTTGGAATTTCAAGGCCATTCTCCTGAAAATGGTGCCAGTCCCTTCACCTCTGATGCCACTGCTAGTCAGGGAGCCTCAACCTCAGCTATGAACTTTCATTTAGATCATTTTGTTGAGAAAGAAGATGATATCGAGAGCTATCTAAATAGATATGAACTATTAGCTACCACGTATGGGTTAGAGAGAGAAAGGTGGAGCTTAAAGTTATCACAAGTGCTTCGTGGTACAGCTTATGAAGTTTTTGCCAAAATAAGCAGAGATGATCAAGAAAATTATGACATGTTAAAGCAGGCTCTTTTGTTAAGATATGAAAAGAATGGAGAATTTTATAGAAAAAAATTTAGGAATGCTAAACTACTGTCAGGTGAAACATATCACCAGTTCTCTGCACGGTTAGAGACATACTTGGAGAAATGGACGGCTCTGGGGAAAACCCAAGATCTTAAGGAAATGATCCTTATAGAACAATTACGAGAGTCCATGGCTCCAGACCTGAGAAAGTTTCTCATGGAACAAGGTGCAGAGAGACTGGGTGAGTTACTAAATGTTGCTGAAAGGTATCAGGCAGCTCAAGCAGAGGTAACAGGTAATAAAAAGAAACAGGTAGATAATTTTAAGGCACCACAGAACTTTAATAAATTTGATCCTAGAGATCAGAACAAAGGTAAGCACCAGTTTGATAGGCCACGGTATGACAATAAAAATAAAACCCCACAATTCGATGAAAGGAAATTTGATGAAAGAAAATCTTTCAACCAAGGAAGGAAGTGGTGTACAAAGTGTAAGATGAACAATCATACCACTGAAAATTGTAGGAATAAAACTCCTCGTTTTGCTGCTATGAAATCTGGGAAGAAGGGAACAAAGGTCAAACCTGAGGAACTACAGGAACCGTACCACCCCCCAGTGTGTGAAGATGTAATCTGTAATGGTGTCACCATAAGGTGCTTATATGATACAGGTTTAGATTATGATTCAGTTGTGAGTTCTCACCTGGTGCAAGCAGATCAATACACCACAGAAACAGTGGAAATTCAAGCTGCAACCAAGGAAGTAGCGACCATGACACTCCCTATCGCTAAGATACATGTAAAAAACGCGATATGTGGAGGGAATAATCAAAGCAGCAGTGATAAATGAACCAATCTACCCTCTGATATTGGGGTGTAGATATGTCTTCCTGGGGAATCCCAAGAGACCTGTGATATTGGCAACGGTGCAGACCAGATCACAGTCTAAACAGGAGGAGGAAAATCTAATAAATACTCATCCAGATGAGATGAGGAAGGCACAGGCGGAGGACAAAACACTCAAGCCGTGTTTCAAGAAGTTGCCCAAATGTCATACACCTCCAGGCAAGGGAGAATTTTATATGAAGAACAAGTTGATTTATAGGAAGGCTGGATCTGAATCCAATGGTCACGGACAGCTGGTCCTTCCCACTTCATATAGAACTAAAGTGTTGGAACTAGGGCATTCGATTCCCTTCAGTGGTCATATGGGGATCAGCGCAACAGGACAGCGTATAGCTTGTCACTATTTCTGGCCAGGGATAACTGAAGATATCAAACGATATGTAAAATCCTGTCCAGAGTGCCAACGAGTAGCACCTAAGCATTGGACTGCACCAGCAACTCTAGGGGAAATGCCCATAGTGGGAACACCCTTTGAGAGAGTTGCCGTGGACATTGTGGGACCTCTCACTCGAACCAAGAGGAGGAACAGCTACATTCTGACTCTGGTGGACACTTGTTCTATGTGGGGAGAGGCGGTAGCCCTGTCATCCATTGACTCTAAACATGTGGCAGAGGCATTACTCACAATTTTCACAAGGTTAGGCTTTCCCAACCAAATCTTGACTGATAACGGCTCTCAGTTCAAGGGGAAACTAACAGAAGAAGTTTTCAGGATCTTCCAGGCCAAACACTTCCATTGTAGTCTGTACCATCCCCAAGGGAACGGCCAAGTGGAAAGATTTAATGGTACGTTGATGTCGATCCTGAGAAAGTTGGCACATGAAAAACCAGATACATGGGACCAGTACCTTCACGCCGCCCTCTTTGCTTATCGGGAGGTACCCCATAGTTCAACCGGTATGGCCCCGGCAACATTATTATTTGGAAGGCCAATAAAAGGTCCACTCGAAGCTCTGTTAAGAACGTGGACTGATAAAAAGGCAAAGGAAAATATTACATCCTCATACCAATATGTGAATGAGCTGACCACTCGTTTAAAAACTGGCTGGAAACTTGCCAATGAAAATTTGAGACAAGCCAGGAAAAAACATGCTGCCTATTACAACAAGAAAGCTAAAGACAGAGATTTGGCTGTGGGAGAGAAGGTACTGCTTCTTCTACCCGGTAGTCAGAATAAGTTACAAATTGGATGGCAAGGTCCATATACAGTTCTAGAGAAGGTGTCTAGAACAAATTATAAGATAGATAAGAAGGGGAAAGAAAAAATCTATCATGTGAATCTCCTGAAGAAATATTTGGAAAGAGAAAATCAGGAAGAGACACACTTGTTGACCTTGTCTATTGCAATGGAAATGAAAAAGGAACCACTTTCATCATTTGAATATCCATTACACCCCTGTGAGACAGCGGCACAGGTGAAAATCAGTACACATTTAACGAAAAATCAGAAGGAGAGAGTGCAACGGGTTCTAGATGATCATACAGAGGTGTTAACGGACCGACCGGGGCATACAAACTTATTGGAATATGATATGAAACTGATAGACCCCACACCTGTCTGTATGAAAGCCTATTCGATTCCTTTTGCTAAGGAGAAAGCCTTGAAGGAAGAGATAGACTATTTGTTGAAGGAAGGAATAATTTCACACAGTGAATCTTCGTATAGTTCCAGTGTGGTGCTCTTAAGGAAACCCTCTGGAGAACATAGACTCCGTATAGATTACAGGAGACTGAATGCTATCACAGAAGGTCAGGTGGATCCATTGCCGGATACAAATCAGTTGTTTGCCAGGCTAAATAAAGCTAAATATTTCTCAAAAGTGGATATGAGCAAAGGATACTATCGGATTCCAGTAAAGCCTGAGGTTAGACCGTACCTAGCTTTTAGTACCTCAGAGGGACACTATGAGTTTAACAGATTGCCATTTGGATTGAAGAATGCGCCTAGTGTCTTCTCTAGAATGATGAGGAAATTGTTGGATCCTCTGAATAATCCATGCATCACAAACTTCATGGATGATATCCTTATAGCAACAGAAACATTTGAGGAACACATTGACTCTCTGAATATGCTGTTTAATCGACTTAGAGAAGCGAATTTAACAGCCCGACCAACCAAATGTTGTGTTGGATGTAAAGAATTAGAATTCTTGGGACACACAGTCCATCAGGGAAACATGACCCCTGACCCCAAGAATTTAGAGAAACTAAAGAAAGCCCCGAGGCCACAAACCAAGAAAGACGTGAGATCCTTTGTCTCATTATGTGGTTTCTACCAAAAGTATATCAAAAACTTTAATTCCATATGTGCACCGTTAACTGATTTAACACGCAAAGGAAATCCCGATCGAATTACCTGGACAGCACAGTGTGAATTGGCATACCAGGAATTGAAGGAAAAGCTCACAAGCAAACCTATTTTGAAATTACCTGACTTAAGTCAAGAATTCATTGTGAGAACAGATGCAAGTAATATCGGGTTGGGCGCGACCCTGTTACAGAAATCAGATGCACTGGATGGGGAATTAACCCCAGTGGCATATGCTAGCAGAAAGTTGAATAAAGCTGAACAAAATTATTCAACTAGCGAAAAAGAATGTCTTGCAGTAATATGGGCGATCAAGAAATTCAATATTTATCTGTATGGGAAGGCATTTAAGTTGCAAACGGATCACAAACCCTTGTCGTTTCTAGCGCAGGCTAGGCATGAAAATTCGAGGTTACTCAGATGGTCCTTACTTTTGCAGCCATTCCAGTTCAGCATAGAGTATATTTCTGGAAAAACTAACCTGGGTGCGGATTTTCTAAGCCGCCATCCGTGTGATGAGAATCACCGTAAGCACCAGGAATAATATTAAATTTCTCTATGTGTATATAGAATTATAGACTGACATATGATGTCTGTTTTAAGTGGGGAGAATTTGTCGTGAAATTCTAATCCACATATCTAAATTAGAAAGTAAATGTAAAGCCTAACGAATTAATTCAATAAAAGGAAAGAAGAATGGTAAAAGAACAGTGCGGTCACAATAGCGTACGCCTGTGTTATAGAACGTCATACTAGCTAAACAAGAAAACCCCTTTTTATGCTCCGTCTGCATAATTGTAACGCTTTCACGTTTGCTAGTAAAGCCTACTGCATAAACTACACGCGTTTCTAAAAATAAAACTGGTACTGTGTTTCTTAGAAAACCTTGAGATACGCACACTGCTTAATGACCTAGATTTAATATTACATTAATGTCATTATGCACTACGGAAACTAAAAGACAGACGGGCTTAGAAGAGAGAGAGAGAGAGAGAGAGAGATGTACGGAGGAACGCATGCAATACTACCACGTCGTCTCGCGATATAAAATTAATGCCACCCCACGCGAAAGGCATGCAGGCTTGATTTTTTTTTCAAATAAACAGTGACAAAAAACACTACCAATACGAGGTAAGGTTTTAAAAAACATGGTTAATGCTTATTAGGAAACATGACACAATACTGTTTTACGTCTGAAATCCTGACATTAGCCTGACAGTACAGAAGACATCCCATCGTATAGAAGTGAACGGGTGGTAGAAGAAAATACATATTTGTAACGAAGCCACTTGGCTCCATTAAACTTATATGTTTGGGTGCCTTAGGACTTGCTGACAAAGAATATGTTAGGTGTTACGCCAATAGTCTAGTAATTAACAAATTATAGCCAAAATACTATAGTGGTGTTGTCTGACAACACAGGATCATATTTGCTCATAATGGCGTGTTTGGACACTGCTTTAGGGGAAATGAGGCCACCACGTTAGATCCGATTTGATTGGCTAGAATTATATGTAAGGCGAAACATGATTAGTCGACTGCAAATACTATTTTTGGTTGTTAATGGAAACGGTAGGAAGGGTACATTTTTTCAAAGGCTTTTGTAAACATGGTCTCATTGGCTAGACCATTTGATATAGTCAATTAGGAGCGTCAGTTCAGTGCCACTTTTTGAAAATAAACTTTGTAGAAGCAAGTGCGTTGAGAACCAGCTCATATTTTTCTAATAAAAGCCTGGGACAGAGGCAGATCGGAATTGTGCCATAACTCATCGCCAGTCAACGTACTTGTTTAATATTTCCTTGAATTGTGGTAAGCTAGACATATTTGATATCTTTTAGATGAAAATTGAATGTGAATTGATAATTTATGTCTGTATGTGTGTGGTTCAGTAGCAAACATGAGGCAAAGCCTAGATATTGCTCCACCATGAAAAAAACTTGTCGGAGAGGAGTATAACTGCATAGGCATATATGGGATTGCCAAATAGTACTATGACACCTATCTTATTGTATAGAAGGAATTAATGCTGGAATTGCAGAGGCGTTGTAACCATTAGGGAGAGGAATACTGGTGTATATTGTTACATAAGAAGCTAGCAGTTGGCCTACCGCGCTGAACTCGGTGTTTGTTATGTATTGTGCTTTAGTGTGGAAATAGAAGGTTGTACCTCCTACTTCAGAACTAATTTATAATCTTATTTCAGGGACCGTGGTACTGAAGTAATAGAGCAGCACCTGGTCTGAGTTTTGCTGAATCCAGAGGCTGGTAGCATACTCCTTGGTCAAGATATCGACCAGTGTTGTTTCTCAAGAAAACTGTGAAGCAAGCGAGCAGAGGAGACAGTTTTCCTGCCACCCACACAGAAGTTAAGATTTCGTTGGCCAGAGCAGCTCAATCTTGTTGTATACCCCCTCTAAAATTGACTGTACATTAAATCAAGAGGGACAGTTATTTGTTTTCAAATAAAAAGAAACTGTGAACCTTTCCAATATTATTTCCACCAGTAACAAACACATGAAGTCATGATGACAAACAACAACCTAGCTTTAAAAGCCAGTATTACCTCATAGCACTACATCACAAACTTACACACATATTGTAATAATATTATATGGCAATACAAAGATCCTATCTATAAATTGTGTACATACAACTTGTGATTACATTTGATTGTGATTCCTGGTTCACTTTGTAGTTGAATCAGGATATCTATTATTGAAAGGAATTAATACATATTTTAAAAGTTAACACTTGACTTATTAAGATAGTCTTATAGAGTGTTCTATGTATGTGAGTGTCACAGTGTTGTAAAGTATTGTGGATTAAATTAAATTGTTTATCTGTCTGTTGGTTGTTGTGAACATACACTTCATCACTATCATAACCCTAGACATTCAACGTAGTCATCACAATATTCCAGAATAAGTCTGACTGAGGTCTAAATGTGGTAGCAAAGTAAGGTCATCTGTAACACACCACACTTATTAGATACAGATACCTTCACAGCTGATCTCAGTCAGTACACTAAGTCCCCTATAAATATTTATATCATCCCACTTTACCACAAGTGCCCTCTGTTGTCTGGCGCATCACACAGTCTATGACTGTTAAAAATAGAGTGGTTGATAAGGGGCATCCCTGTCGTACTCCTGTCTTCACCTCAAAGGTTAGGTTACTCTGCCCAACACTACACGTAAAGTTTGCATACAGGCTTTTTATGATTGACACTATGCAGCTTGGAATTCCATAAGCCCTCAGTATTTTCCATAAACTGTCCCTATGTATGCTGTCAAAAGCCTTTTCAAAATCAACGAAATTGATGTACAGCTGTCTTTGCCATTCTGAGCACTGCTCTATAATGTTCCTGAAAGTGAATATATGATCTACACATCTTCTGTTCTTTCTAAATCCTGCTTGTTCTTTCCTCAGTTTGTGGTCCACTGCTTTTGAAATTCTCTGTATAATTATCCTGCCTAGTATTTTGCTGGGAACTGAGAGAAGAGTGATTCCTCTCCAATTATTGCAGTCTGCAAGATCTCCCTTCTTGGGCAATTTGACAATTATTCCTTTGTTCCACTCTGATGGTGTTGTCCCCGTTTTCCAGACTTGTGCAAATAGTGGTTCTAATAGTTTTGCTGCTAGTTCAGGGTCTGTCTTAAATAGCTCTGCATTTAAGTTATCATGGCCAGGAGCTTTTCCGTTCTTTAACCCTTTGATTGCTGTGATGATTTCTTCTTTTCGTGGAATGTCTGTATTTACATCAGATCGTTTTCAGCTTCAGGAACATTCAATTGTGTCTCTGGTGGTTCCTTGTTCAGAGTTTCTCTGAAGTGCTCTGCCCATCTTGTTTCCTGTCCCTCTGCTGTCGTGATGAGATTTCCTTGCTTATCTCTTACTAATGTAATATTGTTTGCACCTCGTTTTCCGCTGATGAATTTAGTTATTTTGTATACTGTGCTTTGTTCATTTCTCAGTGCTGCCTCTTCTGCCTGTCTTGCAAGATCGTCTAGGAAATTCCTTTTGTTGGCTCGGGTTTGGCGTTTAACTTCCTTGTCCAGCTGACTGTACTGTTCGCTAAATAGTTGCTTTAACCTGGGGACTTCGCTTCTATTTTCTTTCTTTTCATTTCCTTTCTCAGTGTTATGGTGTTTAATGTTTCTGGTGTTATCCAGTCTTGCTTCTTCCTTTCCTGGAATCCCAAGCATGATTTGCTGCTTTCTTTATATATTGTTGAAATGGTGTTGAATTTCTGGTCTACATCATCAGTCAATGTCTTTTCCTGACTTTTGGCAAATTGATATCGTTTCTTTATGTCAGCCGCAAAAGCTTTTCTGGTAAGGGGGTCCTTCAATTTGCTGATGTCAAACCTTTTCTGTGCAGTTACAGTTGGTCCAGCCCTTCTTAGTTTCACTTTCAGTTTTGCTACTACTAAATGGTGATCACTTCCCACATCTGCACCTCTTCTTACCTTCACATCTTGTAATGCACGTCTCCATCTACCGTTAATCATGATGTGGTCTATCTGGTTTCTGTCCCGACCATTTGGTGATTCCCATGTTAATTTGTGGATTTCTTTATGTGGGAATAATGTTCCTCCAATGACCAGGTTGTTAATACTACAGAAACTTATTAATTTATCCCCATTTTCGTTTGCTGTTCCGCTGCCGCATTTCCCCATTACTCTTTCATTATATGTATTGTGTGTACCAACTTTCGCATTGAGGTCTCCCATTACTATAATAAGATCATATCTAGGTGTGTCTTCCATTTCTTTCTGCAGTTGTTGATAGAATTCATCCTTGACCTCTTCATCGCTGTCATTCGTTGGTGCGTAGCATTGTATTATTGTAGTATTGGTGAATCTACCTCTCAATCTTAATCTTATCAGTCTGTTGTTGATGGGTTTCCATTCCAGTAATGTCCTTTCTATTCCTTTCTGTAGAATAATGGCTACACGGGTACACCTTCATTGTGCTGTCCATCCTCTCTTCCAGAGTAAAGTACTGTTTCTCCTGTTGCTGTTTTAACTTTTCCTGCCCCTGTCCATCTGCTCTCGCTTATCCCTAGAATGTGTAACCTATAGTTTCTCATTTCTGCCGTGACCTGTTTTCGTGAGCATGATTTATTATCGAATTTGAAATTTAAGGCATTATTTATCATAATTGTAACATGTAAGATGTTTAAATGGATATTTTTTGTTCATTTTAGTTGAAATTTGTTTAGTTAAATAGTGGGTGTTTTAAACTGTGTCAAAGTGATAACGCTCACGTCTCCGCGTGAATAACGTTCGGGCAAAATGGCTGACCTTGTTCCACTATTCTTCCCCATTACCAAACAAATTGCCACATAAACTACCGCTACAAGAGCATGCGATTGGCTGCCAGGTTTCCTGCAAAGAGGCCAGTTTCAGTGGTGATTCCATACTCTGTAAGGAACTTATAGGAAAATGATGTAGCACAGCTCAAACCTTTAGGTCTAACATTTAAGTCATACCTTTAAGTCTACCATTTCTATCAGATGTCTATTGTTACCTTCATCTTGTGTGACTTGTCTGACATGGGCCAGGTCTGCTTTGTTCCCTAGCAGAATAACCGGAACGTGTGAGGCTTTCTTCATGTCTTCCACTTTGCGTCGCACGTCTGCAAGTACGTCAAACGTTTTCCGGCACGTCACAGAGTAGACAAGGACAAACCCGTCTGCCCAGCGCACGATGTCATCGCGTGCTCCCATATCGTCATTCTGAGTGAATACGTCAGGAAGTATTGACAATTAGTACAGGTACTGGAGTTATACTGAAATGATAGACACGTATTGAGAAAAACAGGCTACAAGGCAGCACTTGTTCTGGAAAGCCCCTTGGTAAAAAAGAATAGTGAGAGGCCAAACACATTGATAAATTAACTAAAGACAGATACAGTATAAAGATAAAGAAATAATTGAAAAGCTTCATCATAAGGCGCAAGGTCACTTGGAGTTCCAGGGGTTCTCAGAGGGGGGTAAAGACCGGACAGGATTACTGTGCCCTAAGCAGCGACAAATATGAGGTTGTGCGTGAGGCAGGAAACTTCATCATGTAAAACAAATTGTTTCAGAAATCCCCGCTGCAATATTACATGAATGTTTTTTTTTTTGGCAGGCTTCCTGCATGGTGGGATACCATCTACATGGATGCCTCCATGCTTTAAAAGAAGTGAAGGAAATTAATGTCTGAACATACAGGAAGGCTGTGCTTGAACTACTTCAAGGCCATGCCTCCATAAAGTTAAACGTTGTCCCGTAGAAAATATTGCCGTAGAGGAGGGAAGTGTTGAAAACTGAACTATACTATGTCCACCTTTAAGAGGTGCTGTGACCAGTTCTGAGTACTCGCTGCCTTTGCCTTCATTAACTCGAGAGCAGAGTCACGTATCCGTTTGAAGCAGCCAAAAAAAAGGAGGTGGGGGCTAAAAAGAAGAACAGATAAACCGTACAAAGATGAAAATAAAAGAACATAATGGTACTCGTGTCTTTCCTGTTATCTTTCTTTTAATATTTTTTGTGTTCTTTGGCAAACCCCTAATATACTGTATTTGTACAATTGTGCCTTGTATCTGAATTAAAATGTCATTTTTATTGGTATTTCAAAGTTGGGAACAAGGTAATACGCATATAACCCAATAGTACTGCATGTAATGTTATGATGTATGTATATAAGCATTACCTCGTCATCTACACAAGCACACACATGTTTCAGAAGGCACTCAGTAAAAGCATGTTCAGTTTGTAGCCATGTTTATTTACAGGATCTCGTACATGTGAAGATTCGCATTATATTACAATGTGTGGTTCGTACTTTAATGTATTCATATTACATCCCCCCTTTTTTGAAAAAAAAATGTGTGCAAACATTTCCAACGAAATGTTTCATGTGAGAAAGGATAAGTATGTGTAATGCTCAGTGTGAGTATATATGTCACTGTCTGTATCGGCTGGGAGGTGTCACTGTACGGCCAGAACGAGTGGTGTAAAGTGCTGGTGGTTCTGCGGAAGTCCCTGGTTTAGCTTGAGTTGGTTGTGATTTCGGCCTTGGCGCTTGTTGGTTTTGTGGGGTACCAAGGTCTGGAGTTACTGCATTGCCTGTTGTAAGCGTGGGAATTCTCTTCTCTGTTGTATTCTGTGGGATTTCTCTAATGTCCACTCTGTTTCGCCTCAGGAGGTTGTTGCTGCTGTCTGGTCTTAAGGTATAGCTCCTGGGTTCAGGGTTTCTGGAAATGATTGTTGCTTTTGACCATGTGTCATTGTCGTGGTTGTAGGTAGTCACATGCTGACCAGGATGTAATGGTGGTAAGTCTTTAGCACATTTGTCATAGTTGGATTTCTGAACTTGCTGACGATGCTGAAGTTGATCATATGTGCTGTCTCTATGTTGTGGACGGAAGTGGACCTTAGATGGTAGGAGGTCTTTAATTCTTCTATCAAACATAAGTTCTGCTGGACTGTCGATCTTACTGTCTACCGGTGTTGTTCTCCATCTCAAGAGTGCTAGGTGTACATCCTCTGTTCTTGTTTTCTTCATGATTGACTTGATAGTTTGTATCTGTCTCTCAATGAAACCATTAGATTTAGGGTATCTAGGTGATGATGTTGTGTGTTTGATCTTCCAGTCCTTAGTGAAGTTTCTGTATGCTTGACCTGAGAAATGTGGACCGTTGTCTGATCTAATTTCATCTGGGATGCCAAATATGCTGCAATACTTCTTTGTAATGTCTGCAATAACAGCTGATGGTGAGGGTTGTGGAAGTTTCTCAATGATGGGAAATTTGCTGTAGTAATCAGCAATAATAAGATAGTCATTATTGTCGATTGAGAAAATATCAGTTCCTATAATGCTCCAAGGGCTCAATGGTATGTCTGATGGTATGAGAGGTTCTCTGCACTGCCTATTTGCATGTTCTTGGCAAATTGAACAGTTTTTACATAGTGTTTCTATGTCTTTGTTTATCTGTGGCCAGTAAACATCTTTCTTTGCTCTCAGTTGTGTCTTCACAATACCAAGGTGACTATTATGGAGCTGTTTAAGGATGATATCGCGTTGTGTTTCTGGTATAATAATGCGATCTCCTTTAAGGATCAGACCATCTTCGATGCTTAACTCGTCCCTCATAGAGTAGTATGGACGGATGTGTGTTGGAACTTCCCTGATAGAGCTTGGCCATCCATGGTATATCAGTTCTTTGAGAGAGTTAAGGATAGGATCTCTCATTGTGTGTTCTCTGATGTGTTCAAGCCGATTACCGCAAAACTTGACGAAATCAACTTTGATGTTTGGGGTAAGATCTGCTGTCTTGTTGGGGTTTGGTAGTCTGCTGAGAGCATCTGCAAGACCTATATCCTCTTTAATGTTGTTAATAGTTACCACACTCAGCTTTTCGCACATTGGTAAACCCAAAATTGCAGGTCCTTCAACATCTACCAAGTAAAATGTTGACAATGTCCATTCAGAGCCTCTGTATGAACATTCAAGTGTTACTGCTCCAAAACAGTCTATACTTGTTCCATTGTAAGCTCTTAGCTTTGTCCTGCCACTCCTACGTTTTACATCCCTTGTGGGAAATCCTTGCTCATCCACCTTGTCAGGCATGATCTGTCTGAATATTCTTAAGGGTAGAGTGTTACCTTGGGCACCTGTGTCTATCTTGAACCGAATGTTTCTTTCTTTGTGCCTTTTAATTCCTGGTATTCGGAATTGTACCTTGCAGAAAGCCTGCGTTCTCTTTGGTTCATTACTGAAAGTTAGTATCTTCACAGTATCAAATGTGGAAGGATCACTTTCTTCACTGGAGTCAAGGTCCTCAGTCATCATAAAGTGTGTTTGTTTTGATGACTCTCTGCTGTGAAGGTTGTGTTGAGCACTGTCTTGTTTCCTCTTGAAACATAATTTTATCCAGTGGCCCCTCTTTCTGCAGTAATGACATGTAGAGTCTTTAGCTGGACAGTGGTTTTGTATGTGGTTTAGGCCACAACATTTACACATAGCACCTCTGCTTGTGTTGTGTTTTTTCTTGTTGCTTCGAACCAGTTGCTTTGTTTTGTTTGGGTTTATAGCTTTTTACTGCATCCACCTGGGCTGTTACTGTACCTTGCTGAATTTGTTTAATGTTTAGTGCTTGTGCCTCGTGTTTCCTGCCTTCATCCAGAAGTTGTTGTAAAGTTAGTGTATCACTCTGGCTCAGTATCCATTTCTGGAACTCTGGCATTGGTGTGCTGAGAAGGATCTGTTCGATAATTCGCTCTTTTTCTTCTTCTTTGTTAAATTTGCATACACTTGTTTTCTCCTTGATGCGAGTGAAAAAATCATCTAGACTTTCACCAGGTTTCTGTCGCAGGTGGTGAAGTTCTAATCTTGCCGCTCTAAAGTTCGTGTGCTTTATTATCAGACGTTTTTCAAATTCGTCCAATATGGCTGCGGGGTCTGTCGCCGACTCCACAGGCATGGCGGTAGCAAAACTGTTGTAAATTTTCAAACCTTCATCGTCCAATGCTTCTAGGATATATGGAGTTAGGGTTTGTCCTTCCAGACCAGTGGTCTTGGAATATAGATCTATGCGTTGGCGCCATAACAAAAAAGCTTCACTCTTATCATCTTGACCGGCGAATCTCATTTGCGGTGCGTTGCGATGTTGTTTCGCCGCCATGGCTGACCTCGATGACGAAAATTAGCCGAATACTGTACTCACGTGTTATCGTGTAGCTGTTTTGCGTCAGTCCGGTATCGACCGCTGCCACCATGTAATGTTATGATGTATGTATATAAGCATTACCTCGTCATCTACACAAGCACACACATGTTTCAGAAGGCACTCAGTAAAAGCATGTTCAGTTTGTAGCCATGTTTATTTACAGGATCTCGTACATGTGAAGATTCGCATTATATTACAATGTGTGGTTCGTACTTTAATGTATTCATATTACACTGCAGGTGAAACCGATGACAAAGTTGATGAATTAGAGAAGGGTAATGCAAACAAAAGTAGGTATTGAAAGTTCTACTGGAATAAAAGATAAAGAAACCTCTAACGTTACGCCCATCAAGTCTTTACCAAGGCCAAAGAAAAGAAAATATTAGAGAGTGAAACGTAATCCAAACAGTGACGTAACTACCGCCCGGGTGGACCGGGTACATCCTGGGGGTCCAAGTACCGAGCGGGTCCCGGAAAGTAGTGGTAGGAAGGAATCCTCGCCCTTACATATATCCTCTTGATTTCCTTTGTTTCAGTGTTTAAACGTCACAACATGTCCCAGTTAATACTTAATGAACAAACCACCACCTAAGCTCGGCAGCGCTGGCGTAGCTGGCGAGTCATTTTTAAGGCTTTAGGCTAGCAGATAGATAATGTTAGTTCTTTTCAGGACTTAGTATCTATCAACGCTGATCGGGTTAGCATTGAACAGAGTTCACTTATTTTTGGATGGTAAATGCACTCTGATACAACCAGATAGGTTGAAAGGGACGCGCCTCGCCACAAGATAGCAAAAACCGAACCAAACCCCAAAAAATGTCCCAGTTTCTGCAGACGGACACAAAAGGGGTAAAGAAGACGTGGGAATATCTTGAGTATGAGCACGTGACTGGAGCACATGACAGGAGGATCTTGTACAATGCTATTGAAGACATAATAGTAATCCTTGGGTAATGATGATAAAGTAAGTAGTTATCTGTATTTTTAAAAATACAGGGTTGCTTTATATTGATTAAAGCTTTTGACTCCATGATATATGGAGGGCTCCATCATAGTTAAGCCACTGAATCTAAATGTATATAACAAATAAGGCTATGAATTCCTCAAAGTGATTGCTGTTACCACTGATAAATCCAAGTTAGAAATACCACCAGAACACAAGGAAAAAACTACTTTGGAAGAATAACGAGTAATGATGGGAATAATCATGTTATTGTTGGTGTTTTCATTGCATTGGCCAGAGGGTGCTAAGCTCGAGCAGAAGATATGGGGCTGCCGCGCCGACCTGGAAAAGACCTTGAACTTCGTCCTGGCGACAGGCCTGCAGATTTAGCATGACTACAATCTGAACGCAGAAGAAGAAGAATTGCATTGGGAAAAAATATGGGAATAAAACTAGATCACATCGGACATAAAAATATAGTTTAAACTCAAAATGTTGAAGTCGTCACATGTCTATTGCAGGTCTTTGAAACACGGAGAACAACAAGAACTTGTTGACTTGTCTAAGGGAGATTTCGCAGAGTAGAAGGAATTAAATGCTACAACAAAATCACTAATGTGGAACATATGAAAACAGTCAGACAAATACCAGTTGAATAACAAGGCCAGGTAAAGATTTTGTCACGGGACAGGATACATATTTAGTAAACCAGCTGATAGCGTCACAAAGCAACCTTGCTCTGGAATCCACGGGGTAAATAACATTGAAGGCGAAACACCCCCCTTCCACGAGCAAAAAAAAAAAAAAAAAATTTGAGAAGAGACCTAAAGACATTCATAAGAATAAAGAAAACAAAACGATTTAGAATTGGTGGTGCAAGACGGGACCATGGCGTGAACTAATGGAACGCCTATGCATCATAGGGAGATGGAAGGTAACGTAGATTAACTGTTGAGAAATGTTGTGAGAAATAATTGAGAAATAATTAATTACGAAAAAATTTGTAGTTAAAAGTAGTTAGCTGATAGATTTTTGTACCCAAAACTACTACATTCACAAAGTAGTAACGAGCATCACAGATGATAAAAGTGTAAGAAATAGGTCAAATATTACAATTTGACAGTCTGGTCCTATGATAAAAAAAATAAAAGCATAGTAAGTATAACTTGGAGTATATATCGTATTCATCAGTAAGTATAACTTACATTATTTTGTGCAAGAATAACTTACACTAGACTGTGTATCTATTCAGTCAAAAAAACGTACATTAGATTTCGTATCTATTCAGTAAGAATAACTTGCATTACATCTCGTATCAATTCAGTAAGAATATCTTACATTAGATCTCGTATCAATTCAGTAAGAATAACTTACATTACACCTCGTATCTATTCAGTAAAAATAACATTAGATTTCGTATCTTTTCAGTAAGAACAACTTATATTACATCTCCTAGTTATTCAGTAAGAATAACTTACATTAGATCTATTTAGTAAGAGTAACTCTCATTACATCTCGTATCTATTCAGTAAGAATAACTTACATTAGGTCTCGTATCTAACTCCGCCAATGCCGGTCCCAAGCCCGGATGAAAAAGGAGGAGGGTGGCCTGCATGGAGGCCGTAAGGAGGCAGCCCCTCCACCATGCAAAGGCACAACAGGTCAATCACCTGTTTGCTTTAAACCACGATTACGAGTAACACAAGAGAGAAAACCGGACTGATTCTAAAGGCGACGAACTGGAACGGACTACGGACTACGACTTATGGAACATGGAACACAAGAAGTATAAATGGGAAGGAAGAGGAGCTGGTGGAAGAGATGAGGAAAGCAAAACTAGAAATCCTGGCTATAACGGAAACAAAGAAAAAAGGACAAGGAGTCATGGATCTCAATGGCAACACGCTGCTCTACAGTGGTGTACCCATATCCGAAAGAGCTAAAGGGGGTGTGGGTTGCATTGTGGCCCAAAATCAAAAAGATAGTATCAAGGGGTGGAACTTTGTCTCAGAGCGCATTATGGTTGTGAAACTAAAAGAAGGAGAAACCATAGTCAACCTGGTCATAGTGTATGGGCCAAATGAGGATGAGAGAGCAGAGGTCAAGGAGGAATTCTTCGAGCTGCTTCAAAGGACAGTGGATGACTGCCTAGATGAAGTTATCATGCTCGGAGATTTTAATGCCAGAGTTGGAAATGACCATGCTAGATGGGGTGGAGTTATAGGAAGATATGGAGAAGACACTCTCAATGACAATGGAAAGCGACTCCTTAGATTCTGCAGTGAGCAGAATCTGATCATTACAAACACAAAGTTCCCCCATAAGCGCATACATGCATACACTAGATGTGAACCAACAAAGAATGAGAAGTCAGTGATTGACTATGCCATTGTTCGGAGAAGCTCATTCAAATATGTCCGAGATGCAAGAGTCTGGAGGGGGCCAGAGATTGGAAGTGATCACTACCTGCTAACAATCAAACGAACAACTGAAAGAGTTGCTCAGCCTAGGAACTGCTCAACATCACGCAAGAAACCAAGTAAACGAGCAGGAGAAATGAGCATTAGGACCTACAAGCTGAGAGAGCCAGAAATTAAGACCAGATATCAGGGGCTTATTGCTGCAGCGGTGAACAACACAGAAGAACAACCTGATGACTTGGAAACCCTCTGGATTAAATTCAAGGATATCATAAAGACAGCTGCTGCAGAAGCATGTGGTGAAGTCCGACTTGGGAACCAGAGAAAGAGGACACCTTGGTGGACAGAGGAAGTCAAAGAGAAAATAAGAGAGAAGAAAATGGCATGGAAACAATACTTAGGAGCTAAAAACACAACAGGACAAATGGAAAAATATAGAGAATATGTGACACTCAGAACAGAAGTAAAGAACAAAGTGCAAGCCGCAAAACAGAAGTCCTGGGAAGAATTTGGAGAAAAGCTAGAAAAAGATGCACAAGAAAACCAGAAATTGTTCTATAAGACCCTAAAGAACATGAGGAAGGAAAAACAATGCCCTCTCAAATTTATAAAGGACAAGCAAGGCAAATTGCTTACTGCCCCGAAGGAAGTAATGGAAAGATGGAAAGAATATTTCTCAGAACTCCTTGATGGTGAGCAAGGTCAAGCATCAGAAATGATAACCACTAGCACAGAAGAGGAAACCAATGGTGATGAAGATGACATAAAGATGGAAGAACTGAAGGCAGCACTGGAGAAAATCAAGATGGGCAAAGCAGCAGGGCATGATGGTATAACACCAGAAATGGTTAAGTACATGGGAGCATCAGGCGACCTGTTACTCTTAAGGGTCCTACAGGCAGCATGGTGCAACAAGACCATACCAAAGGATTGGGAGATCGCCATAATAACACCAATTTTCAAAAAGGGTGACAATCGACAGTGTGGAAACCATAGAGGCATATCCCTTCTCAGTGTCCCTGGAAAAATCTACTCTAGAATCCTAGAGCAGAGACTCCGACGCCTAGCTGAGCCACAATTGGATGAGGTCCAGTGCGGATTCCGAGCAAACCGAAGTACTCAAGACCTAATCTTCACACTCAGACAGCTGAGTGAAAAGGCCCTTGAGTATAAGAGTGAGATCCATCTTTGTTTCATAGATCTGGAAAAGGCGTTTGACAGGGTCCCTTGGAGCAAACTTTGGGACTGTTTGGCAAGGAAGAATATTCCAGCACCTCTGATTCATGCTATACAGAGCTTCTACAAGTCTTGCAGAAATTATGTGAGGACAGCAAACCATAAGTCAGAAGAGTTCAGGACCACCACTGGTGTAAGACAAGGTGATATCCTATCACCTTACCTCTTCATACTCCTTATGGACGATGTCATCAAGGCATGTAAGGAGAGAACAAGAAAGTATTCAGTGGGGTACTGGAAGATGAGACAGGTCTATATTTCAGAGCTGGCATTTGCTGATGATGTTGCCCTGATTGCTAAATCAGAGGCACATCTCCAATCCAACCTGCAAGTATGGAAGGAAGAGCTGGAGAAGAGAGGGATGGTCATAAGCAGCTCTAAAACAAAATCCATGGTGATATCACGAGAAGAAAGAAGACATCAGATTAAGCTGGGAGAACAGGTCCTGGAGCAGGTCGACCACTTTAAATACCTCGGAGCTATTATAGACCGAAATGGGAGGCATCAAAGAAGAGTTGGCCACTCGAAAAGCAGCAGCTAGGAGACTTTTTCAGGCCATAAATCGAGGATTCCTCAGCAAGAGAGAGGTTGGTAAGAAAACGAAGATGGCTGTATACCGCTCCACCTATGTCCCAGTCTTGACATATGGATGCGAGTCATGGGCAATGACTACAACCCATAAAAGCCAGATCCAAACCTCAGAAATGAGATATCTGAGGAAGGTGGTTGAAGTAACAAGAAGAGACATGGTACGCAACCAGACGATACGTCAAGGCCTAAAATGCCACCCCCTACAGACCCAAGTAGAACAGTCCCAACTAAGATGGTTTGGCCATGTCTGCAGAATGGGAGAAGATCGGCTACCACGACAAGCATGGGAAACAAAGAGCCAAGGATCCAGACCCCGAGGACGACCCAGAGTCCGCTGGGAGGACAACATTAGACAATCTTTGAAGGACCGAGGACTAGAATGGAACCAGGCCAGGAGGAAGACAGCCGATAGAATAGTCTGGCGCTCTCTCTTCCAAACCTCTACACCTCACGGTAGAAGGGGAACGACTAAGTAAGTAAGTAAGATCTCGTATCTATTAAGCAAGAATAACTGACATTAGATCTCGTATCTATTCAGTGAAAATAACTTACATTAGATCTCGTATCGATTCATTAAGAATAACTTACATTAGATCTCGTATCTATCCACTGAGTAAATACTGGTACTTACATTAGATCTTGTATCCAGTAGCTCGAATGTCACAGATTCACCTTCGAGAGTCGTGGAACATTTATACTTGTTTTCTGAAAACAGGAAACGACCAGGCCATTTATTGCAAGTAGGTCATGGCATTATCATTAGCGTCTTCTAGGGTTTTGCTTTTGTAACGGATTGCCTCCCCTGCTTTGCAGTAGTGGTCCAACAGTGGCCAAAACTCAAGAGTATCTAAAGTGGGTCGTCAAAGGTGTCTACCTTCGCACAAGATTACTCTTGGCAGAGATGTAGATAGAAGGGTAATGACGCTTCCATCTCAAGGGTCTGTTCACAAGATAATTCAGAAGTCAAGAACAATGCTCACCCGTGTGTTACCGGGGCCCGAAAGGGGAGCAAAGAATAGTAACACTGTCCCCTACCAAGCATGTCGTAAAAGGCGACTAAGGAGGGTTGGGTATGGGGCCGGTTACACCATCCTGTAAAAAAATTTAAACCACAAAAAACTTCAACAAATATGGACAAGTCAAATAAAGAAAATAAAACACAGCCATCCAAGACAGGGGAAGGTCCTCTCGCGGGGAGGCGTATGATGCAACACAGAGAAAGCCGAAAGGAGTCTGTGTTGCTGACTAACCTTCTTTCTTCTAGGAGAACTTCCAGATTTGGCACCTGGAATGTTCGGACATTAAACGAACAAGGGAAAGTGGCGCAAGTAGCAGCAGAAATGAGGGAATACAAAATCGAGGTTCTGGGAATGTGTGAAACAAAGTGGAAGGGGGTAGACAGGAAGAAACTCATCACAGGTGAATTGGTGCTGTCCTCAGGACATGAAGACGAAAGTTCACACCACAGTGAAGGGGTAGCTCTTATGTTATCTAAAGAAGCACAGAAAGCACTAATTGAATGGGAAGCTGTTGGACCCAGAATAATAACAGCTTCTTTCAAAACAGCTAAAAAGAAAATTCATGTAAATGTCATCCAATGTTATGCACCAACTAATGACAAAGAAGAGTCTGTGAAAGAAGCATTTTATACTAAACTACAGGAAATTATGGATAAAGTAAAAAGAAGAGACATCACAATTTTGATGGGTGACATGAATGCAAAGATAGGTACAGTCAACACTGGATTCGAAGAAGTCATGGGAAAACATGGGCTAGGAGTAATGAATGAAAATGGAGAGCTATTCGCAAACTTCTGTGCTTCATATCAACTGGCATCAGATCACCATCTTCTGATAGCCAAAGTAAAAATGTGAAGTCAGCTATGCTAGGTGTGTGGGTCTCTTTATATATATATATTTGTGTAGCTGAGGAAGTCAGCTATTACCTTTTAACTATATGTCAGGAAACCTGTCTTGCTTCCACCAATGACTACCACCCGCTATGTATGTTATCCCCAATTTATATGTTATAATGTATGGATGTTGTGTAGCTACGTGTCTAGGGTATATGCAATGCATGTGCAGAAAATAACAACAACCACACTTTAAGGTTAATAAACAATTAAGTAAACAACCCCCTATTGAATTTTGGTCTGAACAATTGTTTTCAAATGTATTAAGTATAATTGAGTTGATTCATAAAAAACATTAAGATTAAACATTTATATACAGTTACACACAATCTAGTTTCACTACTAAAGTCCTTTTATTTCTGACTAGGAAGTGTTCTTGTTGTAATACTCTAGTCCAAACTAAAGCACATATTTTGGGGAATCACTACTGTCATCATTTTATTTAATCTGGTTGAAATATCAAATTGTGGAGAATAGTTCAGTGAATTCACAAGGCCCCAAAACACAGGGCTTATCTTAAGATAGGTGTCGAAAATTCTGCGATGTCCTGGTTATAAATCTTCCTCCTCACAGCACTGCTCAGCTTTCAGGATTCAAGATAAGGTAGGGCCCTCAAATCATATGGCCTCGAACAGTTACCAGGGTTGAACAACAACGTGACTGGCTCACTTCAGTTTCACACCCAGAAACTCGAAATATCGAATTTTTTTCACTATGTAAGTAAATTACAGGCCATAAATGGTCACACAAGATCTCCTGCTGAATAACAGAACAGCGAAGGCATCTGAACACACTTGTCTGTAAACGTTATTAACTTTACATGTGAAAGTTTAAATTGAAAGTGGCAAGGAACGCTCGTCTTTCTGAGTATTTATTTCACTTTCTTAGTTATGCTCCTCAACCAATCAGGTGACTTCCGTTCCTACGCGTCTATTTTCAAAAGCTAACCTACAATTTTCAAATCAGGAGACACCCCTTTCTATGGCCTCAATATGGCTAGCTTCAGTAAAGAAATCCCAGGCACGTCTTTATATGTCTTCATTCTACCATATCGCTAGTATTATCTAAGTCATGTTAATCCAGAATGAAAATATTTACTTATTCTACCGTTTTGTCATCTAATGCATCAGGTTTCACACTTCTAGCTATTATTTTTACCCTTTTCGTCTTTCCTGTATATTTATTCAAATAACATATTTTTCTTATACAGTAGGCTAAAATATTTAGACTAACGCATATTATATATTTAACAACTAATTAGTAGCATTTTAATCTTCATTTCTAGTCTTTATTTTTTCCTATCGCTCGTTTAGGCCATTTAGTTTCAGTTTAGAAATTCAAACAGGGTCTATGCATTTCCCCCGTTCTCTCCCTTGTCTTTTCCAAGAAATACACGATTTCCAACTACACTAACTTTCACGCATGCATTTTGGGTAAGGCTTGCAAGTCTGTAACGTCACATTGGCATTTTCAACTATCGGCGTTTTACGCGTTAACCCTTTAGGAACCAAGAAATAAAACTAGTCTTTTGGTGGTGTGGTAATACCTATGTTATTTTATACCTACAAACTACTAGATGCTATATTTTGATCGGTGAAATATCGGATATCATCACACATCTCCCCACTTAAGAACATGCTTGTAAAGCGAGTTCAAAATCCGAGATTCACATAGATCAAATTAACTTATTTGGCCTTATGACTCCCCTGAGTTTCTTCCAAAGGATGTCTACTCAGAAAATCCGCTCCCACATTCAGCGAACCGGGTATGTACTCAATGGAAAACGAATAAGGTTGGATTAGTAACGACCACCTTAATAATCGGGCGTTTTCATGCTTAGCCTGTGATAAAAATACGAGGGGCTGATGATCCGTTTGGACCACAAATGTTCTACCATAAAGATAGATCTGGAACTTTTTTATAGCCCAGATTAAAGCTAGACATTCTTTCTCACTTGTTGAGTAGTTTTGCTCCGCTTTATTCAGCTTGCGGCTAGCATAAGCGACTGGGTTCAGCTCCCCCTTTTTTGAATTGGACCGTTGCAACAATGTAGCCCCTAATCCTACGTTGCTAGCGTCCGTTCTTACCACAAATTCCTGAGTCAAATCAGGCAATTTCAAAATAGGCTTGCTAGTGAGTTTCTCCTTTAACTCTTGATACGCCGATTCACATTGAGCAGACCACACAATTTTATCTGGATTTCCTTTGCGAGTTAAATCCGTTAGAGGAGCACATATAGAGTTAAAATTTTTTATGTACTTCTGATAAAATCCACATAGCGACACAAACGATCTCACGTCCTTCTTGGTCTGTGGTCTAGGTGCCCTCTGTAATTTCTCCAGGTTCTTGGGGTCAGGGGTCATGTTACCCTGATATATCGTATGTCCCAAGAACTCCAACTCTTTACAACCAATATAGCATTTGGTTGGTCTCGCAGTCAAATTTGCCTCTCTGAGCCTATCAAATAGCATCGTCAAAGAGTTAATGTGTTCCTCAAATGTTTCTGTGGCAATGAGGATGTCATCCATGAAATTCGTTATACATGGATTTTTTAGTGGATCCAACAATTTTCTCATCATTCTTGAGAACACACTCGGAGCATTTTTCAACCCAAACGGCAACATGTTGAATTCATAATGTCCATCCGAGGTGCTAAATGCTAAATAAGATCTGACCTCAGGCTTTACTGGAATTTGATAATAGCCCTTGCTAAGATCCACCTTAGAAAAAATATTTTGCCTTATTCAGCCTGGCAAACAGCTGATTTGGGTCAGGTAATGGATCCACCTGATTCTCTGTGACAGCATTCAGTTTTCTGTAATCTATACACAGACGATGTTCCCCAGAGGGTTTCCTCAGCAAAACCACACTGGAGCTGTAAGGAGATTCACTGTGAGAGATAATCCCTTCTTTTAACAAATAATCTATCTCCTTCTTCAATGCTTGTTCCTTAGCGAACGGAATCGTATAGGCCCTCATACAGATAGGTGTTGGGTCTATTAATTGCATATCATACTCCAACAAATGGGTGTGCCCCGGTTTATCCGTTAACACATCTGTATGTTCTGTTAGAACCTTTTGAACCTGTTCCCTCTGTTTCTTAGTCAGGTGCTTACTGACTTTCACCTGTACAGGTGTTTCACATGGTTTTAAGGGGTATTCCTGCGAGGTGAGTGGTTCATTTTTCATTTGGGTTGCAATGGACAAGGCCAGTAAAGGTGTCCCTTCCTGGTTTTCTCTCTCGAGATACTTCTTTAGGAGGTTTACATGATATATTTTCTCCTTTCCTTTCTTGTCTATTTTATAATTGGTTCTAGATATCTTTTCTAGAACGGTGTATGGACCTTGCCATCCAATTTGCAACTTGTTACTACTGGCGGGAAGTAAAAGAAGCACCTTCTCTCCCACATGTAATTCTCTATCTTTCGCTTTCTTATTAAAGTATGCAGCATGTTTCTTCCTGGCTTGTCTGAGGTTATCATTTGCAAGTTTCCAGCCAGTTTTTAGACGAGTGGTCAGTTCGTTCACATACGCATATGATGAGGTAACAGTCTCTTCTGCCTTCTCATCGGTCCACGTCCTCAATAGGGCTTCCAATGGACCTTTTATTGGCCTCCCAAATAACAGGGTTGCGGGTGCCATCCCGGTTGAACTGTGTGGAACTTCCCGGTACGCAAACAACGCAGCGGGCAAAAATTGGTCCCACGTATCAGGTTTTTCATGGGCCAGCTTTCTCAGGATGGAAATGAGAGTCCCATTGAACCTCTCCACCTGGCCGTTCCCTTGGGGGTGATACGGACTACAATGAAAATGCTTGGCCTGGAAGATCCTAAATACCTCTTCTGTTAGTCTCCCCTTGAACTGTGAGCCGTTATCAGTCAAGATTTGGTGAGGGAAACCTAACCTCGTGAATATTGTGAGTAATGCCTCTGCCACATGCTTCGAATCAATTGATGACAGGGCTACCGCCTCTCCCCACATGGAACATGTGTCCACCAGAGTCAGAATGTAACTGTTCCTCCTCTTTGTCCGAGTGAGAGGTCCCACAATGTCCACCGCAACTCTCTCAAAAGGTGTTCCCACTATGGGCATTTCCCCTAGAGTTGCTGGGGCAGTCCAATGCTTTGGAGCTACCCGTTGGCATTCTGGACATGATTTTACATATCTTTTTATATCCTCAGTTATTCCTGGCCAGAAATAATGACAAGCTATGCGCTGACCTGTAGCGCTGATCCCCATATGACCACTGAAGGGAATAGCATGTCCTAATTCCATCACCTTCTCCCTATATGCCTTGGGAAGGACCAGCTGTCCGTGACCATTGGATCCAGTTCCAGCCTTCCTATATAACAATTTATTTTTCATATAATATTCTCCTTTGTTTGGAGGTGTATGGCATTTAGGTAATTTTTTATAACACAGCTTGAGTGACCTATCTTCAGCTTGTGCCTTCCTCATCTCCTCTGGATGAGTATTTATAGGTTCATCTTCCTCCTTCCTTGACTGTGACCTGGTCTGCACTGTTGCCATAATCACAGGTCTCTTGGGATTCCCCAAGAAGACATAACGACATCCCAATATTAGAGGGTATATGGGTTCGTTTATAACTGCTGCTTTGATGATCCCTTCCACATAACGAGTTTTCACCTCTATCCTAGCTACGGGAAGTGTCATGGTTGCTATATCCTTAGTCGCCCCTTGTATCTCCACTGTCTCTGTGGTATACTGATCTGGGTTCACTAGGTGCGAACTGACGACTGAATCATAATCTAGACCTGTATCATAAAGGCACCTTATGGTGACCCCATTACATACAACGTCCTCACATACTGGGGGGTGATAGGGCTCATGTGGCTTAATAGGTTTTGCCTTTACTCCCTTGTTCCCAGTTTTCATTGCAGCAAAGGTGGAAGGTTTTCTTTTACAGTCATGGGTGTCATGGCCATCCCTCTTACACCATTTACAATATTTCTTTCCCTGGTTAACAGGTTTTCTTTCATTATATTGAGGGTTTCTGTCACGTTGTTCGTACCTGGACCTATCATAATATGGTTTATTCTTGTTAAACTTATCTCTATTGTCATATTTGTTCTGAGGTTGAATTTGGGGACCCTTATTATGATCTATATGTTTCTTCTTTGCTCCTGCCAACTCTGACTGGGCTGCTAGATATCTCTCAGCTACATTTAAAATATCCACCAGTCTCTCTGCACCCTGTTCTGTGAGAAACTTTCTCAAGTCTGGAGCCATGGACTCTCTAACCTGCTCCATCATAACCATTTCCTTTAAATCTTGGGTTTTCCCCAGAGCAGTCCATTTCTCCAAATAGGTCTCTAGTCGGGCCGAGAACTGGTGGTAGGTCTCCCCTGTGAGTAATTTAGCCTGTCTAAATTTCTTCCTATAAAATTCACAGTTTTTCTCGTATCTGACCAATAGTGCATGTTTAAGAATGTCATAATCGTCTTGGTCATCTTTACTGAGCTTGGAAAATACTTCATAAGAATTTCCCCTAAGTCCCTGGGATACTTTAAGGCTCCACTTATCCTTCTCCAACCCATATGTTGTAGCTAAACTTTCAAAACGGCTAAGGAAGGACTCAATATCATCGTCTTTCTCAATAAAAGGATCCAAATGAAACCCCATGGCTGATGAGGAGGCCCCCTGGCTTGCAGCTGAGTCGGAAGTGGATGGGCTAGTTCCATTTTCAGGAGCATGGCCTTGTAACTCTAACTCTCTTAGTCGTAACTCATGCTCCCGCTGTAACCTTTTATCTTCTGCTTCCCTTTCAGCAGCCAGTCTTTTGTCTTCCCTTTCTGCCTCCAACCTCTTTTCTTCTTTCTCTCGTTCCGCCTCCCTCTGTAGACGTTTTTCCTCCTTCTCAGCCTCAAGTTTCTTTTCCTCCAACTGCAGCCTCTTAATCTCAGCCTCCCGATCAGCCTCTAATTTCTTAAGTTCTCTAGCATCTTCTAACATAATTCGTTTCTCCTCCGCCAATCTATCAGCCTCTAATTTCTTAGCCTCCCTAGCATCTTCCCTTTCTCTGGCTATATATTTATCAACCTCTGCTGTAACATAATCAATTAAAATCTGTCCCTCCATACCCATTTCCTTCGCAGTCTGCACAGCAGAAGATCTGTACTTGGCCAATTCTGCCATCTTAATATTCTATCCAATGTGATTTAAATAAACCAAAATATCTAATTAGTATCTAATTAACAGGACAACACAGAGCAATGTCAATTCACCAAAACCTCCACTTATTTACTTATTATAAAACTTTGGAAATCCCGGACGAGCCCCCACTATATGTGGTGGGTCGATATTACTTATATATATATTTGTGTAGCAGATGTGAAGTCAGCTATGCTAGCTCCTGAGGAAGTTTACCTTTTAACTATATGTCAGGAAACCTGTCTTGCTTCCACCAATGACTACCACCCGCTATGTATGTTATCCCCAATTTATATGTTATAATGTATGGATGTTGTGTAGCTACGTGTCTAGGGTATATGCAATGCATGTGCAGAAAATAACAACAACCACACTTTAAGGTTAATAAACAATTAAGTAAACAACCCCCTATTGAATTTTGGTCTGAACAATTGTTTTCAAATGTATTAAGTATAATTGAGTTGATTCATAAAAAACATTAAGATTAAACATTTATATACAGTTACACACAATCTAGTTTCACTACTAAAGTCCTTTTATTTCTGACTAGGAAGTGTTCTTGTTGTAATACTCTAGTCCAAACTAAAGCACATATTTTGGGGAATCACTACTGTCATCATTTTATTTAATCTGGTTGAAATATCAAATTGTGGAGAATAGTTCAGTGAATTCACAAGGCCCCAAAACACAGGGCTTATCTTAAGATAGGTGTCGAAAATTCTGCGATGTCCTGGTTATAAATCTTCCTCCTCACAGCACTGCTCAGCTTTCAGGATTCAAGATAAGGTAGGGCCCTCAAATCATATGGCCTCGAACAGTTACCAGGGTTGAACAACAACGTGACTGGCTCACTTCAGTTTCACACCCAGAAACTCGAAATATCGAATTTTTTCACTATGTAAGTAAATTACAGGCCATAAATGGTCACACAAGATCTCCTGCTGAATAACAGAACAGCGAAGGCATCTGAACACACTTGTCTGTAAACGTTATTAACTTTACATGTGAAAGTTTAAATTGAAAGTGGCAAGGAACGCTCGTCTTTCTGAGTATTTATTTCACTTTCTTAGTTATGCTCCTCAACCAATCAGGTGACTTCCGTTCCTACGCGTCTATTTTCAAAAGCTAACCTACAATTTTCAAATCAGGAGACACCCCTTTCTATGGCCTCAATATGGCTAGCTTCAGTAAAGAAATCCCAGGCACGTCTTTATATGTCTTCATTCTACTATATCGCTAGTATTATCTAAGTCATGTTAATCCAGAATGAAAATATTTACTTATTCTACCGTTTTGTCATCTAATGCATCAGGTTTCACACTTCTAGCTATTATTTTTACCCTTTTCGTCTTTCCTGTATATTTATTCAAATAACATATTTTTCTTATACAGTAGGCTAAAATATTTAGACTAACGCATATTATATATTTAACAACTAATTAGTAGCATTTTAATCTTCATTTCTAGTCTTTATTTTTCCTATCGCTCGTTTAGGCCATTTAGTTTCAGTTTAGAAATTCAAACAGGGTCTATGCATTTCCCCCGTTCTCTCCCTTGTCTTTTCCAAGAAATACACGATTTCCAACTACACTAACTTTCACGCATGCATTTTGGGTAAGGCTTGCAAGTCTGTAACGTCACATTGGCATTTTCAACTATCGGCGTTTTACGCGTTAACCCTTTAGGAACCAAGAAATAAAACTAGTCTTTTGGTGGTGTGGTAATACCTATGTTATTTTATACCTACAAACTACTAGATGCTATATTTTGATCGGTGAAATATCGGATATCGAAATACAAGCAAACAAGTTGCCTCATAAAAGACAAGAATGGGAAACTGCTCAGCAATATACAAGAGCAAATGAAGAGGTGGACAGAATATTTTGGGGACCTTCTCAATAGACCAGCTCCACAAAACCCGCCGGACATCCAGCCAGCAGAAGAAGAGCTACAAATTAACGGTGAAAGACTAACGAAGGAAGAAATAAAGAAAGCCATAAAGCTTCTAAGAGAGGGAAAAGCGTCTGGACCTGATGGCATTCCAGCAGAGGCCATCAAAGCAGATATCGACACGGCTACAGAGATGTTATATAAATTACTTGGTAAAGTCTGGGAAAAGGAAGAGATACCAGCAGAATGGAAGGAAGGATATCTGGTTAAGTTGCCTAAGAAGGGAAATTTACAAGAGTGCACAAATTATAGAGGAATAATGTTACTATCAGTGCCAGGAAAAGTGTTAAACAGGATTATCCTTGAGAGATTAAAAGAGTCCATAGACAAGAAACTGAGAGATGAACAAGCAGGTTTTCGACAAAACAGATCATGTACAAACCAGATAGCCACTTTGAGAATAACAGTTGAACAAAGTCTGGAATGGAATTCACCACTATACATCGGATTTGTGGACTACGAAAAGGCATTTGACAGTGTAGACAGAGAATCACTTTGGAAATTGATGAGGCATTATGGAGTTCCCCTGAAGATCATTAATTTAATAAAGAAAACATATGAAGACATGACATGCAGAGTTCTTCACGAAGGACAGCTTACAGAACCGTTTGGGATAAGAACAGGAGTGCGACAGGGATGCCTCTTGTCTCCATTTCTTTTCTTGCTGGCAATAGATTGGGTTATGAGATCATCGACAACACACAACAGAAATGGAATCCAGTGGACTCTGACTAAGCAGTTGGATGATCTGGATTTTGCTGATGACTTGGCTCTTCTGTCCCATAACCGTAATCAGATGCAGGACAAATTGAAAACACTCGATGAGAGGTCACAGCAATTGGGTCTGAAAATACACAGGGAAAAGACAAAAATAATGAGAATAAATGCAGGTAATGATAACAGGGTTGAACTTGAAGAAACACCAATTCAAGATGTAGAATCATACACATATCTTGGCAGTAATATAGACAAAGTTGGAGGGACAGACAGCGATATCAAAATAAGAATACAAAAGGCAAGAGGAGCTTTCATTGCATTGGGAAATATATGGAGATCAAGAGAAATCGGATACCACACGAAAATAAGAATCTTCAACTCAAATGTGAAGTCAGTCCTATTGTATGGCTCTGAGACATGGAGAACAACAAAGACAACAACCAAAAAGCTACAGACTTTCATAAATGGGTGCTTGCGTAGAATAGAGGGGTTAAAATGGTATGACAAGGTTACCAACGTGGAACTGATGACAAGAACTAGACAAGTGCCAGTGGAACAAGAGATGAGAAGAAGACGATGGCGATGGATAGGACACACACTGAGGAAACCTGTTGATAGCATTACAAGGCAGTCCTTGTTCTGGAACCCCCAGGGCAAGAGAGGCAGAGGAAGACCAAGAAGTACATGGAGAAGAGAGTTGGAAACAGAGGTGAAAATGATGAGGAGAACATGGAAAGAACTTGAGATGATGGCACGGGACAGGAGGACTTGGCATGTGTTTGTTGAAGGCCTATGCTCCTTTGGGAGTGGAGGGTTATGAATTATGAAGAACAATGCTGCATAGGGCCAAGCAATTGTTAACTTATATCTGTCCGTCGCCTTTTGTGAAGAATTAAGCAATGGTTATAGCCCGTACAAGCCCCCAGCTGGTATAAATCCAGCGAAATTCCCTTTTACAACAATTAGCTTTATAGAAGTACACATATATATATATATATATATATATATATATATATATATATATATATATATATATATATATATATATATATATATATATATATATATATATATATAATAGTCTTGCTCATACGTATGCTTTCACACTTATAATAACTGAATCAACTAAGATTATTATGTTTTAAAATAACATGTAACACATTGAATAATCAATTAGTCTTAACAGGTTAAAATAAATAGAATGATGGTGAATTGTAGATGAAAAATCAGTTTGTCTTCATCAAGACTGGATAGAGGGTTTATATTAAAGAATGTTTCTGTCCTTGTGCCTTTTATAAGCGGTTTTCGTCGATTCTTTTGTGATGATGACTCTTCACAGTCTGATAGCTTAGTACTACGATCTTTTAGACAAAATAAAACAAATGCCTCTGCTAAGTACATTTGTGGGCTGCAAATTAACAGGCGCATTGTCTGGCTGTACACCCACCAATGTTATTCTCTCGGAATAATTATTCTTGAGTATACACAGCGTAACTCAGGGAAGATGATTAGAAATCACCAATATTCTTCTGGGTATTAAAATGGGAAAATATGTGCTTGGACAGCGCGAAAAGCAATGATTTGCCTGAATTACAAGTAACAAGGTACATATATCTCACAAAATGATATGATACACTTGATGCACACGTGATGTAATCATCACTCATCACTGCTCCAGTCGTAGTCTGGGGTCCCCTCTGCTGTCGGTTTTCTGTACGACTAGCAAGAAGAAATCACCAGCGCTTGCTGTAGTGGTTTATGAATATTACTTACTTACTTAGTCGTTCCCCTTTTACCGTGAGGTGTAGAGGTTTGGAAGAGAGAGCGCCAAACTATCCTATCGGCTGTCTTCCTCCTGGCCTGGTTCCATTCTAGTCCTCGATCCTTCAAAGATTGTCTAATGTTGTCCTCCCAGCGGACTCTGGGTCGTCCTCGGGGTCTGGATCCTTGGCTCTTTGTTTCCCATGCTTGTCGTGGTATCCGATCTTCTCCCATTCTGCAGACATGGCCAAACCATCTTAATTGGGACTGTTCTACTTGGGTCTGCAGGGGGTAGGATTTAAGGCCTTGACGTATCGTCTGGTTGCGTATCATGTCTCTTATTTATGAATATACTATTTTCATATGTTGAGGTTGCCAGCCTCATATATAACCACTTAGCAAGAAAAACATGCCAAATTCACATTTGTAAAATAAATGTTTACACTTATCCCAAAGTAACTTTTGGGAACACAATTTCCTGCACAGTTTAGAATGGACACAGCACTTTATTAGATGCTTCGAAACACTTGGCCTGGAAATTTTATAATTCCTCATATGACGGATGTTCTGCGAATCACTTGGTCTAGGAAATGTTAGTAATCCTCTTATGACGGGTGTTCTGCGAATCACGTGGCCTGGGAAACTTTAGTAATCCTCTTATGACGGGTGAATCTGATTCCTTAGGTATCTAGACATCATATTTAAAATGCGGGTTTACTTGTTTTGTTTCAAAGCTGCTCAAATACTTTTGTCCGGGTCCTTTTAAGTTTCCAGGCACTATATTTAAATATGCGGGTTTCCTTTTAAGTTTTAAAGTTGCCCAAAAATTTCTGATCTGTCACTTATAAGTTAGGAATCCTTAGTCAGATCCTTCTCTTTCTGGCTCCTGGGAGTTGCTAATTTGACAATGCAATGCAGTCTGATTTGTGTCTCTGATTTCGCTGTATTATATTCCCATTTCTTAATTCAAATCCCAGATTGTACTTTTAGACTAACCTTCAATGAAATTCAACATATATTCTTGCTCTCAAATCAAACCAATGGTAAGCTCTGGACTATATTGGTAGGGGTGTTTAATTTAATTCTCCCTCGCGTGTTTTAAAAAATTACATTTTAAAATGTCATCGCGTGACCTTTTTCTAATGCAGTAATACTTCAGCTTGCATCTTGTGCAAAACTGATAACCAAACCACCATCTGTGCACTCATTTGATGTCCAGATGCTACCTTCCAATATTGTCTCCCCCAAGACAGATTATCGGCAATATTGATACCGAGAGGGCTCTGATGAAACGGTTATCTAATTATCGCCGGTGTTTTCGCCCGTCCTTATATAGCAATCTGGCTTTCTGTGCGTGTTCGTGCAATACCACATTGCACAAACAACTGACGTCTCTTTCAAAGGTGGCCAGACTGACTCAAAGAGATAAACGTATTTACCTGGTAATACTACGTTCACTTAGTGAAGCGTAAACAGTCAGGGAGCGGTCACAGCAAAAATAATGTATGGCAAAATTTTACCAAATAATAGGACGATGAAGAAAATGAAGAAAAGAAGTGATACTGCCGGAGGGGATGAATGGGTGAGACAGGGGCACAAAAGTACATGCACAAAGACGTTTTGTCACAGCTGTAATCATCATTTCCTTTTCGCTGCTTATGAAGCTAGGAACCATTACCACAGCGGCTCCAATTATATAATGCTAGCATTAAAACATTTACCTATATACTCGAGTATAGGTCGATCCGACTATAAGGCGACCCCTAGACTTTAGGACTTAAAAAGTTTACAAAATGAAGGACCCGATTATAAGTTGAACGAGTTTTTCGTCGCTCCTGAATTACTGGATCGCATTAGAATTTCCGAGGTTTTCTGAAAAATCTATCACTTTCAGCACTCTTTCGCGTTTAAACAGCACGAAATCACCCGCCGGGAAAGTCTGATGCTGTTGTCGGTTGTTGCCATGTAGCAACAAGATCTCGGTATTTAGCGAGACCTGAATTATAAACAGATTTCTGGTACACCTGAAGCTTACGCTTTCTAAATTTTTATTTTATTTTTAAGAATCGATCAATATTAGGATTTTTTTGTGATTTAAAAAAACAACAACAAAAAAACCACGTATTTCCGGGCGATCGAATATTTGCGTTGGGATCTGAGAATTGGCTTGTTATTTGACCAGGACACTAAATAAGATGCGGCCGAATCAGATGTGGATATTGAATAAGGGTCAGATTTAGACTCTGACAGTGACAATGACGAAAGTGAATCTAGTGAAAGAAGTAATGGTATTGATGATAGATCAGCGAATTAGGCTTGTTAACAAATCGCACGTAATTAACATATTATCAGCTTTATCTCGTTATAAGATCTTGACCTTTGCCGTATTCTCAGTGCGTTAGTTTGTTAGTTACATTTTTAAAACTTACATGTACTGGATTTTCTTTTTTTAACAGTTCCATAACTTGGTACTGTTAATGGTTGTGGTTATTGTACAGAAAACAGATATGGTAGCTTGGCGCACTCTACGGTTAACCTCTACACCTAAAGGTAGAAGAGGAACGACTACAAAAGTAAGTTATTGTACAGGTTGTTGCAAAAGTAGGTACGCACTTTAATAACATATTTATTAACAAAAGAATTTATTATCAGTTTTTATGTTATGTTTTATTTTAGTAGCCCGTGAAGGTATACTTTGTTAAAATGTGTAACATACATTTTTCTATGCGTGTACATATTATATAGTGAAAGTATTAATTAACTTGTAATAACACATAAATAAATAAATGTAAAGAAACTGTAAATCTACTTTTGCACCACCGTGTACGTATGTTAATGGTTGGAGTCATTGGGCGTATGTAAAAAAAACGTAATATAAATAATATTGATGAACAGAACGAGACAAATATTAAGTAAACAACGGTTGACTTGTGTGGTGAAAATACAGTGATACAACGTTAAAATATCTCCAATTATAAAGATAACGGGTAAAATAACACGTAGGGATAAAAAATATAGGCAAGATAGGCCGAGGCTTCTTCACCTACGCCAGCGCTTTCTACCGCCATTGAAACTAACTAGTTGGAACATGCAAACTAAACGACATATCCTTTTAGACGGGGTAGAAACGGAGATAAAAGAAAAAAATTATTACGGTCTGAACACGTGTTTGAATCTAAAATGCAAAAAGACGCAATTTGTAGTTTAAAGGAAAAATTACGCCACTAGTTGACTCAATGTAAGGAAATGGACAAAAAGCGACCTTAGCTCTTATTTGAAACAGACGTATCTTAGACGTTTTACCGTAATTGGTCGTTTTAATTTGAATATAGCGGCAAACGCCGTACACGAAGGTTCAAAAACAAATTTCAAAACTAACCTTGAGAAAAGTAGGGTTTTCTTTAATAATACGTTTATGAAAATAAAACCTAGCTAGTTTGATAGCCCATCTTGAGCAGAGAAATAATATACTTTTAATTACACAGACGGACAGATAACACGGAAGATATTGACGAAAGACCGTATTGTTCCATACAGACTAGCGAACAGTTTTTTGTGCATATTTTCACTAAAGTTACATTTTGACGCGTCCTTGAGCCGAACGCATAGAATCAAACTGCAGATGAATTAGGGGCAAAGTCGGAGGATAGTAGCTAAAAATAACTTAGCATAGAAATCGTATAAGTAAGTGGGGCAGGTTTGTGTAGTTTTTTTCTTGTAGTTAGTCCAAAAAAACAAGTGTAATTTTGGGGAAAAACCAAGTTGAGACGGACAGACCGACAGAAAAATACTACATACTAGACTGAGACTGGACTGAAATTGGACATTTATATTTTGAATATTTGAAAAGTTAGAGGGGAAGTCCGTTGAGTGGACAGAAGTTTTTATATTATTGAAAAAGAGACGCACGCTTGTGCCATTTTATAGAAGACTGTCCATTGACACAGTACGTTACTGCTAGAGGTGATTTCCAGGAATTATTAAATAAAAATCAGTGGGACGCCCTAATCTAGCCAGCAGCTCAGCTGAGTTTTGCTAGTACTACGTAACTGTGTTCTCAATTCTGAATTGTGGTAAGGGAAAAAGCATTTATCTTGTTTACTTTAATATTTTGAGTGATTGATACTGCCATATCATGAAAAATGATTACGACAAGTGAGTGCTTACTCTGGGTCCCCAGCAGCAGTCCAGGGCCTAGAGACAAACAAATAATATATGAAAACCTATCTAAGACTATGGAAGGCGGATCTATAATTGAGATCAGTGGGAACATATCACCCACCTTATTGAATGGAAGAGGAAACTATTGAACATATTTCGGATGCAATGCAGTCTTGGGAAACTGGTACTATTTGATAACAACTGGGTGAGATGTGCTAAGTTGGTCAGAGAGATCTGACCCAATCTGTGTAATGTTGTTTTGCTGTGTTGTGTGTAAGAGTGGCGCAGTAAACAGAGTGTTGACACATGGCACAAATTTTGGTTTCAGAGTTTCTGATCTGGCACTACGCTTGTGCCAGATGCTTTTGTAGAAGTACAAGAGCGGGTGCCTGTGGAGCCTAACATTTTACTCCAGCTACTGAGAGGAGTGGGTGTGGTAAAGTGGGATGGTATAAATATTTATAGGGGACTTAGTGTACTGACTGAGATCAGCTGTGAAGGTATCTGTATCTAATAAGTGTGGTGTATTACAGATAACCTTACTTGCTACCACATTTATACCTCAGTCAGGCTTATTCTGGAATATTGTAATGACTACGTTGAATGTCTAGGGTTATGATAATGATGAAGTGTAAGTCACAACAACAACAGACAGATAAACAATTTAATTTAATCCACAATAATTTACAACACTGTGACACTCACACACATAGAACACTCTATAAGACTATCTTAATAAGTCAAGTTTAACTTTAAAAATATGTATTAATTTCTTTCAATAATAGATATCCTGATTCAACTACAAAGTGAACCAGGAATCACAATCAAATGTAATTACAAGTTGTATGTACACTATTTATAGATATGATCTTTGTATTGACATATATTATTATTATTATTACAATATGTGTGTAAGTTGTGATGTAGTACTATGAGGTAATACTGGCTTTTTCAAGCTAGGTGGTTGTTAGTCATCATGACTTCAAGTGTCTGTTTCTGGTGGAAATAGTATTGGAAAAGTTCACAGTTCCTGTCATTTGAAACAATTACTTGTCCCTCTTTATTTAATATACTGTCAATTTTAGAGGGGGGTACATAAGATTGAGCTGCTCTGGCCAACGAATCTTATCTTCTGTGAGGGCGGCAGGAAACAGTCTCCACTGCTCCCTTGCTTCACCGTTTCCTTGAGAAACAATACTGGTCGCTATCTTGACCAAGGAGTATGCTGCCAGCTTCTGGATTCAGCAAAACTCAGACCAGGTGCTGCTTCAATACGTTAGGACCACGGTCCCTGAAACAAGAAGGTCGTACCTCCTACTTCAGAACTAAATTATAATCTATTTCCACACTGAAACACAATACATAACAAACACAGAGTTCAGCGCGGTAGGCCAACTGTTAGCTTCTCATGAACAATATACACCAGTATTCCTCTCCCTAATGGTTACAACGCCTCTGCAATTCCAGCATTATTTCCTTCTATTCAATAAGATAGGTGTCATAGTACTATTTGGCAATCCCATGCAGTTTCACTCCTCTGCGACAAGTTTTGTTCATGTTGGAGCAATATCTAGGTTTTGCCTTTTGGTTATTACTGAACCACACACATACAGACATACATTATCAATTCACATTAAATTTTTCATCAAAAAGATATCAAATAGGGCTAGCTTACCACAATTCATGGAAATAATAAACAAATACGTTGACTGGCGATGAATTATGGCACAATTCCGATCTGCCTCTGTCCCAGGCTTTTATTTAGAAAAATATGAGCTGGATCTCAACGCACTTGCTTTTACAAATTGAATTTTCAAAAAGTGGCACTGAACTGACGCTCCTAATTGACTATATCAAATGGTCTAGCCAATGGGACCATGTTTACAAAAGCATTTGAAAAAAATGTACTCTTTCTATCGTTTCTATTAACAACCAAAAATAGTATTTGCAATCGACTAATCATGTTTAGCCTTACATATTATTCTAGCCAATCAAATCGGATTTAACTTGTTGGCCTATTTCCCGTAAAATAGTGGTTTTAAAACATGCCACTGAGCAAATTTGATCCTGTGTTGTCTGACACCCTCACTCTAGTATTATGGCTATAATTTGTTAATTATTAGACTAATTGCTTAACACCTAACATATTCTTTGTCAGCAAGTCCTAAGGCACCCAAATATATAAGTTTAAGGGAGCTAAGTGGCTGCGTTCAAAATATGTATTTTCTTCTAGGATAGTCGTGCTGTTACCACCTCCTCACTTCCATACTATGGGGTGTCTTCTGTACTGTCAGACTAATGTCAGGATTTTAGACATAAAACAGTAGAATGTCATGTTTCCTACTAAGCATTAAACATGTTTTCAAAACCTAACCGTGTATTGGTAGTGTTTTTTATCACTGTCTATTTGAAAAAAATTAGTGCTTCATGCCTTTCGCGTTGGGGGTGGCATTAATTTATATCGCGAGACTGCGTGTTAGTGTTGCATACGTTCCTCAGTACCTCTCTCTCTCTCTCTCTATCCTAAGTCCTTCTGTCTTTTCATTACGCAGTGTATATAATGACATTAATGCTAGTATTTTATCTAGGTCATTAAGCAGTGTGCGTATCTCAAGGTTTTTCTAAGAAATACAGTACACGTTTTATTTTTAGAAAGGCGTGTATGCTGCTGTCGGCTTTACTATCAAACGTGAAAGCGTTACAATTTTGCAGACGAAGTAGAAAAAGGGGGATTTTTGTACGCCATTGTGACAGCACTGTTCTTTTACCATTCCTCTTTCCTTTTATTGAATTAATTCGTTAGGCTTTACATTTACCTTTTAATTTAGATATGTGGATTTATAATGTTTCACGACAAATTCTCCCCACTTAAAACAGACGTTATATGTCAGTCTATAATTCTATATACACATAGAGAAATTTATTATTCTTCCTGGTGCTTACGGTGATTTTCATCACACGGATGGCGGCTTAGAAAATCCGCTCCCAGGTTGGTTTTTCCAGAAATATACTCTATGCTGAACTCGAATGGCTGCAAAAGTAAGGACCATCTGAGTAACCTCGAATTTTCATGCCTAGCCTGCGCTAGAAACGACAAGGGTTTGTGATTCGTTTGCAACTTGAATGCCTTCCCATACAGATAAATATTGAATTTCTTGATCGCCCATATTACCGCAAGACATTCTTTTTCGCTAGTTGAATAATTGGTTTCAGCTTTATTCAACTTTCTACTAGCATATGCCACTGGGGTTAATTCCCCATCCAGTGCATCTGATTTCTGTAACAGGGTCGCACCTAACCCGATATTACTGGCATCCGTTCTTACAATGAATTCTTGACTTAAGTCAGGTAATTTCAAAATAGGTTTGCTTGTGAGCTTTTCCTTCAATTCCTGATATGCCAATTCACATTGTGCTGTCCATGTAATTCGATCTGGATTTCCTTTGCGTGTCAAATCAGTTAACGGTGCACATATGGAATTAAAGTTCTTGATATACTTTTGGTAGAAACCACATAATGAGACAAAGGATCTCACGTCTTTCTTGGTTTGTGGTCTCGGGGCTTTCCTTAGTTTCTCTAAATTCTTGGGGTCAGGAGTCATGTTTCCCTGATGGACTGTGTGTCCCAAGAATTCTAATTCTTTACATCCAACGCAACATTTGGTTGGTCGGGCTGTTAAATTCGCTTCTCTAAGTCGATTAAACAGCATGTTCAGAGAGTCAATGTGTTTCTCAAATGTTTCGGTTGCTATAAGGATATCATCCATGAAATTTGTGATGCATGGATTATTCAGAGGATCCAACAATTTTCTCATCATTCTAGAGAAGACACTAGGCGCATTCTTCAATCCAAATGGCAATCTGTTAAACTCATAGTGTCCCTCTGAGGTACTAAAAGCTAGGTATGGTCTAACCTCAGGCTTTACTGGAATCTGATAGTATCCTTTACTCAGATCCACTTTTGAGAAATATTTAGCTTTATTTAGCCTGGCAAACAACTGATTTGTATCCGGCAATGGTTCCACCTGACTTTCTGTGATAGCATTCAGTCTCCTGTAATCTATACAGAGTCTATGTTCTCCAGAGGGTTTCCTTAAGAGCACCACACTGGAACTATACGAAGATTCACTGTGTGAAATTATTCCCTTCTTCAATAGATAGTCTATCTCTTCCTTCAAAGCTTTCTCCTTAGCAAAAGGAATCGAATAGGGTTTCATACAGACAGGTGTGGGGTCTATCAGTTTCATATCATATTCCAATAAGTTTGTATGCCCCGGTCGGTCCGTTAGCACCTCTGTATGATCATCTAAAACCTGTTGCACTCTCTTCTTCTGATCTTTCGTTAAGTGTGTACTGATTTTCACCTGTGCAGCTGTCTCACAGGGGTGTAATGGATATTCAAATGATGAAAGTGGTTCCTTTTTCATCTCCATTGCAATAGACAAGGTCAACAAGTGTGTCTCTTCCTGATTTTCTCTTTCCAAATATTTCTTCAGGAGATTCACATGATAGATTTTTTCTTTCCCCTTCTTATCTATCTTATAATTTGTTCTAGACACCTTCTCTAAAACTGTATATGGACCTTGCCATCCAATTTGTAACTTATTCTGACTACCGGGTAGAAGAAGCAGTACCTTCTCTCCCACAGCCAAATCTCTGTCTTTAGCTTTCCTGTTGTAGTAGGCAGCATGTTTTTTCCTGGCTTGTCTCAAATTTTCATTGGCAAGTTTCCAGCCAGTTTTTAAACGAGTGGTCAGCTCATTCACATATTGGTATGAGGATGTAATATTTTCCTCTGCCTTTTCATCAGTCCACGTTCTTAACAGAGCTTCGAGTGGACCTTTTATTGGCCTTCCAAATAATAATGTTGCCGGGGCCATACCGGTTGAACTATGGGGTACCTCCCGATAAGGAAAGAGGGCGGCGTGAAGGTACTGATCCCATGTATCTGGTTTTTCGTGTGCCAACTTTCTCAGGATTGACATCAACGTGCCATTAAATCTTTCCACTTGGCCGTTCCCTTGGGGATGGTACACACTACAATGGAAGTGTTTGGCCTGGAAGATCCTGAAAACTTCTTCTGTTAGTTTCCCCTTGAACTGAGAGCCATTATCAGTCAAGATTTGATTGGGAAAGCCTAACCTTGTGAAAATTGTGAGTAATGCCTCTGCCACATGTTTAGAGTCAATCGATGACAGGGCTACCGCCTCTCCCCACATAGAACACGTGTCCACCAGAGTCAGAATGTAGCTGTTCCTTCTCTTGGTTCGGGTGAGAGGTCCCACAAGATCCACGGCAACTCTCTCAAAGGGTGTTCCCACTATGGGCATTTCCCCTAGAGTTGCTGGTGCAGTCCAATGCTTAGGTGCTACTCGTTGGCACTCTGGACAGGATTTTACATATCGTTTGATATCTTCAGTTATCCCTGGCCAGAAATAGTGACAAGCTATACGCTGTCCTGTTGCGCTGATCCCCATATGACCACTGAAGGGAATCGCATGCCCTAGTTCCAACACTTTAGTCCTATATGAAGTGGGAAGGACCAGCTGTCCGTGACCATTGGATTCAGATCCAGCCTTCCTATAAATCAGCTTGTTCTTCATATAAAATTCTCCCTTGCCTGGAGGTGTATGAGATTTGGGCAACTTCTTGAAACACGGCTTGAGTGTTTTGTCCTCCGCCTGTGCCTTCCTCATCTCATCTGGATGAGTATTTATTGGATTTTCCTCCTCCTTTTTAGACTGTGATCTGGTCTGCACCGTTGCCAATATCACAGGTCTCTTGGGATTCCCCAAGAAGACATATCTACACCCCGATATCAGAGGGTAGATTGGCTCATTTATCACTGCTGCTTTTATGATTCCTTCCACATATCGCGTTTTCACCTTTATCCGGGCGACGGGAAGTGTCATGGTCGCTACATCCTTGGTTGCAGTTTGAATCCCCACTGTTTCTGTGGTGTATTGATCTGCCTGCACCAGGTGAGAACTCACAACGGAATCATAATCTAGACCTGTATCATATAAGCACCTTATGGGGACTCCATTACAGATGACATCTTCACACACTGGGGGGGTGGTATGGTTCCTGTAGTTCCGCAGGTTTGACCTTTTTTCCCTTCTTTCCAGATGTCATAGCAGCACAATGAGGAGGTTTCCTTCTACATGGTCAGTATCATGATTGTCCATCCGACAATTCTTACACCACCTCCTTTTTTGGTTGAAAGATTTTCTTTCATCAAATTTCCTTTCATCGAATTGTGGGGTTTTATTTTTATTGTCATACCGTGGCCTATCAAACTGGTGCTTACCTTTGTTCTGATCTCTAGGATCAAATTTATTAAAGTTCTGTGGTGCCTTAAAATTATCTACCTGTTTCTTTTTATTACCTGATACCTCTGCCTGAGCTGCTTGATACCTTTCAGCAACATTCAGTAACTCACCCAGTCTCTCTGCACCTTGTTCCATGAGAAACTTCCTCAGGTCTGGAGCCATGGACTCTCTTAGTTGTTCTATAATATCATTTCCTTAAGATCTTGGGTTTTCCCCAGAGAAGTCCATTTCTCCAAGTATGTCTCTAACCGTGCAGAGAACTGGTGATAGGTTTCACCTGACAGTAGTTTAGCATTCCTAAATTTTTTTCTATAAAATTCACCATTCTTTTCATATCTTAACAAAAGAGCCTGCTTTAACATGTCATAATTTTCTTGATCATCTCTGCTCATTTTGGCAAAAACTTCATAAGCCGTACCACGAAGTCCTTGAGATAACTTTAAGCTCCACCTTTCTCTCTCTAACCCATACGTGGTAGCTAATAGTTCATATCTATTTAGATAGCTCTCAATATCATCTTCTTTCTCAACAAAATGATCTAAATGAAAGTTCATAGCTGAGGTTGAGGCTCCCTGACTAGCAGTGGCATCGGAGGTAAAGGGACTGGCACCATTTTCAGGAGCATGGCCTTGAAATTCCAACTCCCTTAGTCGTAACTCGTGCTCCCTTTGTAATCTCTTCTCCTCCTTTTCTGCTTAACTTTCTGCAGCCTGTCTCCTTTCTTCGGCTTCCCTTTCTGCAGCTAATCTCTTTTCTTCTCTTTCTGTAGCTTGTCTCCTTTCTTCGGCTTCCCTTTCTGCCTTTTTTTCTTCTAATTGGAGCCTTTTAATCTCCCTATCTGCCTCCAATGCTTTAGCCTCTTTGTCAGCCTCAATCTGCAGCCTCTTAATTTCTTTTTCAGCCTCTAACTTTCTTTCAGCTTCAAATTTTCTTTCTTCACGTTCAATATATTTGTCACATTCAGTAGTGACATAGGCAATCATAACTTGCCCGTCCATTCCTAACTCTTTCGCAGCCTGCACAGCAGCAGATCGAAATTTTGCTAGGTCCGCCATTTTCTAACAGGCAAATGTAAACAATTCAATCTATAAATAACTATCTAAGGACAACCACAGGCACTGAGAGCTCAACCTTATTTATTTTCCACCCAAGGATACCTTTTAATTTTTTAATATTCCCAATATATATAATAGGAGGAGGTTCAATATCCCGG